>OV702280.1:174577083-174909583 GCA_916181665.1 Avena sativa
GAAAAGAAGTGGCTTGGAATTGTTTTGACCATGAGATGGTCGGGAAAGAGGAGGAAGGAGTTTGGGCATGACATGACCGGAAGGGAAAAAAACACATGGGTGACCCAGTCCTAGTATTTTCTAAAAACATTTCAAAAAGGTTCCCAAAAATGTTTTACAAAAGTTTTTCAACAAAATATAGAGACATGTTATATCTACAAGAGAAACTAGTTTATAAAAGAACCTCTCTTGGAGCCATCCACCACAGCCATATTGTATATATTTTACTATTGTCCTCCTAAGGTGGTTTGCGAGTACATTCAAAGTACTCACCGGCATTGTCCCTAGCTATTTACTTGGCCATACTTTTCAGACGCAAGAGGAATGATGGAGATTGCTGACGTCTATGCGAGCTAGGCCGTCTTTCCAGTCTGTTGCCTGTAGGTTAAGGCATGACGTGGGGTATGTGCTCTAAGACTTCCGCTATTGATGTTGTATCGCCACAATGGCATAAATGTAAGTACTTGTATTCATTAATTTTTGATGTTGTAATGATACTTGTCGGTTATACTCATGACTCATTGATCATGGGAACATGAATTACAGGCATAACGGGTATTCTCGGACCGTAAATCCGGGGGTGCCACAGTGACAGAAACTTCTAAGATTGTACACGTGCTATTGGTACTAGGGAGAAAACAACAATCCTTTGTCCAAAGGCAATTGTATTGTTTACATAACACACTTTGCTTAATGCAGTTATATGTTGCTTGCAACTTAATACCCGAGGGTTCTTAAGATGATATCCCGTAGGTGGATTATTATTCATAGATGCAGTTGGATTACGGTCTATGTATCATGCTGAAATGCCCAAGTGAATCTCATAGTGATCATCATGTCATGTACATGCATTGTTATGGATTCTCTATTTGTCAATTGCTCCGCCGTAATTTGTTCACCTAGCATGTTATTTATCTTATGGATAAAACACCTCTTGTGAACTGTGAACCCTAGTCCATTCCTTCCCATTGATAGTCTATCTACTATTTACTTTCTACAATTACTACAAGAAATTACTTTCTTCCACACTGTACATTTAATCCTTTGTTTTCAGCAAAACCAGTGAGCTTGACAACCTCACTGATAAGTTGGGGCAAAGTATTTTGGTTGTGTTGTGTGCAGTTTCCACATTTCTAGCAACACCTTCGGAAGTTGTTTATTTCTCCTACTAGTTCGATAACCTTGGTTCCATAACTGAGGGAAAACTTGCTCTTGGGGTTCCGAACAGGCTCTACATCAACTGAGCCAACATCAGTCACCAGCTTCACCCCGTACAACTCCAACCACCACTCAAACCTCAGCGCTAGAGGTTCTTTCTTCTCCGCTCGCTGGCACTGCTACTCCTGACACTCCCAATTCTTTGCAAACTCTGGTTACTACTAGTAGCCCAGCTATTGACAAGGGTGAACTCTCTAAGGGTAATGATCCCATGGATGTGTCATCATGGGAGGTGTGAAAGGTTATCGGTTCTGCTGCTTCCGGCTTGAAGAGGAAGAATAAAGATGAAATTCTCTGACTGGCTCAAACCAGTTTAGAGAAACAAGTTTTAACTCCATAAGCAGTGAACCAGGAGACGAAGGACGTGAAGTTGGAAGGCTTACTGGAACAAATCCGAGTCAGAGATCAGAAGACCGAAACTGGAGAAATTCTAGTAAAGGATGTTACTCCTATCTCCCTTATCGAGAAGGTCTTCCACAACATGAAGATTGGATTTGAGAAGCGACACTTGGAGCATGTTGTAAGTCTTCCGATACTCATTTGCATTATTTATTATCATATCCTCTAGCCCCCAAGCATAAATTTGGATAAAGATCAAAATGTAGGATCCGAGTTGATTCTTATAGGATGAAAAAGAATGGTGTAGCCCCCAAGGCTCGTGCTGAAATTTAGCTTAGCTTGAATTGCAACCCGAGTCTTAGTAGACATGTGATGGTATATCATCTTTAACTTATAGAAAGTTGTATCTTACAACCAAGAACTGCCGAAGAATATATGCAACAAGCGCAAAGAAATCAAAGATTTGCGTCTTGAAAATCCCAAGTTACAGATTGAAAAAGATGAGGAAAAAGGTATACTTTTTCGACACTCAATCGTAATTGTTGTTCTTAGTCGGATATTTCTTCCGACTGATATGTTGTCCTTTGCAGATTTGCTACAACAATCAAGCAAGATGGTGGAGGAGTTTGAGATCTTCAAGGTCCTCTAAATGGAGAATGACGAACTTCGCCAAGAGCTGAATAAGCTGAAGGATGATCACGATAAATCCATGAAAAACCACCTAGACTTGAACAATCATGAGACCGAGAGGATCGAAAAGTCATTGGCCCTCTATGATAATAAATTTTATGAGCTGAAGAGATAGTTCGACTCTTAGCATGTAATATATTTTGATGTTCTTGAAAATTTTCGTAAGAAATTTTGTGTTTATCCTTATCATTTTATCTGTCTTTCTGCCTTGTCCCTTTCATGATCCGGCCAATCTTTAGCACAAAAACTTTTCCGCGCAACAAAACTCACTTGCTAAACTAGTTAAATTCAGAAAAAAAGCCGGCTTCTAGTACCAAAAATACATTACTTGGAAAATACCCGCGTCTGAGAAATGAGATAAAAAATCATTGTATAAATATAAAATGAGATTTACACCTGAAGGTAAAAAAAATTTAGGTTTAAAAAATCGTAACCAGAATGAACATGAGCACACATTACTTTCATGCATCCTGTGATTTTTAAATTGACATGCTCTTTTGGAAATAAGATGACAAATACTTTGTTTCTCTTTGAACATGTACATATGATTACAAGGAAATAGATTTAAGAATAGAAGAGACATAGCTGTGCAATATTCCTTGGATGTTCTAATTCATCTAGCTCTGTACTACCATTAGCTATCTTTCTCTTCCGAGTCTCAACTCTTTTGATGATTGGTTCTTTTGATCAGTTAAAAAATATGACTCATTATGCAGAACTCGGCTGATCATAAAAGGTCCTTTCCATATCGGTGAAAGTTTCTGCTTTCTCTTTTGCACAAGTCGGAGAACCAAATCACCCTTTCTGAAAGAATGATTTTGCACTATTTGACTATGATACTTCCGTAACTTCTGCTGATAGGCTATAGATCTATGCTCATCAACAATGCGAACTTATTCAATTATATTGAGATCATCTTGTCAAGAAAGTTCTGCATCTTCTTCGATATACGCTTTGACTCGGGGAGATTAATGGATTAAATTACTCGGAAAAACTGCTTTTGCACCATAGACCAAGAAGAAAGGAGTATATCTGGTTGACCAGTAAGGAGTTGTTCGCAAGCTCCATATCATATACAGTAATTCTTCTGCCTAAGCTCCTGCAACACGATGAAGTGGTGCTTCGAGACGAGGTCGGAGTCCTTGTAAAATGAGACCGTTTTCCCTTTTGATTTTTCCATTAGCTTATGGATGTGCGACTGATGCAATATCAAGTTAGATCCTTGATCTTCGCAAAATTCATCCAGAAAAGTTGCTCCCGTTGTCAGTAATGATAATATGCGGCTAACCAAATCGCATTATTACGTCCTTGACGAACTTTCTAGCTATGGCTTCATCGCAATTTGTTGCGGGTTTAGCCTCAATCCATTTTATAAATTTATCTACCATCAATAAGAGATGGGAAAATACACATTTTTACATTCTAAACGGCCCTACCATATGAAGCCCCCAGACCAGAAATTCCCATGTAATAGGAATTATTTTTAGTTGATCAGCTGGAACATGTGCTTGACGGCGTACTTTTGGCAGTCTTTACACGTTTTCACCAGTTTCTCGGCATTTTCCTTTGCTGTGAGTCAAAAGAATCCATGTCAAAAATATTTTGGCACTAAGGATTTGGCTGCAGCCTAATGACCGCATTCTCCTTCGTGGATTTCTCGTAATATTTCTACTCCTAATGATTGGTTCTTTCTCGTAATACAACGCTGGAAAACCCTAGAAACACTCTGCTTATAGATCTCACAATTGATAATTGTATAGGCTTTTGCTCTTAGGAATGTCTGTCGGCTAAGAAACTCGCTTCGGGTAATTTTCCATCTACCAGGAAACCCAGGTAGGGTTATGTATAGCTAGGAATTACAAGCAGAACTGCTACTAAAGGTGAGTTAGATTTCTTCGGATAGTCCTCATCAACTACTGTTATAGAGATAACTTTGAGGTGCTCTAAAAAAGCACCATCCGGAACTAGTATCCGCGCAGAGCCAATTCTTGATAGAGCATATGTTTCCTCATTTTCTTCTCGAGGGATGTGTCGAACCTCAAAACCCTCGAACGATTTAGATAGTTTATGCACAACAACTTTGTATGATGTCATGTTCTTATTTGTGTTGCAAATATCAGATACTTGCTAGGCAACTAAAGTCGAATCTCCATAACACATGAGTCAGTTTATGCCAATGTCTTTAGCTATGCGTATTCCATGTAACAGCGCTTCATATTCGGCAATATTATTGGTTGTCGTGAAGTGAATATGCAACACATAGAACAACTTATCTCCTTGGGTTGACTTGAGTACCACGCCAGCCCCCGAGCCTCATCGAGATTTTGACCCATCAAAGTGAAGAGTGCAAAATTCTTATTATAGAGGACTTGTATTTTCTGCCGTCTCTGTTCAATCAATGACAAATTCTTCAAGTATTTGGGACTTTAGTGTTTGTGGCTTGTACTCAATATAGAAAGTTGCTAGCTCTATTCATCACTTGGCGACATGTCCTATAGCATCGCAATTATTGATTATATCTCGCAGGGGAGCGGCGCTCACCATTGTGATCTTGTGCTCTTGAAAGTAGTGTCATAGCTTTCTGGTGGCAAATAATACACCATATACTAGATTTTGGTAATGTGGATACCTTTGCTTAGACTCTTTCAAGATCTCACTTAGATAATAAGTTGGACGTTGTACTGGATACTCATGATTTTCCTCCTCGCGCTCCACTGATGTTACAATACTTATGACTCTATTTTTCGCTGTGATGTAGAGTAACATATGCTCCTTTTGCTCTGGTGTGGCGAGGATTTGTGGGTATGAAAGTAGATCTTTAAAACTTTGCAAGGAAGCATCGACTTATTTGGTCCAGACAAATTTGTCGGTTTTCTTGAAGATTTTGTATAAAGGTGCAGCTCTTTCTCCAAGCCAGCTGACGAACCGACTAACTATTGCAATGCAACCAGTGAGTCGCTGAATGTCCTTCAAGAGAGACGTCCTTGTAATGTTGAGGATAGCCTTGATATTTTCCTGGTTCACTTATATGCCTCTCCGAGACACAATAAAACCTAACAATTTTCTGGCTGGTATCCGAAGAAACATTTCTTCGGGTTAAGCATCATATTTAATTTGTGTAGATTATCGAATGTTTCCTTTATGTCGGAAATCAGAGTTTCCTTCTTTTTGGACATTACCTCGATGTCATCCACGCATACATGGACATTTCTTCCAATTTGGTCGTTGAGACAACATTCCATAGTGCGTTGATATGTTGCTCATGCGTTCTTGATATGTCGGAAAGGTATCTATAATTTTTGTTGTTCCATACTTGTTTAGTATCTAATTTTCTTTGCTTTGTCTACAGAAGTGTTTTTATATGTTTTCTGGTACTAACCAATTAACAAGATGCTACAGTGCCAGTTGCCTGTTTTCTTCTGTTTTTGGTTCCAAAAAGGCAGAAAATCAATATTCTCGGAATTGGACGGGACAAAATCCAAAGTCAATATTTTACCGTGGGGAACACGGAGGCAGAGTACGAGATGGAGGGGAGGCACGAGGGGGCCACACCCCATGGCGGCGCGGGCTAGGGTTAGCTGCGCCTGGGGGTGAACACCCTGGCCGCCCCCTGCCTCGCCTCTTCGCCTACAAAGACCCCCCGATGGGAAAACCCTAAGTACCCGATCAATATTCCACAAAACCGTCTGTAACCGCCGCCACCATCATCCCTAGATCGAGGGGATCTGAAGTTCTTCCCGGCACCCTGCCGGAGGGGAGATCATCCTGGAGGCCTTCTTCTTGATCATGCCATCCTCTGGTATGAAGCGTGAGTAGTTCCACCTTGGACTACGGGTCCATGTAGTATCTAGATGGTTGTATCTCCTCCTTTGTGCTACCATGTTTAGATCTTGTGAGCTCCGTTCATGATCAAGATCATCTATTTGTAATCATGCATGTTGTGTTTGTGGGGATACGATGGACATTGAGATTACTATGTCAGATTGATTAATGGTTTTGTCTTATTGATTCTATCATGTCTGTGTTGTTTGTGATCTTGCATGCTCTTCGTTTCTAGTAGCTATCTTGGACAAGTAGATGCTAGTGACTCCAAGAGGGGGTATGTATGCTAGAGAGTGGGTTCATGCCTCTATTTAATCTAAGGGAAGTGACAGAAATCTCTAAGGTTTTAGATGTGTTGTTGACACTAGGGAGAAAACAACGGTCTCTTTTTCATGGAACAAGTGGATTGGTTACCTTACACACTTTTCTTGAAGCAGTTATCTATTGCTTGCAACTTAATACTAGAGGGGGTTCGGATGATAACCTGAAGGTGGATTTCTAGTCATAGATGTAGTTGGATGGCGGTCTATGTATCTTGTTGTATTTCCCAATCAAATGTCATAGGATCATGAATGTCTAGTATTGCATTGTTATGCCTTGCTTAGTCCTGTCAATTTCCCTACTATAATTTGTTTACCCAGCATGCCATGTTTGTTTATCTTAAGGAGAACACCTCTAGTGAACTATGGACCCCGGTCCAATCTTTACCATTGATACATGTTCCACTGTTACCGTTTACTTGTGCAAACCACTATTACCTTCCACACCATACAGTTAATCCTTTGTTACAGCAACCCGTGAGATTGACAACCTCACTGTTCGTTGGGGCAAAGTCTTGAGTTTGTGTTGTGCAGGTCTCCAAGTTGCTAGCAACACCTTTGAGTCGTTTCCTTCCTCCTACTGGTTCGATAACCTCGTTTTCTTACTGAGGGAAAACTTGTTGCTGTGCTCATCACACCTTGCTCTTGGGGTCTTCCAACGAGGCGTCAATAACACACTAACAAGCTTTTTCTGGCACCGCTACCGGGGAGGCTAAGGACATGTTCACAAGGGGAGTCCTTCACAATCATTCTCTTTACTTATTTTTTGGTTTTCTTAGTTTCTTTTGCTTGGTTTTGTTTGCCTCTTTTTATCAAAAACTCCAAAAAAATTACTTTAGTTTCGTTTGCTTTCTCTTATCAAAAACACAAAAAAATTAGTTCCTGCTCTAGTTGTCACCTTGCTCTAGCTCACCATGTTGATCCCCAAGTTCACCCTGAAAGACCTTTCAATAGGTAGTGGCTCCATAATTGGTAAAGAAAATATTGAAGAATTCTTTAATCATGTTAGCAAACATGAGGATATTGAGGATAGATCTATAGCATAACTTGCTCCTAATTATGAAATTGCTGCAGCTTATTTAGTTCATATGTTGGAGGCTAGGTTTGTTAACCTTAACCCCATGATGCAAAAAAAAATTCTTCAACTAAAAGAAGAAGAGGATCCTAAAAAGAGAGAATTTATCCATGAAACTTTACTAAAAGAGTTCAATGGTGTTGCTAAGGAAGCCAAAAAGGTCTTTGAACATTTTAATATGCTAGGCTCATGCATAGATGTTATGGGTACTTTAGATAAAACCAAACCCAGAGAGGAAATTAAGATACCCATACCGTTTAAATTTGTATGAATGCATGAAGCCTTAGAAAAGAAATTTGATTGGATTGTGCCAGAAAACCCTTTTGATGAAAGTAGTGAACCAAGGAGAGATGAGAGGGATCCTCCAAAACTCATTTGGATGAGATACCTTTCCTAGTTGAAGAGATTGCAAGTATTGATCTTAATTCTTCATTTGAAAATACTCGATTCTTGCTTCTTGTGCCTAACTTAAAGGCGTTAAAGAAAAGTACTTGTTGGCAGATAAACAAAGATTTTTCTTAAGTCTTGGAAGTTATTACTTCAGTAATGACCTCTACTTATCCTTTTTGTTTTCTTTTTGTGCCAAGAATAAACTCTAATGAGAGGGAAGTAAGATTTGGGGAGTTGCTATCCCAAAACAGATTTTTGTGCTCCAACGTAAAATTTTATGAGGAATCTCTGTATGTTGGATTGAGCTGATATTTTTTGAATAAATCCCCCAGTTTGTTAGCTAACTTTAGTTAGTTCAACACTTTTTGATTTGAGTAACATAAGGTCTTTGAAAAATCGGTTTCTACCTGCTGGTCCATTTTGACAGATTTCTGCCTTTATTTGCATTTGCTTCTTATTGATTCCTTTTTTGGTTCTTTTTGGGAAATTGAGCTTTTTGAGGGAATTGCTACAATAGCTTGTGTTTTTAGTGAAAGTTTTTTTGTTCTAAAGCTAAACCCAAAGGTCTATTATCTTTTGAATACACTAATGTTGCTAATGAAGATTGTGTGAAGTTTTTGTATGAAGGAAAATTTTCAGGTGTAGAGAGATAATGATGTAATGAGATGAAGAATGGACAAAATATCAAGCTTGGGGATGCCACCCCATGTCACCCCAAGAAATATTCAAGAGGTACAAGCGTCAAAGCTTGGGGATGCCCAAGGCATCCCCTTCTTCATCAATAAAAAGCTCAGGTCTTTCTAGACACTTCGTTTTTATTGTTTCATGCACAAGTTATGTTGTTCTTGGAGCATCTTAGTTTTTGTTTGGTTTTCTTAGTTTTCTTGAATAAAGTAGTTTGGACCCCTATTCTCGCTGTGTTGTTTCAAATAAGTTGATTGGTGTTGGAGAGGACTAGAAAGTTCTTGCTTGAATAGTACAAGAGGAGCTTGCTTTGACCGTGACTTAGAGTTTATCATGTCATGTTAGATGTTGTTTTGAACTTATGCTTAGTGATTAATGTTGTAGCATGAATTGTTCCAAACAATTGGGATTTCTTAGTGTGCGTTGAAGGAATCATGTGTTGTTTTAGCATACAAAAGCATAGTATTGTGGTATTCTCCTTTGATCTTTTGTTTCGGTTGACTTAGCACATGCTCACACCATGTTATGACTATGAACAAGTCACCATAGCCTCTATGATCATTTATTCCTTGACTTGTAGTACCACTTTATGCTTTAATTAGTAATGTTTTGTCGCTCTGCATGATTATGGCCATTATTGCTCTCTTAGTTGGTTGCTCCCAGTCTTTTGCTAGCATCCAACTCCCAAGAAACCAAGTTATTCCAAAGTTTCCACTATAAATTCCTATGCATGGTGTGTTACACCATTCCAAGTATATTCTTTTTTTAATCTATCTTGCAATTAAAAAGTATTTTGTTATGTGAAAACTTAGTGATTAAAGCTCTCACGAACTTGATGGCACACTTTATATATCTTGCCCCTAATAAACTTGAACCATTTTGTCATCTATGTTGTATATGCTTGCACTTATACGTTTGAATTAGCAAAACCGTGCTGTCACGGGGAACTCTTTCAACATTGCACTTGTACTTTGTACATAGTTGATATCGTGCTATTTTGTCTATGGATGTCGCCAGTGTGAAATAAAGAGGGAGCTTGTAAGTCCATGGAGTTATGTATGTGTGTTAGAGAAACGCCTAGGCCGCTAGCCTAAGCCATGCCTAATCATGGTGGAAACTTGCAGCATCACCATAATGACATCTATGAAGCTTTCTTCTTATAAAAAAAGAGACATATTGAAAAGAGAAAAGAGATAAAAAAGCACCAATTTCCCATGGTAAATAAGAATATTGATGAGATGCTCATTGTCTGCTTTCCTTGTCATTTTGATTATCGGATAGCTCCTGTATCATGTGCAAGGGGTACCCCGTTGGTGGTTCTCTATGATACACATATAGTTACTATGACAAGAACTTACATGTGACCAAAGTTGAGTAGCATGAGGTGCGGCTCTCGTATTCAAGGGACATGAGATTGCCAACTTATACTTTGTCAAGCATATACTGCACAGTTTATTCACTTTAACCTTAATCCCTTCAAGATGCTTATGATAGGGGCAATGAGGGTTGAAAGATAACAAGTACCATAATTTTTGGAACTCTTTTTGAGACTTGAAATCCCTGCTTCCCTTAATGAAGGGCCTTTCTTCCACCATTATATTGAGTCTCCACCTTCTATCTTTAGGCACGAGTTAAGAGAGCATATTTGACATTCCTAGTTCTATGTGCATTGTCCCAAAACTTATTGATTAATGCATATTGTTGTTATTACTTGTTCTTATGCTATTTGTATCTAGTCACTCTTATGAATGTCACTATGCCATGTTTTCTGTATGTGAAAAAAACAAACGTTTTTCAATACATGTTATTCATTATATTTGTTTGTAACCTTTCGTGTTGCATGCATAGTTACTTTGTCTTACTGTTAGAACTCCATCTTTCATGCTCATGTTTAGAGTTCTTTGATCGCAGCTTTCAATGATTGAAAATGGTTTGATCTTGATTTTGATGGTGCATGTCACCTAAAAAATTATTCTTTTTATCACTTACCTACTCAAGGACGAGGAGTTAAGCTTGGGGATGCTTGATACGTCGGAAATGTATCTATCATTTTTGTTGTTCTATGCTTGTTTAGTATCTACTTTGCTTTGCTTTGTCTACACTATGAGGTGCTTTTATATGTTTTTTGGTACTAACCTATTAACAAGATGCCACAGTGCCAGTTGCATGTTTTCTTTTCTTTTTGGTTCTAGAACGGCAGCAAATCAATATTCTCGGAATTGGATGGGACAAAAGCCAAAGTCAATATGTTACTGTGGGGAACACGGAGCCAGAGTACGATACAGAGGAGAGGCACTAGGGGGCCACACCACCTGGTGGTGCGGACTAGGGTTAGTCGCGCCTGGGGGGCTGTGACCACCCTGGCCGCCCCTCTGTCTCGCCTCTTCGCCTATAAAGACCCTCCGATGCCAAAATCCTAAGTACCCGATCAATATTCCACAAACCTTCTACAGCCGCCTCCACCATCGTTCCTAGATCTGTGGGGATATAAAGTTATTTTCGGCACCCTTCCAGAGGGTAGATCATCCCGGAGGCCTTCTTCTTCATGCGAGCCTCCAGTATGAAGCGTGAGTAGTTCCACCTTGGACTATGGGTCCATGTAGTAGCTAGATGGTTGTATCTCCTCCTTTGTGCTACCATGTTTAGATCTTGTGAGCTACGTTCATGATCAAGATCATCTATTTGTAATCATGCATGTTGTGTTTGTGGGGATCCAATGGATATTGATATTACTATGTCACATGGATTAATGGTTTTGTCTTATTGATTCTATCATGTCTGTGTTATTTGTGATCTTGCATGCTCTCCATTTCTATTAGCTATTCTGGCCAAGTAGATGCTAGAGACTTAAAGAGGGGGTATTTATGCTAGATAGTGGGTTAATGCCTCTATTTAATCTAAGGGAAGTCACAGAAATCTCTAAGGTTGTAGATGTGCGGTTGCCACTAGGGATAAAACAACGGTCTCTTGTTCAAGGAACAAGTGGATTGTTTACCTTACACACTTTGCTTAAAGCAGTATCTGTTACTTGCAACTTAATACTGGAGGGGGTTCGTATGATAACCCGAAGGTGGATTTCTAGTCATAGATGCAGTTGGATGGCGGTCTATGTATCTTGTTGTATTTCCCAATCGAATCTCATAGGATCATGAATGTGTAGTATTGCATTGTTATGCCTTGCTTAGTCCTGTCAATTGCCCTACTATAATTTGTTTACCCCGCATGACATGTTTGTTTATCTTAGGGAGAACACCTCTAGTGAACTATGGACCCCGGTCCAATCTTTACCATTGATAGATCTTCCACTGTTACTGTTTACTTGCTGCAAACCACTATTACATTCCAAACCATACAGTTAATCCTTTGTTACAGCAACCGGTGAGATTGACAACCCCACTGTTCATTGGGGCAAAGTCTTGAGTTTGTGTTGTGAAGGTCTCCAAGTTGCTAGCAACACCTTTGAGTCGTTTCCTTCCTCCTACCAGTTCGATAACCTCAGTTTCTTACTGAGGGAAAACTTACTGCTATGCTCATCACACCTTGCTTTGGGGTCTCCCAACGAGGCGTCAATAACACGCCAACAGTTCTTTAGGCCAAAAGGCATAGTTTTGTAGAAGAAGGATACAAAGGGAGTGATGAATGATGTCTTTATTTGATCCGATTTTTTCATCAGTATTTGGTGATATCCGAAATATGTGTCAAGAAAACAAAGTAATTCCGACCCTGCCGTGGAATCAATAACTTGATCGACTATTGGCAAAGGAAACAGATCTTTGGGACAAGCGTTGTTCAAGGCGGTATAATCAACACAGATAATTAAATCAATAGTGTCCTTTTTAGGGACGAGTATAGGATTTTCCACCCAATCTGTGTGGATGACCTCTGTGATAAATCAGGCTAAATATAGTCAGGCTAATTCCTTAGCTATAGATTTATGCTTTTCATCACCAAACCATCATAAGGACTGTTTGATGGGTCTAGCGTCAGGACAAACATTAAGAGAGTGCTCGACCAGTTCCCTAGGTACTCTAGTCATGTCAAAAGGCTTACATGCGAAGATATCTTTATTAGTTTTGAGGAACTCGATGAGCGCACATTCCTATGCGAGGCCTAAACTTACCCCTAGGTTGGTCACCTTGGAGGGATCATCTCCCTTTGGTGGCATCGTCTTTGCTCTTTCGATGCCTTAAACCACATACTTGGTTTCAGCTCCTCATTCTTTGTAGCCGGCATCTCGGATGGGTTGTTATTTTTCTTGATCTCCTGGTACTCTTGGGTGTGCAGCTGTCACATCCCAAAATTTTCCAACTTTTGAAATGTGAAAAATAAATAAATAATTGTTGAAATTTAGGGTGAAAAGAAACTTTTGTTTCTAAATGGAAACTTAAAAACCCATCTTGAACAAACTTTGAATGAAGTTTAAACCCAACTAAATTCAAATCAAGTGAAATGCATTCTTCATAAATGTATCTTGAAATTTAAACACTTGGAAAATAAACCAAAACCCTAAAACTCTCTTGGGTGATTTCCAAGAGATCTCTAAGACTATTGATTTGATCCATATAAAAATTTTCAAAAAACATTTATAAATGATCAAGAATGACAAATGGAAATATTATAAAACCATAGAAATTGATTTCATTCAATTTGGAACCAAAGATAAAATCTTATGAATTTATTAAGATAAGGAAATTGAATTTCCAAAGCTAATAAAGAACCTATCTAAAAATCCATACCAAATGGTGAGCAAATAATCCTAAAGAGATTTTAAAAGATAAATACATATCAAATAAGATTTTACAAATTGGAATCACCAAGTTTGGATCTTTAAATAAAAAGATATGGATTTTATAATATAAAGAAAGAAATAATAAATAAGGACTATTTTAAAAAGCCAAGTTAAATCTTGACCAAGCAAATAAAATATTTTTTTTGTTTAATAAAAAGGGTAAAGGATTATTTAAATAAAATCATGAGGATTTATTATTATCCTATTTCATTTAAGTAAAGACATTTCCCATTTTAAATGAACATTAAAAACAAAATAAAGTATTTAAATAATAATTCAAAGTGTTTTATTTTTAAATAAAACCTACTGAAAATATTTGGTAAAATTTAGATTTCAAATGGAGTTTTAAAACATTACTAAATCTTATTTGAATTAATACAAGGGCCTTTTTTAAATATTTAATATACCCTAAAAGAATAAAAGAGATATTCTAAATTTGACTTTAGAATGTATTAATAAACAGTATGTGAATATACACAAAGTTTGGTAGAGGTTTGAATTTAAATGGAGATTGAATTGTTTGAATAAAAATCAAAACAGAAATTCAAAATAGTAAAAGAAAAACATTATGTACAAAAAAATATGAAAAGAACCCAGCCCAGCAAACCAGGCCTAGCAGCCCACCTCTCTCCCCGCAGGAAAACACTTCACACCGCGACTTTTACCCGCACGGTCACTGAACGCTGGACCCCACCTACCCCTCACTCACCTCGCTGATGAAGCGCCCCCACCCGTCAGCCGTCATCTTCAACCTCGCGTGAACCACTCCCCTCACCTCGCTGCCGTTTATGGCCGTTGAAAACACGCATCAATACGCATTAACGCGCCAGTTAATCTCGCCAGTAACCTTGCTATCTCAAGCGCCTAGTCCCCCTCTCCCTTTCCCCTCACTTTCCCATCCCTCTGTGCCTCCAGGCTGTCTTAATTTCTCACTGCAACCCCACTTCCCCGACGAACTACTCCGGCCAAATTCCGGCAACTCCAGCCACCTCTCCGCTCCCAGTACCCACTGGATTGCTCCCCATCTCCCTACGCACCTCCCAGTGACACTATCTCACTCGCGCGCATTCCAGAACGTCGACAACGTCATCACCAGTGCGCCACCGACGACCCCCGCAACTCCGGTGAGCCCTAGAACTCGACTCCGTGCGCGCCTCGACCAGTGAATCATGCCATTTTGTTTGCCTGTGTCTTTTGCATCTCCAGGTGCTCCCCAATCACTCGCGCGTGACCTATAGCCTCGCCTCCGACGACTCTCGAACGTGCCGATGCCAGGAGCATCTTCGGCGAGGAATTCCCTCCGCATCCGTGCGCCCCTGCCTCCTCACGAACACGTTGAGCATCACAACGATCCCACGAACCCGGTGAGCCACTCCTTTTACTCCCTCGCTTCCTGTAGCCACCGCCACGCCACTGCCAGGCCGCTCCGCCGCCAGCCAGCGCCGCTCGTTTGAGGTTGATCTGTTTTGCACCGTTAGATCTTCATCTGGTGGCTTAGATAGATTCATTTACGCGAAGGGGTATGCTAGATCAACACCGCACGATCCTACTTAAATCCTACGGTTTAAAGCAATCGATCCACACGAATCGTTTTCGACCAATAATAACAAGATGCGTGGCACTGACTCTGTTATAAAATCAGAAAATGTTCTATTAGATGTTAGAGTTTGTAAAATTCATAACTTTTGATCCACACGTCCAAATTTTGCAAATTTTATATCAATAGAAGAAGAAAAACAAACTCTACCCAACCATGCACTTTGTTTAATTAATTTCTTCTGGAAAATTGGTTGTATTTGCAGAAACATGTGTAGGTATATTTTGAATATAAAAATTATTATAGCAATATTTTTATGGTAAAATCGTTGGCAAATGGATTGTTTTGAACCTACTGACCATAGAAACCAACTTATGGATTTAAAAATGTATTTTGTGAAGCTAAGGAATAAACCTTTGAATTAAAGAATTTCTAGTTAAATGGAAATATGGTTTATGCATTAAAAACGCTTTTTGAGTAAAACCTTTGGAAAATGATTTGATTTAAACTCTCTGACCCTAAACACCAAGGTTTAGGATTTAAAAATATATTTGATGAACCCTATAAATTATTACCTTGCTAAAAAGCATTTTCAACAACATAAAATATTGATTTGGTATAAAAATGGTTTATAGGTAAAACCTTTTGCAAATGATTTTAGTATTAAAACACTTGACCACAAAACACTAAAATTTGTGTTAAAAATATGTTTGGTAAACACTAGAAATGATTTAGAGTGGCCATTTTTCACTAACTTAATATCAAATGGTTTTACCACTTAACCTATTAGAAACCACTTCTACAAATAAAACAATCTTTGGCATGCTTTCATGCATTTCTTTGTTTTATTATTCTATGTGATGATTGCTTGAATGGTAGATTGAAATTGTGCTTTGCTTGATTGAATTGTAGTGACATTTGAAGAGTGTGACTATTGCAAAGATCAAGGAGTGAACTTATAATCTCTACCAAAAAGGCAAGTGATGGTTCATACTTTTGTCCCATTATTTTCACTATGCATTAGTGATATTTCTAAGTAGGACTTGCATGGAATTTTTGCTTAGTATAAACTATGCCATGGGAAATCCTAGTAGATGAAACCTTAGTAGAATTTTCCTAATTTAAGATTCCTACTACTATCATGCTTAACCTATCTAGTAGAAAACAAGGGTGGATTATATTGATGCTATGGAATATTTCTAAGTCAAGGACTTGTGTTTTGTTTAATAAAACAACTAAGTGAATGAATCACCTGGGTGGAATGGAAAGATTGGTTTGTGTTGAGTGGTTATGCAAGTACATTATGCTAGGGAAAACTTGAAAAAATCACCAAGTCCAGTATACTAGGGAAAACTTGGTATCTCACTTGTGGAATGCCACCCAGGAACAAAGAGATTTGAGATGTCAAATGTTGAGAAGCTTCAAGTGCAGCCACATGGCATTATGGGCTCTGCCTGGATCATATAGGTTGCAATAACTTAGCCAAATGGACAGTTGGTGGTAGGGGATGATAGGTTGGAACGCGTCCATTCTGGTCTAAGGGAAGGCTTCTGAAAGATCTTGTCTTGGTGAAACCAAGTCTTGAGGGGAAAGTGCACCACCTCTGCAGAGTGTAAAATCTAAGTACTTAGCCATGTCCCTGGTAAAGGACAAATTGAGCATCAAGACATGGAAGCTATCAAGAATCTCCTCATTCCAATTTTCTAATTTAAAAATTGTGGTTGAACAAGGGTTGAAGGTTCACCAATTTCTATTGGTGGTTCCTTGGGTGTTTTGACAAGCAAAAACTTAGTGTTTTCAAATGATAAGGAAAATCTATTTTGAGCAAAGCAAGCCTAAGCTCCACTTAGCCAAATGCATATAGATGATAGACTCCACTATACTACCATAGTATCACTTGCCAATACAATTCAAATGTATTGACCCTTGTGGATGTAACTTATTATGTTGCAGGTTTGTTTGATGTTAGTGAAGTGTGTTGATTAGGATTACAAGTCTACAACCAACATGATTGACTGTGGCACTTTGAAGATGAAGGAACCCATGCTATAGTTATTTCTGCTGCATTGTAATGAGATAGCCAAATGGGCTATGTAAGATGTAATGAATTATTTTATTCCTAGTTATAAAGTTGTAATATTACCTTTGTTTCTTGATATTACATCTTAACTGTGGATGCTAGCTATTGATCCAGGGACTAGCAGTGTAAACATAGGGATCTCTACCTTATTAAAGGTTGGGACCTCTACAGATGGTATCAGAGCACTGTGTTGCCTGTAGGATTGTAACCCTAAGATTGGACAAAAACCCCTTAGAAAAATACGAGTCGTATTTGTTCCAAAACTTATTTACAAACAATCTTGTAAACTCTTTTCTCAACCTTTTTGGTTTTGATTCTACATCTCTTCTATTTCAACTTGATGGACAAAACCTCAACCATGAGCAAAGACCTCAACCATGAGCAAAGACCTCACCATGAGCAAAGGACTTCAACTTGGATATCACTAAGGACTACAAGTGAGACAAGAAATATTACTCAAGACTTGAAGACTAAGTAAACACAACTTAGAAGGAACCATCATCAACTTTGAAGTTTTGTGACCAAGATTCAAGAAATTCTCCAAGGATACAAAGATCTTGTTCATGAAGAATCAACTAAGAAGGATGAAATGATATCAAGTGAACCATATAGTTGGACCACCATATTTGGTTTAGCTCAAACACACCAACTTATGTGGTGTAACAAAAAATATTTTTGTTGCCTAAAAATGTGCTTGAAACTTGTTGTTGAGTGGAATGTTTGCTTGTGATTGCTTGCACATTGCTTGTGTGAATCGTGATGTGTGTGATTAGAATTATTCCCTTAGAAATCTTTTGCCTATTCTAATCTCAATGCAACCCAAACAGATGACTACTCCAAGAAATTCCAATATCAAGTATGGTGACAACAACAAAAACCAAGAGATGCACATGAGAGAACAACTATTAGAAAATCAAACCCAGTTGAATCAGTTGAAAACTCAGTTTTTAGCCAACAACAATGAGTTAGACCCAACCATGCAAATTTTTTTGGAAATTCAATCCCGATTGTTGCAAGGGATGACTAAACAAATGATCAACATGAAAGACAGCCTTTCCCAAGGAGATGGTGACAACAATGATGTCAAGAATAATATTTTAGAAGGAACTAAAGCTTGCAATATTTGTGGAGACATGGATCACACTTCCAAAGAGCATGAGGATCAATGCCCCAATTGTGAAGAGAAACATCCAACTAATCAATTCCCCACATCTCAAGCTACTTGTTTCCTATGTGAAGGAAATAATCATGTCCCTATCCAATGCCCCATCTATTCCATATTTCAACAAAGGAAACAAGGTGGAGTGCATCAACAGTTTGTAAACCCCCATGAGGAAACAACTTCTACCAAGAAGGATGAAGACAAGGGAAAATCTCAGCTTGCACCTCCATGCAATATGACTCATATTGATGGACAGAAGAAGAGACATATGTATTATCCAAGGTAAAGATTAAGGAGACCAGGAGACTTTCCCACCTTTGATGTGAGATATGAAGAGCATGAACTAGAAGAACTCCTAGCTTTGGAGAAACCCAAGAAGAAGAAATAAAAAAGCCAAGTGCAATGTTGCCGTTGCAAAGAGATGGGACACTATGCCAATGAATGTCTAGAGAAGAAGAAGAAGTATAAGGAAATTATCCAAGTGTGGTGCAACAACTTCAAAGAGCTAGGCCATTATGTATCAACTTGTCCACAGAAGATACGTGAAGAGCTCAATCTTGTCACATGTTACAATTGTGGTGATCAAGGACATTATGCAAGCAATTGTCCAGAAAAGATGAAGTACAAGACAAACAAGCCTATGAAGGATCTCATCCTTGTCACATATTTCAAGTGTGGAAACAAAGGACACTATGCAGATGTTTGCCTAGAGAAGATTCATCAAGACCCCAAACAGGCCAAGATGTAATCTAGTTGGAAATTTTTAAGGGTGGTAGTACCCTAGTTGCCTTGAAGCCAATTTGTAACTCCTATCTTTCCCAAATCTCGGGACGAGATTTCTTTTAAGGGTGGTAGCCTATCACATCCCAAAATTTTCCAAATTTTGAAATGTGAAAAATAAATAAACAAAATAAATAATTTTTGAAATTTAGGTTGAAAAGAAACTTTTGTTTCTAAATGGAAACTTAAAAACCCATCTTGAACAAAATTTGAATAAAGTTTAAACCCAACTAAATTCAAATCAAGTGAAATGCATTCTTCATAAATGTATCTTGAAATTTAAACATTTGGAAAATAAACCAAAACCCTAATACTCTATTGGGTGATTTCCAAGATATCTCTAAGACTATGGATTTGATCCATATAAAATTTGTCAACAAACATTTATAAATGATCAAGAATGACAAATGGAAATATTATAAAACCATAAAAATTTATTTCATTCAATTTGGAACCAAAGATAAAATCTTATGAATTTAGTAAGATGAGGAAATTGAATTTCCAAAGCTAATAGAGCACCTATCTAAAAATCCATACCAAATGGTGAGCAAATAATCCTAAAGAGATTTTAAAAGATAAATACATATCAAATAAAATTTTACAAATTGGAATCACAAAGTTTGGATCTTTAAATAAAAAGATATGGATTTTATAAGATAAAGAAAGAAATAATAAATAAGGACTATTTTAAAAAGCTAAGTTAGATCTTGACCAAGCAAATAAAATAAAATGTTTTTGTTTAATAAAAAGAGTAAAGGATTATTTAAATAAAATCATCAGGATTTATTATTATCCAATTTCATTTAACTAAGACATTTCCCATTTTAAATGAACATTAAAAACAAAATAAAGTATTTTAAATAATAATTCAAAGTTTTTTATTTTAAATAAAACCTACTGAAAAGATTTCGTAAAATTTAGATTTCAAATGGAGTTTGAAAACATTAATATATCTTATTTGCATTAATACAAGGGCCTTTTTTAAATAATCAATATACCCTAAAAAGAATAAAAGAGATATTATAAATTTGACTTTAGAATGTATTAATAAACAGTATTTGAATATACACAAAGTTTGATAGAAGTTTGAATTTAAATGGAGATTGAATTGTTTGAATAAAAATGAAAAGAACCCAGCCCAGGAAACCAGGCCCAGCAGCCCACCTCTCTCCCCGCAGGAAAACGCTTCACACCGCGACTTCTACCCGCACGGTCACTGAACACTGGACCCCACCTACCCCCCACTCACCTCGCTGATGAAGCGCCCCCATCCGTCAGCCGTCGTCTTCAACCTCGCACGAACCACTCCCCTCACCTAGCTGTCGTTTCTGGCCGTTGAAAACTCGCGTCAATACGCATTAACGCGCTAGTTAATATCGCCAGTAACCTTGCTATCTTAAGCGCCTAGTCCCCCTCACCCTTTTCCCTCACTTGCCCATCCCTCTCTTCCTCCAGGCTGTCTTGATTTCTCACTGCAACCCCACTGCCCCGACGAACTACTTCGGCCACCTCTCCGCTCCCAGTACCCACTGGATTGCTCCCCATCTCCCTAAGCACCTCCCAGTGACACTAGCTCACTCGCGCGCATTCCAGAATGTCGGCAACGTCATCACCAGTGCACCACCGACGACCCCCCCAACTCCGGTGAGCCCTAGAACTCGACTCCGTGCGCGCCTCGACTAGTGAATCGTGCCGTTTTGTTCGCCTGTGTCTTTTGCATCTCTAGGTTCTCGCCAATCACTCGCGCGTGACCTACAGCCTCGCCTCCGACGACTCCCAAACGTGCCGATGCCAGGAGCATCTTCGGCGAGGAATTCCCGCCGCATCATTGCGCCCCCTGCCTCCTCACGAACACGTTGAGCATCACAACGATCCCACGAACCCGGTGAGCCACTCCTTTGACTCCCTCGCTTCCTGTAGCCGCCGCGACGCCACTGCCAGGCCGCTCTGCCGCCAGCCATCGCCGCCAGCGCCGCTCGTTTGAGGTCGATCTGTTTTGCACCGTTAGATCTTCATCTGGTGGCTTAGATAGATTCATTTACGCGAAGGGGTATGCTAGATCAACACCGCACGATCCCACTTAAATCCTACGGTCTAAAGCAATCGATCCACACGAATCGTTTTCGGCCAATAATAACAAGACGCGTGGCACTGACTCTGTTATAAAATCAGAAAATGTTCTATTAGATGTTAGAGTTTGTAAAATTCATAACTTCTGATCCACACGTCCAAATTTTGCAAATTTTATATCAATAGAATCAGCAAAACAAACTCTACCCAACCATGCACTTTGTTTAATGAATTGCTTCTGGAAAATTGGTTGTATTTGCAGAAACATGTGTAGGTACATTTTGAATATAAAAATTATTCTAGCAATATTTTTATGGTAAAATCTTTGGCAAATGGATTGTTTTGAACCTACTGACCATATAAACCAACTTATGGATTTAAAAATGTATTTTGTGAAGCCAAGGAATAAACCTTTGAATTAAAGCATTTCTAGTTAAATGGAAATATGGTTTATGCATTAAAAATGCTTTTTGAGTAAAACCTTTGGAAAATGATTTGATTTAAACTCTCTGACCCTAAACACCAAGTTTTAGGATTTAAAAATATATTTGATGAACCCTATAAATTATTACCTTGCTAAAAATCATTTTCAACAACATAAAATATTGATTTGGTATAAAAATGGTTTATAGGTAAAACCTTTTGCAAATGATTTTAGTATTAAAAAACTTGACCACAAAACACTAACATTTGTGTTAAAAATATATTTGTTAAACACTAGAAATATTCTTTGAATTTAAATCCTTTCTAGCAAAACAAAAATGATTTAAAGTGTCCATTTTTCACTAACTTAATATCAAATGGTTTTACCACTTTTGTAAATGACCAACATGTGTTTTCAAATGTTTATAACCTATTAGAAACCACTTATACAAATAAAACAATATTTGGCATGCTTGCATGTATTCCTTTTTTTATTATTCTATGTGATGATTGCTTGAATGGTAGATTGAAATTGTGCTTTGCTTGATTGAATTGTAGTGACATTTGAAGAGTGTGACTATTGCAAAGATCAAGGAGTGAACTTATAATCTCTAACAAAATGGAAAGTGATGCTTCATACTTTTGTCCCATTATTTTCACTATGCATAAGTGATATTTCTAAGTAGGACTTGCATGGAATTTTTGCTAAGTATAAACTATGCCATGGGAAATCCTAGTAGATGAAACCTCAGTACAAATTTCCTAATTTAAGATTCCTACTACTATCATGCTTAGCCTAGCTAGTAGAAAACAAGGGTGGATTATATTCATGCTATGGAATATTTCTAAGTCAAGGACTTGTGTTTTGTTTAATAAAACAACTAAGTGAATGAATCACCTAGGTGGAATGGAAAGAATGGTTTGTGTTGAGTGGTTACGCAAGTACTGTATGCTGGGGAAAACTTGGGCATCACCAAGTCCAGTATACTTCAAGTGCAA
The DNA here is from genome assembly GCA_916181665.1 of Avena sativa. Classification (NCBI taxonomy): domain Eukaryota; kingdom Viridiplantae; phylum Streptophyta; class Magnoliopsida; order Poales; family Poaceae; genus Avena; species Avena sativa. The sequence goes on from OV702280.1 coordinate 174,599,501, forward strand.
CAAAGAGATTTGAGATGTCAAATGTTGAGAAGCTTCAAGTGCAGCCACATGGCATTATGGGCTCTGCCTGGATCATATAGGTTGCAATAACTTAGCCAAATGGGCAGTTGGTGGTAGGGGATGATAGGTTGGAACGCGTACGTTCTGGTCCAGGGGAAGGATTCTAAAAGATCTTGTCTTGGTGAAACCAAGTATTGTGGGGAAAGTGCACCACCTATGCAGAGTGTAAAATCTAAGTACTTAGCCATGTCCCTGGTAAAGGACAAATTGAGCATCAAGACATGGAAGCTATCAAGAATCTCCTCATCCCAATTTTCTATTTTAAAACTTGTGGTTGAACAAGGGTTGAAGGTTCACTAATTTCTATTGGTGGTTCCTTGGGTGTTTTAACAAGCAAAAACTTAGTGTTTTCAAATGATAAGGAAAATCTATTTTGAGCAAAGCAAGCCTAAGCTCCACTGAGCAAAATGCATATAGATGATAGACTCCACTATACTACCATAGTATCACTTGCCAATACAATTCAAATGTATTGACCCTTGTGGATGTAACTTATTATGTTGCAAGTTTGTTTGATGTTAGTGAAGTGTGTTGATTAGGATTACAAGTCTACAACCAACATGATTGCATGTGGCACTTTGAAGATGAAGGACCCCATGCTATAGTTATTTCTGCTACATTGTAATGAGATAGCCAAATGGGCTATGTAAGATGTAATGAATTATTTTATTCCTGGTTATAAAGTTGTAATATGACCTTTGTTTCTTGATATTACATCTTAACTGTGGATGCTAGCTATTGATCCAGGGACTAGCATTGTAAACACAGGGATCTCTACCTTATTAATGGTTGGGACCTCTACAACAACACGGCTTCAGCAAAGGCACTAGATCCTTCTTTGCAATATCATGCTTTCTTTGGGTTTTCCCCGGATTGTGATGACACGGTTGGGACCCGAAAGTTTCATCATGTTGTAGAAGTAGCACGGATGGGCGATTAACGCGTAGTAAGCCAGACGCCCCAAGATGGCATGGTAGGCACTTTTGAACGGCACCACCTCGAAGGACAGTGTCTCTCTCTAGTAGTTCTTTTGAGTACCGAATGTCACATCCAGTGTGATCTCACCCGTGAATTTGCATGTCTTCCTGGTACAATGCCATGGAAAATCACATTGTTGTGATTCAACTGGCTTTCGTGAATCCTCATGTGGTGCAGTGTCTCGATGTAGAGAAGATTGATGCTACTGCCACCATCCATGAGAGTTTTTGAGAACTTTAGCCATCAATGAGAGGATTGACGACCAATGGATACTTTCCCCGACAATGAATTTTCTTTGGGTGATCGCCATGGTCAAAAGTGATGGTTACTTTCGACCAATCTAGAAATTTGGGGACAGCCGGAACCATGGCGTTAAGCTCATGGAGAACCGCCTTTTTTTCTTTGCTGGCTAATATCCAAGGAAGTAGACGTAAGCGTATTTTTTTGCTGGAAAATCCTTCTTTCCATACAACTTGGGCTGTGCAGCTTCCGCTTCTTCCATGTAGGAATCTTCCTTTGCCTCCTTGCCTTTCTCAAAATTTTCTTTCCTTTTCATCGCTTGGACTTGTAGCCAGTGGATTATTCTCTCTTGATGTATTCAAAGAAATGACACTTAGAATTGGTGTGGGAAGAACCCCCATTCCCGTCCGGGTGATGAACACAAGGATCATTTGCAATGTCAGCCCCAGAGTATGCCTTACCTGGTTATTGATCGCCTATACTATGGACATAGGAAGTTCCGTGGCTTCGTCCCCATCCGCCTCCGCGCCCTCCTCGTCCTCTAGATCAGAAAGTTGCGTTGACTATTGCATTATCCATATTGGGTTTACCTTCCGAGTTATTCTTGCGCTTCTGAATCTTCTGTTTTGGCTATTTAGCCGAGTTTGGTGTGGCTATAACATTCAGCAGTCCATCTGAATCATCATCGGCATCCATTTCTATCATTTCTCCCAGGTCTGTAACTTTGTCGCACTTTAGTTGGTGACGTAGTAATCCAACTGGGAGTCCTGCGATGAAAGCTTGAATCGCGGTCTGATCATTTACTCCTTCATAGGAGTTTTTCATGTTGATCCATCATCCGAGGTAATCCCGGCAAGTTTCTCCGAGTCTATGGGTCAAACGTTGCAGGTATTCGACCGTGCAGGGTCTCCTGTATGTCCCCTCGAAATTCGAAAAGAACGCACCTTGCATATCATACTAGTTATTTACAAAGTTCTCTAGCAACTATTGAGCCACGATCGAGCCATCTTCCGCAGCACGAGTGGGAGATATCGGACTGCGACCAATCTGTTTCCTCCTTTGGTGATGCAGCAGGACAGGAAGAAATCCTGAAGAAAAGTATCTAAACGAGCCACACCGTCATAGGGTTGGATGTGCTTTGCGATGCCGAAGTCAACCGGAAATTTTGTTCGGAGAATGCGTGGACCAAAACACTTGGGTCCCACATACACGTCCTCCGCTTCGTACCTCCACGCTTGAATGTTGGCTTCAATGCGGTGGCGATCTTCATTGGGCGAGAGCGATCTATGCCTCGGATGCTCATCGTGCCGGCGGGGCGGCGGAGTCGGATTTCTTCTTCTTCTACCGTTGCCTTCTCCACCCGTACGGCCTCCATGGATATGGTGAGATCCCTCATGGTCGCTGTTGGGTGGTGATGGTGGCTCCGACAGGTTATTTTCGGCTGAGCAACAAGCTCCCAGATATGCATTATGATGGCTCCAAGGTGGATCTTCAAGATGTTGGCCACCGTCCAGACTTGTGTTGGGGCGGTCCTCGTCGTTTCATCGTCTGGCGTTATCGTCATTACGACGAGGTTCAGCCGGATGGCTGGTTTATTTGGGAGGCGGCATCCTTTGCCAGTCCCGTTCTTGCTGATGCCGCGCTTCCTCTTCATCTCTATGGCCATTACATTGCCAATGATGAGGTTGGTGAGGGGCCAATGCTCTTATGGCATCTTGGGATTAAGTAGGAAGAACTTCCGACCTGCCGCACGTGGTCCTGCGATGATGACCATTTGATCATATCCTTGAGTTATTGTCATCCCTAGGATTGGGGTGGTGATACTACTCCGGTTCCCTTCGGGGTCTTACATAAGAGTATTGGCATGTATCAGTGCGACACTGTTCCGATTTTGACGCTAGTTTTCTATTGAACGATGCGGCTATTTTCTGCTGTTGTAGTCCTTTGTCAAGCAATGCTATGCATTGATGGACCTGTTCTGGATACGGGTTGTTGTAAAGGATGACTCGGTCAGCTACAGCGTTTTCTACCGGCACGTTGTAGACTCGGATTTTCCTCTGGCCTTTCCGTCGAATAAATCTCTATGGACATCCGAATTCCTGTTGGCAAGAACCGGGCCACCTCTAGTCTTGTTCGGTAGTCGCTTGAATTCTGACTGATACTGGGCAAGATTGCTGTTTATCTGCTGCTTAATCTCAACAATGCGTGCAACCTCATCGAGCAATAGAAACCGATGCTTCTCTAGGTCCTCGGCCCTTTTCTCCAATTCCTCCGGCGTAAGATCCAAAGAAGTTGGGATTGGTACGGTTAATGCATCTATGTAGACTTCACGTGCACCCTGAGTGACCACGTTTCCATCCACTAGAGGGTCGGTCGGCGTTGGATTAACTGGTTCTCCATCCGGCTTCTCCACCTTGATTTCTTCGTCAATCTCTTCATCGTTGGCTTCCTTGACCAGTTCCACCGGTGTTTGGGTTTTATTGTTCTTCTTCTCTGAGCGCCCAACATCCTTTATGCGCGTGTCGAGGGCAAAGACGGCTTTTGGTCCGGTACCGGGAGATAAACATCCGTCAGTACTTTCAGCCAAAGTTGGCTCGGATTTCTATACCTCGGAAGAATCTCCGGTATCCATGTCATCTTGCGAGGTGTAGTCCTCATCCATGCTATCATTTGGACTTGGAGGCATATCCTCTTCACCTTGTGTTTATTTGGAGGTGTATTCTTCGTCATACGCCTCCATCTCCTTATCGAATTCTCGGTGTTCTGCCGACGTTAGCGATTCCTGAGGGGAAGTAGGTAAGCTAGTATCTTCTCCGATCGCATTGAGGACCGAGTCGTTTTCGGCTCCTGCATAGACAAATTTGGATCTAGAGCCCAGATATCTCACGAAGCAATGCTTCTTATTTTTTATTTATTTGAGGTAATGGTACAGTTGAATCTCCGCCTCAGCCTCCTCGAAACTCTGGATGGTCTCAGAGATTCCTCGGAAATTTATGTAAGAGCGCTTCATCATCTCATTTATCCTGTGCCTTAGTAGCGATTTTCCAGCTCCAACATCAGTAAAACCGGATCCAGAGCGATAGTATTCCTTATCCGTGTATCCGACCTCAACAGGGAAATCAGATCCGGATTTTTCCTCCACCACTTGTTCCACTAGAGGAGCGGGCTGGGTGGGTCCAGGGTTTTCCTGGATCTTGAACTGCTCCACCTCCATGGACAGAGTAGATCCCGATTGTTCTTCCACTGTGGTCATCACCGCGAGGGTGGGTTCGGCGGGTTCAGCAAAACCGAGATAGATATCGATCTCGAAAATTTGCATGATGTTGTAGGTCGTCATGGGATCCTTAGTCAGAATCCAAGCCTCGTCAAGAAGAACGAGAGGGACATCACTGGCGTAGAGAAAGCGACCGATGGCAATTGTTTTGCCTATTCCCACATGCGCAGATTCCTCCCAGAACGAAGGTCCGAAGGTGACATGCCCCACGGTGGGCGCCAAGTATCATCGGATTGATGAGAAGTACGATATTGGGGGGTCCTGAAGCCGTTGAGAAGATAGGGTGTGAGCCGTACGATGTTTCAGGAGCGGTGAGCACTGAGCACAAGTTTGTGGTCTTGCATGCATAGCCTATGCCCATACTTTGGTCCCAGGCAACCGCAAATGCAACACACGACCATGCTGCCAAATGCAACACCGTGTTTCTATGTTGCTAATACACTAAAAAATTCAGGTAGTGTTCCATTTCCAAGTGGGATCTAACTCGTTCAAATAGCTCAAATATAAATGCACTAGGGACCATCGATTTAAGCTCAAACCCATACTACTGAGTATGCACACGTCGCATTTGTACACCTAGCTACCTTGTAGTTGGATATCCAGCCACACCGTTTCCCAACCGTGTTTTTGCAATATGAAACTTTGCAAAAATTTAAGTAGAGAAATTAGGTCCAGCATACCCAGATCGCATGCGTGCGCTTGTACTCAACAGCGACAACACCTCCATATGACCTAAATTTCACGTCTATCTGCATCACAAGAAGCAACAAGAGTTGATGAAATGGATGAAATTTCAGTACCTAGAATAGAATGAAAACTGAAGTACGTGCTGAACTGACAAACAAATATCAACAACATTCAGCGGCTGGTTGAGTTACATGTAGAACCGAACATTAGTGGGATTGTATGGGTCACAAATTTGCAGCAACATCTGGCCTAGAGCTCGGAGATGTCGATCTCTATACCAGCGTCGCCCCGTGGCCGCTCACACCTTGCACTGGCACTGCCCCCAGCAGCAAATAGACTATGATCAGAACGAAAAGAAAGCATCACGAACGGACCATGGTCAACAGCAGTTGTAGCCTATGGAGTGCACCACAACCCTGCAGCTACTGTAAGTCTGCAATCGATCGAACCAACCTTTCTACGAGTGTAAAATCGTAAGATACTAGCTACTATACCAGGATCCTATCTATGTGGGGAGCAGTCAAGCGAGCAAGAACAAGAGAGCGGGGATGAGGATTGCACTACTCATGACACGACGCAACAAGGCGGGCAGCACCCGCACCCCTCGCAGGCATAAGCCACGGCCGCCCGCTTCCCCTCCTTATCCTCCTCTGGTGCGCCCGTGCCACTCGTGTCACCGCCACCTATCGTGCTTGCTTGCACTAGAGGCCTTGGAGTGGTTGTGGCTGAACGCCTCATCAAAAGACTCGCTGGTCACCGCCGCCATCCCACTTGGAGAGGGAGATGGTGGTCGGAGGGGAGAAGGGCGTGGCCAAAATAGGCCAGGACCTAGGACGGTAGCGGAGATGGGGGAGGCGAACAAGGAAGGTATGAGGCACTAGGAGACGTGGCGGTTTGTCGCTAGGGTTTAGCTGTCCGGCGGGTTGGGGATGTGTGTGCGGTGTGGAATGTGCTTATTTGGGTAAGCGGTCAGCAGTTAGATCGGAATTGAACAGTTTAGATTAGGCCGATAGGGATGATCTGTGGGAGGTTGTTTTCTATACTTTAATTGGTCGGTTCATAAAACACCTCTTTTTTGCACTCGGAAAATAAAAAAATAACTTTTTGTGTAGAAGAAATATAAATTTCATCTGACTACATGGTTAGCAATTTCAAGATGTACATATGTGCACAATATTTCCATGTAATGGGAAAAGTGTTCTCAAAAATTAGCTATCATGTTCGAGGTTTCATGGCTTTTAGGCCAAAAGACCAATGTTATGACTAGAATCATGGCATAGTTTTTGATAATGTTCCCATATTGTGCATGAATTTGAATCTTGGGATGGTAAAAAATATTGGAGGAAGAAGTTTCCCTATACGTCGTATGGAAAAGAAATTTTCCATTTTTCAAGATCCAAAAACAGGGCGTTTTGTGAAGAAACCACCAAAGGGCTAATTTGACATGCTACCACCCCATTTTTCAAAAATACTAGACCACCGTACATGGACAATGTACCAACCGGGGGTTATCAAACCTTTCCGTCCACCTCTGGTGAAAAATACAAAATTCCTGCTGAATCGGTAGGAAGTGAGTTAGATTTTAACTACAATACATGATTTGATCCTCATGATTTAAAAAAAATCATTTTTAGACTCACAATATCATGTTTGTTTAGAGATTGGATCCAAGTTTAGCGAGGCTCGGCCCCGATCTAAGAATCTTCATGCATGCCATTTTGACCATAGTTTGAAACGTGCATAAGTAATACAAAGACGGTCCGAACAATCTAAAACCTTCGCGTGGTGTCATGTTATGTGACATAGTTCCTAGTAAAAATATCAAACTTGGTATATTGATTGCATCTCGAAAAAATCTTCTCAGAAATGACCTATCGTGTTCGAGGTTTCATGGCTTTTAGGCTAAGCGACCAATATTATGGCTAGAATCACGGCATAGTTTGTAATAATGTGTCCATATGGTGCATGCATGTGCATCTTGGGATAGAGAACAATGTTGCAGGAGGAAGTTTTCCTTTTTGTCGCATGGAAAAACCATTTTATATTTTCTGAGTGCCAATGTGTGCTGCATGGTGCATGCATGCATATGTCTTTAGTGCTGCAGATTATATTCCCCCAAATGCAGCTAAACAAGAGTTTATGGGCGATTATATGCCCCTGTCAAGGGCTAGATTATCCGCTCCTACCACGATTTCCAATGGTTCCAAGGTGCATCATGTAGTATGGGGGCGAAGGTTACCCCTGGATTGTCCGGTGAGGGCTGGAGCTTTTGCCCGGGCCAGATAATTCGCCCCTCCTAGGGGGCGGATAATCTTCCCCCAGGGATTTTTGCAAACAAGGCAAGGCGCGTCATGCGGTATGGGGGGCAGATGTTTCCCCCGGATTATCAGACCAGGGCCAGAGTTTTTGCCCCTAGCAGGATAATTCGCCCCTAGGGATTTTTCACAAGGCAGCGAAGGAGCGTCAATCGGTTTAGGGGGTGGGTATTTGGTCCTGATTTTTTTGTGTCCAACCCGGATGTTTGTCCTGACAGGATTATCTGGCAACCAATTAGGCCGGATTATCTATCCCAAGTTTCTTCCGACGAATGGTTTTTGATATGGGTATTTATACCCCATTTAATCCTTATTCCAGATCTCTTGGATCATACGAAAAAGCACTGTGATGTTCATATAAATCCTTGTGAGATCTCCACTTTCTACCACCGGAAGTCTCTAATCGTTGGGGAATCGAAGGAGGAGGCTTTGATCTTCAGTGGCACCAATCAAGATATTCATTCCCCTCCATTCACTTGGGGGCCTATTGATATATATTTTCTTATGAATATCTAGATATTGATTTCGTTTATTGATAAACTTGTTTCTTGTGGAAGCTTGTTATCATCTCGGGAGCCTCCAATTCAATTGGGGATTTGTGCCCTGGTAGTGTTGTAAAGGCAGTTGTTCCTGACTCGAAGGGTACCTTAAAGTGGAAAGGTGGATCAGGCCTCTTGTGGCAAGTTCCTTCAGAGAATAGGGTGATGCCTATTGTGGTGTGGTGGTCATAGTACCACCCACCCCGCCAATGCAGATGTAATTCCCTTAACAAGGAAGGAACTGCGGTAAAACAAATCCACTATGGTTACCTTATTCCTCTCACTACCTTTACTCGATTACTAGATAGGTTGGCATATAGGGAAATTCATCTTAGATGCATATCTGAAAAAAAGAAATAAAATTTAGAGTAGCACCTAATCACCCCCCCTCTAGGTGCCCATACGATCCATTTCAATTGGTATTAGAGCCTCGGCTCTTTATTCGGTCTTTACCGCATAAGAGAGTATGGGTACTAAGGGAGATGGTAGTGAGGCTGTGGACAAGGTCACTATGGATGATATCAAGAGGTTGGAAACAACCTTGATTAAAACCATGGATGCCCAGATGAAAGAGATGTGTGACATGATAGCATGTATCACGCCACCCATAGCCACACCTCCATCTTCCCCTGAGGCTACAAATCCTATTTCAAAGGACAAAGCAAAGGCTAACTCCACTGAAGAAGAGTTGGAGGCTGACGATAAAAATAAGAGCTCCATCTTCCCCTGTTTTCAAAATGACTTGTGAAATGGATTGAGATTTTGACTTGACCACAACAGAGTTGTGGCATGAGATACAAGTTCCCACTTAGGTGTTATAAAACTTCAACTAGCATTCGTTGCTTCTAAACTTAGTAGATGTAAATCTGGCTTTTGCAAAACAACCCTAGAGCTTAGTGTCCTACTACCAAAAACCCCTTTAATTGTAGTTTGCGAGTACTTAAAGAGTACTCATGGCTTTGTCCCTGGCTATTCCCATGGCCAAACAATGAAGAGGAGTACCTGGAGGATGGACCCCAGGAAGGTTACGACAACTAGGATCATCTCCCATCGTCAGCATTGCCTGTGACCCCGAAGATGGAGCTTCTCCTATGCTACCGTTATTATTACATATTTCCGCTGCTTGAGTTGTATTAAGAACTGGATCATGAGATCCTTATTTGTGTAAGACCTTATGTATGGTTTGTAATGGATGATGTACTGTGGTATCCAATTCTGTTATGTCTCGCAAAAATGGTAATTCTGGGATTGCGATGTATGGCATAACAGGCATCTGGGATTAAAAATTCGGGTGTTGACAAGTTGGTATCAGAGCCATCCTGACCATAGGAGACCCTAGTTAGACTGGACGTTTGGAATCAAAAACTTAGTTTCAAAACCAAAGAAAGCAAATATTTACAAAAACTTATTCCCATTCTTATCACCTTGATTCTTTCATGAAAATTCATGTTCCTCAAAAACTCTTGCAAAATACATAAAATTTGACACACTTGATCACTCTACTAACTTACTCATCTTATATTCTTTTAGATGGACATGAAGTACAGCAAGTTTTACCAGTTGGCAAATGGAGGAGACCTTATCTTTGAGAGGGATTTGGACCAGCTTTCGGAACTTCTGGAGCGTCCGCACCCCGAGTTCTTCGGAGCTCAGCTCAATGATCAAGGAGGAGAAGATCTGCAGTGGCTAATTGTTGCAAGTCTCCGAGGAAAGATTGAATCTCCCACTGCTGAGGGAATTCAGTATACCTTAAGAGAGAACAACTGGCTCGATGGACTTGCCAGGGCCATGCAGGAAGCTCTTGCCCGTCTGTGTTGGCAGAGTATCAACTAGATCAAGGGTACCCTCTTTGAGTTTTGCCCAAGACGTGATGCTAATGGGCAGCCACTGGAATCCCCATACCACCACGAGCTGAAGACTCAGTTGGACCACCTTAGCTTCATGATGTACGATTGTCAGCAGGAGTTGGATAATTGTCGTGACTACTCCAACCACAAGTCCGCCATTATCAAGACGAAGGATCAGACCATCGCCATGCTAGCAAAGGATCGCAAGTCTCGCCGCCATCAGCTCGACAAGAAGGAGCGCATCATTGCCAGTATTTTCCACCGTATCTCGTCTTTGGAGGAGACCATCCACGAGAGAGACATGCAGTTGGAAGAAAGGGAGAATGCCGGAGAGGATCTTCGTGGAGACCCCTACTCCTATCTCAGCGATGATGATGATTTTATGGAGGATCAGGCTATGGATTTCTTCACCGATGAGGAGGATTTCTCCTTCATCAATGATGACAATGATGATGAGGATGACGACTACACCGACTCCGAGGAGTAGTAGTACTTGAGCACTAGCGTAGTGAGTAGTATTCGGTCCCACTGTATCATAGTTTCCAGAATGGTTCTTAAAACCATATGTTGAATGATTGAATGAAAAGCAAGTTGCTAGAAAATCCGAGTCAAACTTTAAAAACTTTTCAAAGTCCCAACACCTTAGAAATTTCCCTCTTTTCTCATGATCTATCTCAATCTTCAGATGCCACGCGGAGGAAGTGGTTCATCCCCGGACCCGATGTTGCAGATCTTGCAAATGTTGGTTTCTGACCGCGAATCTGAAAGAGCCGAATGTCAAGCCAACCTAGCCACCCTTCAACAGATAGCTCAGCTAGCCCACAACAACCAAGGCCAAGGAAATCAGGACAACCATGGATCTAAGCTCAAGAATTTCCATAACACCAACCCGCCTGTTTTCACTAAGTCGGAAGAACCCCTAGATGCCGACGATTGGATGCAGACCATGGAAAACAACCTAGAAGTCGCCGTAGTGGAAGATAACGAGAAAGTTTTGTTCGCCACCCATTATCTAGCCGGAGATGCCAGAGCAGGGTGGAACAGTGTTCGTGCCATGACCGGAGGACAGATGATGACCTGGGAGGAATTCAAAGTCAAGTTCAGCAGAACCCAAGTGCCACCAGGTTTGATCAAGAGAATAAGAGACGAATTTAGAGAACTGAAGCAAGGAAGGATGACCGTAGTGGAATACCGTGACAAATTCTTGTCATTAGCTAGGTATGCCCCGGATGAGATCGACACCGAAGCCAAGAAGAAAGAAAGATTCCTGAATGGTCTGCACGATGAGATGCAGACTGTGTTAGTCAATATCCCCTTTGCTGATATTGAAGCCCTGGTCGACTCTGCCATCCAGATGGAAGGAAAGATCAACCAAGCCAATGAGAACCGCAAGCGTCGCATGATGCATCAACCAGGAACCTATCAGACCCCAAAGTACCGCCCCAACCGATCTCCAGGATTTGCCCCGAGAACCAACAGACCCCCAATGAACCGTTCGACCTATCCCAACCGTGGAAACCCTAGGCCCGGAGGAAATCCAACAACCCCGGCAACTCTAGCAATTTCAACCATGCCCCACCCACGTTCAGCAACAACAATGCTACCGCCAACACCAACACTGCCCCGAGGTCTGGAAGCAATGATGTGCATGTTGCGGCAAAGGACAAGTCGCAAGTGACTTGTTATGACTGTGGAAATAAGGGTCACTACTCCAACGATTGCCCCAACAATAAGAATGCCGCAACCCCCAATGCAAATGCCCCAGCTCAGCAGCAGCGTCGTGTTCAACCAGGAAGAAGGTTTGCCCCAGGGAATTCGCTCAACCGCAACGGCCGTCTTTTTCTCATGCATGCTGAATAAGCCCAGGAAGCGCCAGACGTCGTGTTGGGTATGTTTTCTGTTAATTCAGTACTTGCAAGAGTGTTGTTTGATTCTGGTGCATCGCATTCATTTGTCACCGAAGAATTTGCCTGCACTAGTAAAATTCAACCAACCAAACTGAAGCATCTTATGATCGTCCAAATTCCCGGTTCAACCACCAAGGCTAGGCAAATTTGCAAAGTCGTCCCTATCCGAATCCATAGCATAGATTTTTATGCTAACCTGATAGTACTCGGATCTAAAGGTTTGGAAGTAGTACTAGGAATGGATTGGATGTCCAAACATAAAGGATTGATTGACTGTGCCAAGAAAGCCATCACCATGACCAGTACAGCCGGAATATCAGTCGAGCATATATCTGAAACCTTACCTCGTCAATTCAAGTGCAACAAGAGTATAGCCCAACCTACCATTGACCAAGTCCAGATAGTCTGTGAATACCCCGATGTATTTCCACATATTTTGCCCGGTATGCCCCCAGATCGGGATATCGAGTTTATCATCGAACTAATTCCCAGAACATGACCCATAGCCCAGAGACCATATAGTATGAACACGTCTAAACTAGCAGAACTGAAGAAGCAACTGGATGCCATGCTGGAAATTGGATTGATTCAACCAAGTGCGTCACCATGGAGATCACCTGTCTTCTATGTGGACAAGAAGGATGGAGGTAACCGTTTGTGTACGGATTATCGGAAGTTGAATGATGTCACCATCAAAAACAAGTACCTGTTGCCCAAGATAGAAGATTTGTTTGATCAGTTGACTGGTACCAAAGTGTTTTCTAAGATTGATCTTAGGACTGGCTATCATCAACTCAAAATTCGGGCAGAGGATATTGCCAAGACTGCCTTTACCACTAGATATGGATTATACGAGTATACCGTTATGTCTTTTGGATTAACCAATGCCCCCGCTTATTTCATGAATCTCATGAATAAGATTTTTATGGACTTCTTGGATAAGTTTGTCATTGTTTTCATTGATGAGATTCTGATTTATTCCAAATCGGAAGAAGAATATGAGCTACAACTAAGGACCATTCTTGGAACCCTTAGAGAGCATCAGTTGTATGCCAAGTTTAGCAAATGTGAATTCTGGTTACAGGAGGTAGGATCCTCGGTCACATTGTATCAGCCGGAGGAATTCCCGTTGATCCTGCAAAAGTGAAAGATGTCGAAGATTGGCAAGCCCCAACCACTCAAACCCAAGTTCGTGCATTTCTCGGATTGGCGGGATACTACCGCAATTCATAGAAGGATTCTCGAGTATCGCCAAACCCATTACCCAATTGCTGAAGAAGGACAAGAAGTTTGAATGGACAAACAAATGTGAAGCGAGTTTTCAAGAACTCAAGAGGAGATTGATTTCAGCCCCAATCCTAATCATGCCGGATATCACGAAGCCCTTCGACGTGTATTGTGACGCATCCAAGATCGGTCTCGGATGTGTGCTAATGCAAGAAGGCAAAGTTATAGCTTATCTATCTCGACAACTGAAACAACATGAGCAAAATTACCCAACCCATGACCTCGAACTCGCAACTGTAGTTCCAGCTCTGAAGACATGGAGACATTACCTAATGGGAAATCATTGTGAGATTTATTCGGATCACAAGAGCCTAAAGTATATATTCACTCAGAAGGAGTTGAATATGAGGCAGAGAAGATGGATTGAGTTAATCAAGGATTATGATCTGGACAATCACTATCACCCTGGTAAAGCCAACGTGGTAGCATATGCCCTTAGCAGATTGCCGTGCCGCTTGAACTCCATGATTTTGAAGGAGCAACCAAGTTTGCACAAAGAGATGGATGATTTTCGAATGGAATTAGTAAGTGAAGGATTTGGCTAGCATAGAACTTCAACCCACTTTGATCAGCCAGATCAAAGAGGCGCAAAAAGGAAATGCTAGTATTGACGGAATCAAGCGTCATATCGGTACAGGCAAAGTACCCGGATTCACCGAAGACAAAGGAGTTCTATGGTACAAAGGACGCCTTTGTGTACCAGCAGATTCTGAGTTGAAAGAAGTTATTCTCAAGGAAGCTCATGATACTCTTTATTCTATCCACCCCGGAGGAACTAAGATGTATCAAGATTTGAAAGAGCAAGTTTGGTGTCATAAGATGAAGAGAGAAATCGGAAGCTATATCGCCAAGTGTGATATATGTCAGCGAGTCAAGGCCGGACATCAAAGACCCGCTGGATTGTTACAACCCTTGCAGATTACGGAATGGAAATGGGATTCTGTTGGAATTGACTTTATCACCGGATTGCCTACTTCTAGTAGGGGAAATGACTCTATCTGGGTCATAGTGGACATATTGTCCAAAGTCGCCCATTTCTTACCCGTCAAGACCACATATCAGAGTTCGAAGCTAGCGGAGTTATACATCGCTAGAATCGTTAGTTTGCATGGAGTCCCCAAGAACATCGTATCTGATCGAGGAACTCAGTTTACCTCAAGATTCTGGAAGAAAGTTCAAGAAGGTTTAGGAACCCGCCTAGATTTCAGCACCGCGTATCACCCTCAGACCGATGGACAAACGGAGCGAGTAAATCAAATACTCAATGATATGCTGAGAGCATGTGTGTTAGAATATGGATCTAAGTGGAAAGTCTGTCTGCCGTTTGCAGAATTTTCATACAACAACAGTTATCAAGCTAGTTTGCAAATGGCCTCATTTGAATTTATGTACGGAAGGAAGTGTCACACCCCTTTGAATTGGTCAGAAGTAGGAGAGAGTCAGATTTTTGGACCCGATATCCTACGAGAAGCAGAAGAGAAGGTTCACAAGATCCGTGAGCACCTCAAGATAGCCCAGTCCAGACAGAAGAGTTACGCTGACAAGAGACGTCGAGACCTCGCCTTCAACATAGTAGATTTTGTATATCTGAAAGTGTCACCATGGAAGGGAATGCAGCGTTTCCAACTCAAAGTAAAGTTAGCCCCCAGATATATCGGACCTTTCAAGATTCTGAACCGTCAAGGAGAAGTGTCGTATCAATTGGAACTACCCGAAGAGATGTCAGCCGTGCACAATGTGTTCCATATATCATTACTTCGCAAGTGCCTCGAAGTTCCGGAGAAGACAGAAGTGTTCAAGAATATCGATCACCAGACCATAGAGATCAACGATGACCTAACCTATCCCGAAGTACCCATCCGTATTTTGGAAGAAGCTTTCTGAACCACCAGAACCCGAAGCATCAAGTTTCTCAAAATTCAGTGGAGCAACCACACAGAAGAGGAAGCTACCTGGGAGCGCGAAGATCACATCAGGACGAAGTTTCCCGATCTCTTCAAATCCTAGGTAATCTTTTCGTCCTTTTTAAATATCGGGACAAGATTTTGTTTAAGCGGGAAGGTTTGTAACATCCCAAAAATATTAAACTAGAATCATCAAACTCTAATATTCAAAATTAGTGTTAACAAAAACTTTTCTAAATAAAAATATGAAAGCATGCATGTGTGTATGCATTCCAATTTGGATTATTTTGAATTGCCTTGTTTATGTGTTTCTTTGCTTGTAAAAGGATTCTTAGGTGAAATAAACATCATCTAAACAATCCCCACACTTTTCCCGAAGACAAATAAATCAAAACAAACAAAATAAAGGAATGGTCACTTTTGCCAAGTTAACTCCCATGCCTACTTTGGCTGTCTCTAACTTTAAAAACTTAACAGAAACTTGTTTGGATCTTTGCACCCCTTTATAGTACTCATAACAAAGTATCAAGGCCCATCTTGTGATCATCCAAAAACATTTGAATGCATATTTTAAAGGACAGTTCAAAATTGAATCTATATTATATGGGAAGATCCCACTTTTTCAAAAACCACTCAAACAAGCTCAACTTTCAAAACCCAAGCATCTACAGACTCACCAACACCTACCTAGCACACCCACCAAAAATATTTTCAAAATTCAAAACTTGAATTCATGCGGCCATTTCATAAAACACCTTGTAGATGCAAATCAAATAAAATACAAACACTATTTGGAGCAGTGATATGAGCCTAACTTGTTCCTTCTGGTTGCAACTAGGCTTTAGTAGATCATCTAGCTCATTTGTAAACGTCTAGCACCACGGTAAGCTTGGCAATGTCTTCAATGGTGAACAGCCAAAGCCACCCATGCCGCCCTAGTGTAGACATCAAGCTAGGAGAGGAACTAGCCGTGCCAACCTTGTCTAGGAGATCACCCATGCCTCACCGCCCCCTTTCGACCAGCCCTACCTCGAAGACAACGACTAGAGCACCCAGGAACGCAGTGCCCGTGCCTCTGTCAACCATGCCGAGCGTGCGCCAGAGCGCCACCCTCGACACACGCCCACAGACCACTCGCCGCCCTCGCCGCGTGCATACGCAATCACCACCATCCCAGAAGACCGCCAGACATCCCCGTTCGCCGCCCCATGCCTCACAGCCACCGCTCGCCGTCGAAGACGCCGCCTCTGCCGCGCAGAGCATCACATGTTCCAGACCATTTGCCACCGCCCCTACACGCGCATTAAAGCCATATAGCATAGCCAGGAGACCACCGATCGATCGCCACTGCCGGCCATGCCTCTAGCAGCCCGTAGCCATGTCGCCACCGTCGCCTGTCCATCCCGTTCGGTCTCGTCGTCGAGACTATAAATAGAGGCCTCCCCCGCTCAAACTCTTCACACCATCTTACTCCCCTCTCCTCACTGGTCGTTCCACCCCGTTCCCGGAGCAAGGCGAGCAGCGCATCGCCGGAATTTGGCCGGAGCAGGCCGCCTCAGGAGAAGAAGGGCGCCATCAATTTTGTCCACCCCAGGAGAAGCTGCCAGTACCAGGAGGTTCGCCGTTGTCGACTTCGTCGTTCGCCCGCCTCGCCGACCCTCGCCTAGGCCCCGGTGAGCCCCTGTCGACCCCCACCTGCCGCGTTAGGTTTCTGTCTCGCCGGCGCCGCCCGACGTGGACGATGAGTAGCAGCCGTTCGATTAGACTTAGATCGTGTGGCCGATATTGCCCCGTACCGCTTCGCGTTTAAAGAGCCACTGACTGGTGGAACCCCCTGTCAGCTGAGCCCCACGCCGCGGAGTGACATTGGTCCGGGCCGTTAATAGTTCCCGCGCAGCCCACTCGTTTGAATTTGGATTTTTCCATTTTCATTCAAACACAGTTCTATACCTAGTTTCAAAAATCAACACAGCTCGATTCAGTGAACCAAATTGAATGAAACCAATTTTGTTAGAAATATATTGAAATGGTTAATCCAAGCCCGTTGGATTCAAATCATTTGAATCTATAGATCAACCTTGGTAAAAATAACTAGGCAGAAGCTTTTCTGCATTCAAACATTTTTCAAATTTAAACCATAATAGATTTCGATTTGATTCCAAGTCTCAAAAACCAAATTTTACCATACCTTTCAGAATATATAAAAACATTTGGGTTTACTTACAGAAATAATGTTCAAGTAATAAAAGAATGCCACATAGGCATTTCTAGTCACTTATTTTATTTAAAATAAAAAGGTTAAACCTTATTAAATTGTGACACCACTTTAAATCACATTCCCATGTACTAAAATATGTGGTGATGACATGTGTCACCATGATCCCATGTTTGGTTTGGAGAATATTAAATCTTAAGTAGTTTTTCAATGAGTAGAAATTACTTTTCTAAAAATAAAAGAAATTAAACCAAGCTTTATTCTTGTAATGTTAGTGATGATACTAGATCATCTATAGGACCCTTTTGTGTGATGATTGAAAGTAGTTAAGTATTGTTTGGTGATTGTGTACCTCGTATTTATTCATAGACGCTAGTACCGACCAAGGATACGAGGAAGAAGGAGGATACACTACTAGGAAAATGCATGTTTGTGGCGCACATGGAATGGAAATCCGTGGCGCACTAGCAGTGCGCCACTAGCCTCGCGCTGCGGCTATCTCCTAGTCGTGGCGCACTACCTAGTGCGCCACGGTTGTATCGAGATAGGCGTAGCGCACCTGCTAGTGCGCCACGGCTATGTGGGCAGGTGCGCTACGCGTTGGATCTTCTGTGGCGCACGTCGCGGTGCGCCACTAAGCTGCTTAGGTGTGCTTTAGATGTAGTGCGCCACAAAAGCTAGTTCATGTGCGCCACAGGTGTTTTTTTGTTTTTTTTAATTTCAGAGCCAGATGATATACAATACAGATTATATACAATATTATAGGCGATATACACACACAGATACAAGATATACAATTATATATATAAATACACAATTTGCAAAACAAGATTGAAACAAATACATATAGATAAGTCTCATACATGAATACATAGTATAAGTTACATTTTTTCGATCAAGTTACGAAGTAGTTTGTGACATGCGAATACATGTGTCGATCGAACAAGTTAGAGCTCGGAAGCTCGTCTACACATCTAAACTATCTAGACACAAACGCGGGATAAACAACCAAAGAAGATAAGCATGATCACCGCCGCGACGAAGGTGTAGGTCTTCATCCGGTTCCTCGTCCTAACTCCCGCTAGATAGCGCGTGTATGTAGCTTCCGCCTCCGCCATAGTGTTGTACCCTTTGTAGCTATTGCCGCTGAAACGGTGCACCTGTCTCTGGTAGTGTTCCCAATCATCGTAGACTCCGGGAACCCGTCCCTTGTACACGACGTACCATGTCATGTATAAGTTGACAATAATAATTAACCGATGATTGAAAAAAAACATATATAATTAAAGTCGCATATGAAGATACACGTATAGAACTCCTAAATCAAAAAGACCAAACTCAAAAAGCATGCCTCATATATAGCTAGGTTGTTCGACACAGGAATATGCTACGATGGAACTGTTCGCCAAGTAGGATGAACAACACCTGGACCTGTGCATAGCACAAGGTCGACAATCCCATCGCAGCACATTCACGTATAGTGTGCCACGACATTTCAATCATCGGCATTATTCTCGAAAAAGACCAAAGTAACTCGAAAAAAATGCCTCATATATATATACATAGGTCATTGGACACAGGAATATGCTACGATGGAACTGTGAGCCAAGTAGGATGCACAAGACCTGGACTTGTGCATATCACAAGGCTCACAATCCCGTGGTAGCACATTCACATATATATTGTGCCATGACATTTCAATCATCGTCATTATTCTCGAAAAAGACCAAAGTAAATCAAAAAGAATGCCTCATATATAACTAGCTAGGTCATTGGACACAGGAATATGCTACGCTGGAACGGTTAGCCAAGTAGGATGCACAATTCCTGGACTTGTGCATATCACAAGGCTAACTATCCCGGCGTAGCACATTCACATATATATTGTGCCATGACATTTCAATCATCGGCATTATTCTCGAAAAAGAAAAAAATAACTCGAAAAGAATGCCTCATATATATACATAGGTCGTTCGACACAGGAATATGCTACGATGAAACCGTGAGCCAAGTAGGATGCACAAGACCTGGACTTGTGCATATCACAAGGCTCACAATCCCATCGTAGCACATTCACATATATAGTGTGCCACGACATTTCAATCATCGGCATTATTCTCGAAAAAAGAGTAAGGAAAAAAAGAAGGACCAAAGTGAGCAAAAGACCAAAGAGTAAGCAAAAAAAACAAGCATTGATTTATATATAATAATAATAAGCAAAAGATGTAAGCGATGATTCATAAACCTAATAAGATAAGTATAGTAGCATGTACACTTGTCCACACACTCACAAAGGTCATCTATAGTTTGTAACTACAACTAGGCCAACATCAAGCCTTCTGGCTCGGCTTAGGGAACGGGAGGACGCCTTGTCTCGTCATGAACTTCCTATAGTCACCCTGCATCTCTAGGCGATCTTCTATGTCACAGTTATTCAGGATATTTCCTCCGTAGAAGATCCCCCCCGAAGTCATGACATCACGAAAAATGATTGCCCCAAACTGTTGCTGGATGCGATACATCTCTTGTCTAATATCTGAATCAGTGATCTTGGCCTTTGCTTCGGCCCACTGTTTGAGATGATCTGGCAGCATAGAATTCTGCTGGTCAAGTAGGAACGCCCTCATGTGATGGAGTGCGTAGTAGGCTTCCTTCTTACTGTTTTCCGGCTGCTTCATGCAGGGGAACTCCGTTACGTGGTTGAAGACGTGCCTTCCGAACTTGACCTTCATACGCACGAAGGTGGTGCCTTCCGTTGAGGCAAAGCCAGTGAGAGCATCATCCAGAACTTCCTTGATCTTGTCGTAGTTTTTCTTCTTTTCTAGACTCCCCAAGTCGAAATACGTGGCGTGGGAATACTTAGGCGATAAGGAGATGCGCGTGCAGTGTTCATCTCTGCGCAAAAAAATCAAATGGAATGTGTTGGAAAAGGAATGATGATAATCTAATAAAGCCAATCGACGGTGGCGAGTGAATAACGACATACTCGGTAAAGTAAGGCACGAGAATGTATTCCTTTGTCTTGTTCGCCACGAGGATTCTTTTTAGGTACGAGGCCATGATACGTCGTTCGGCGGGGGAACCCAAGCAGCTGTCACGCATGTAGTACGGGTCCACTATAGCGATGCCCGGTGTGTTCTCTCTAATGATCTGCATGGCCAGGCTGAGAGAAAACAGACGGACCATGGTATAGTGCAGCGTTTATAGGTAGAACATATTGAAGATGTCGTCGAACCGTAGGAAGAACAGATCCGCAGGGGCATTATCGACGAAGCCCAAGCCTGGTGGCACCTTAACCACGAATACCGGGTGCGAGGGATCTTTCTTCGATAGAAGGCGTCTCTCTATCGTCAGCATGCCGTCATGCACACTCTGCAGTTCCGAACTGGCGAGCTTCCGCAAATTCTTAGGTAGCATGGGGTCACCCGCCACATGAATCCTCCACATAATACCCTCGGGTCTTGGTGGCCTGTCCCGAAACCTAATCGGATTCGCAGGTGTTGACGCCACCGGCTGGCTCGAGCTGCTAGATTTTCTTTTCCTGCCCTTTTTTCCTTTTGGAGAGCGGGCAGGCACCGCAATCTGAGCACCGGCCGCCCTATGTAGTGTGTCAGGGCTTATAATAAAGGGTCGGTTGGTTGTATCAGCTGGCTCTGTAAAGGCGCAAGCTGGAGGCGTCTCCTGAGAACCAAACAGACGCTTGGTGATAGTGGATTTCTCTGTGGGGCCACCATCTAGGTCTTCGTTTCTAAACTGAGTGTTGAAGAAGTGATCATTCCAGTCTTCGTCGTCCTCGGGCAGATCCTGCGCCATGTGCATATCATCGACATGATCATGCGACCCACCGCGTGGAGGTGACGACGAGGGCGGTAAGGGGGCCTTGCCACCGCTGGTCGCTGGCACGACAGGCGGTGCTGCTGTCTATGGCGTGATGGCCCCCGCCGTCCCCAAACGGATCATGCTCTTTGTCCATTGCAAGAATAAGCCGAAGCAAGTTCTGAGGACAGCCGGCTCTTCTTCATCCGCTCCTGGGGGTTGAATGGGAGGTTCCAGGTCGTCGCAGCCCCTTAGCACCCGACTAAATTTAACCCTGTGCACGCTATCTGGCATCGGACTTGAGTGGAACATGCGCTGCAAGGGTTTAACGATGGTACCCTTGGCAACATCCCTCAGCTCGTTGTTCACGTAGCATAAGAGAGTGCAAGGAACATCCGTCTGCGGAAAACATGTACGGCGTTGTCAGAGATGCCATAAGAGTAATAGATGGCGTGAAAGGCGGTAAAGAAATTTGTTTACCGTGATGGCGTCGAGATCGGCTAATGTCGACGCACCGCATACGGCGACGGGCGTGCAAAAGACGGAAGGGCTGCTTGATGGCGCGGTGCTGGCCACCGGTGTATTCTCCCTACCGACGGGTGCTTGGAGCTCCGGTGCCGCCGCGACGATGGCAGGGGGCACCAACATGTACTCCGGCGCCACGGTGATGGCAGGGGGAGTCACCAACACTTGCGGCTCCGCGGTGCTAGCGGGCGGAGTCACGAACACGTAGTTCGCCTGATTCGTCGGTGCCGCGTTGTTCGAGTGGCTGCTGACCATGCATGGAATCGGGCACGACCCTACTCGACCACCCGCACTCCAGTTCGCTATTGACTCCACCAAGGTAGGCAGGAAGGACGTGAGGGTGATTGCCAGGTTGTCTTGGACGATCTGCGGGATCCGCGCCACTTTGATCCTTAAGTTCTTGAACCTCGCGGTTTTCCTCCTCGCTCCTTCCCGACGGCGCCACATGCATCCTCGGTGGTGGACCAAAACGATCCACCCAATTCTTCATAACCGGCTCTATTTTCTTGGCCCGGTTCATCGCCCTGTTAAAAGGGTTATCCCACCGGGTGGCCGCCGTCGACCCCTGGGATGAGGAACCCTGGGATCCATGACTAGCAATAATTTCCTCCTCCTGTAGAAGAAGTAACAGTGAATCGTTTAGATCATCGATTAGATTGCAATCGAGTTGATCCGTGGTAATTAGATTACTTACCAGAATTTCCTCGAATTCCTTCACCGCAGGATCCGCGGTGAGTTGTTTGGTTTTTGGGTCCACATGGTAACGAGCCCTGACGAAGTTTCGAACCTGCCCGGGTTCGAATTTCGCAAAGGGGTTTTCTACCCCCTTAGATCTATACTCTTCATCCTCCTTATTCCATTTGGCCTCCGCGGTTCTGTATCCACCAGATCCGAGATGGTGATGACCTATATTCATCGCCTGCAACACCTTTCCCCGATTACTATTGGCCAGGGCTCTTTCGGATTCACACCTCTCCTTGAACTCCCGGAAATGATCTTCGGTGATCTGCGGGTCAATCTTCTGGATCTCCTCGAGACTTTTGCCTTCTTTATAGATCTTCTTCTTTATCCGGGTTCTCCAGCTGGCCAGGGAGGTGCTCATCTTTGTGAGGGCGGATTTGTTTACTTCGTTGCCATGATAATTTGTGTTCTGATACTTAGTGGGGAACTTGTATCTTGCGTGCAGATTCTCGAAGAGGAGTGTGCGCAAGTGGATATTATCTTTATGCTAGAGATTCTCGGTGTTGATGGAGATGGTTGTTCGGGTGATCACCGCCACTTGCCCACCGTACCCTCTGACGACAAGGTCGGGATCCAAAGGAACCCCTGATGAGCTCACTTCGGTAATTTCCTCCCTTACCGTGCCGACCATGTTCGGGCGTCGTTCATTCGGCTTCTTCTTCTTCTTCTTCTTAGGAGGATTGCTACCACTCCCTGTGCCCTCGCCGCCATCAGTGGATTCATCGTCCGCCGTTCCTTCGGCTTCTTACTCTGCGTCTTCCATCTCATCATCCTCGCTCTCCGAAGGATGGTATTCTTCATTGTCTTCTAGCCGCTGGGCCGCCTCCTATAATGTCAATTGTTTATTCAGAGGTCTGAGTTCTCCTTCAGCGCTGATGCGCTTAGAAAATCCAGCCTCGTCGTTGTCACACATCTTTGTACTAATAAAAAACAAATAATTGGTTAAATGCACGGAAAAATCTGGCATGACCTTTGCTAATTTTCTTAAACTAGGAGCGCCCGATTTCTGCCGAAACGGAAGTTAATCAACATTCCGGCAAAAATCGGGACTCATTTTATACAAGAACCTGCATACACGACATAATAAAGTGCATCATACAAGAACAAGCAAAGCCAGCACAACCAGTACATTACCAGCACATTACCAGCACATCAAGATCATTACTAGGTATATAAAAATAAATGGCGAGATCCAGCAACACATATAGTAGGAACAACACAGTAGTTTTTTGCAGCCAGCAGCACATATAGTAGTATCAACCAGATGAACAACAATGCCTAGATGATCAAAAACAGTAGCCAATATAGTTTTCCATCAAGTCTAGCACCAGGTTATGCCTAGCATCACAAACAGTACCTTGACATTCATATTGATGCAATGATGCTGAAACTGTTACATCATGATCTGGGCCCAACTCCCCTACTAACTCACTGCATGATCTGGGATGTGCCATCCCACAGGCATCCTATGCAGCGACTACGTCTACAACTGAAACAAACCTAGCTACTGTCAGCTGTAACGTGCACAAACACACATGCCACACTCTGAACTTTATTGCTAGGTTGATGATCATCAAGTGAAACAAACAAAGTGGCACCAGCAAATAGTAATCAGAGGCACATAAAAATCTAGAACTATCTATTCCAAACAGAAGCGATGTTTCCATCAGGAAGCGGGAACTTCTACTAACTAGCATCTCTATATTGGTGGGATGATCATCATCAACTCAAATGAACAAGTGACACCAGAAAATAGTAAGAAGAGGCACAGAAATGTGACATCCATCCACTGATCCATTTCAACAGAACACACATATATTCATATACCCAAATTCCATGCATCACCATCACTAGTACTTAGGGTGTTAGAACCCAGCATTCAACAGTAGCAACATACAGTACATAGAAGTACTTAGCAAGGATGTTTAGGGTTCTTTCTTTTTCCCCCAAATTTTTTTCCATCTTTCTTTTTCCCCCCAAAATGTTTTCCATCTTTCTGGACTTCCTGGCTTTCTTAATATAAAAGGAAGATTGCACATTTGTTGTGTATAGTAATTAGTATGTAGCTTGCATCATTTTAGTAGGAAGATTACTGCTACTACCTAAACCTAAACCTAAATCTACTACTAAATCAACCTAAATCAAGCTACTGTTACTACCTAAATCAAGCTAAATCTACTGCTAAATCAACCTAAATCATTCCAGCTTGCATCATTTCAGCACTAAATCTACTGCTAAATCAACCTAAATCAAGCTACTGCTAAATCATTTTAGATTAACAGCTTGCATCATTTCAGCACTAAATCTACTGCTAAATCAACCTAAATCAAGCTACTCCTACTACCTAAACCTAAACCTAAACCTAAATCTAATCCTAAATCAACCTAAACCTCACTGTCAACCTAAACCTAAATCTAATTCTAAATCAATGCTTAACCCTAAGCCTAAACCTAAACCTAAATCAACCAAGAAGTGGAGAGGGGAGAGATGGAGAGAGGGGAGAAGACTCACCTCTCTGGGATGAGGACGAGGACGAGCCCGCGGGTGAGGTGGCTGGCGAGGCGGGGCTTTAGGCGGTCAAGGCCGCTGGTGAGGCGAGCGCGCGGGCGACGCTCCTCCTCCACCTCCTCCTGGCTGGCGACGCTCCACCTCCACCTCCTCCTGGCTGGCGCGCGGGGGACGCTCCTCCTGGCTGGCGCGCGGGCGACGCTCCTCCTCCACCTCCTCCTGGCGGGTGCGCGGGCGACGCTCCTCCTCGCTGGCGCGCGAGCGACGCTCCTCCTCCACCTCCTCCTGGCGGGCGCGCGTTGATGCAGATGGGATGCGGCGGCGGCGTGTCGATGGGGATGAGAGAGGGGGCTCGGGCTGAGATGGAGAGATGGGGATGAGAGAGGGGGCTCGATCGAGCGCACGTGTGGATAAAGCCAGTTAGGCGTAGCGCACTTGGGCATAGTGCGCTACGGATATCTGTAGCGCACTCCGGGCTAGTGCGCTACGCCTATCGGCTTCTAACGACTGTATAAGAAAACCGCAGCCCCACTCTCTAACAACTACACTAGCCTATCCCACTGGTTCTGCCCACTGCTCTATTCTAAACTTGTGAGCACCTAGGTTCAAATTCTGGTGCCCCTTTTTTATTTTTATTTTAAAAATACTTTTAAATATTCCAAAAAATCCCCAAAAGTGGTGATATATGCCATACAAGTTTTGTTTTATTTTTAAAAATACTTTTAAATATTCCAAAAATTCCCAAAAAGAGATAATATATGTCATAAAAGTGGTACAAATATGATTCAAAGTATAACTAAATTTCATAATAATTTGTCCATGAATATTACAATCTTTTTCGACCACGCGTTTTACAATATTTTTTGAGCTAGCGTTTTATAATCTTTTTTCCCTTCTTTGTCGCGGTTGAATAATTTAGCCCCGGGACTTTAATGTTTCTTCTTTCGAACGGGCTACCTTTTTTGGGTAGGATTGTCCTTTTTATTCTTGTGATGTATGTTGCTGCATCATAGTCGTCGTCATCTTCAATGTTTGGATCGTCGTACTGGTCGAAGTCTTGCTCGTTGGCGACTCCATCCATTCCGATGATGTTTCTTTTTCCTCTCCTCACGAAAACACGGCTAGGCTTTGTCGGGTCGTTAATGAAAAAACATTGGTCCACTTTGGTAGCCAGTACCCATGGTTCATTTTTCGCGGCCACGTTCGCACCGGCGGCCTTGGATTTGGCTGCTTCGGGTATAACCATGGTTGTGAAATACCGGCCTTCTCTTTCGACACTCTTTGCCCATCTGACATGTAACATCGGTACCTTTTCTCCACAGTAGTCGAGCTCCCAGATCTCCTCGATTATTCCGTAGAATCTTTCCTTCACGTTGTCATCGGTGTAGAATTCCGACGTTACGCCTGAGTTCTGATAATCACACTTGTTGTCCTTTTCCTCCATGTAGAATGTGTAGCCGTTGATATCATACGCCTGATAGGTCACCAGGTTTTGCATCGGTCCCTGCGACAAGGTGAATATGATCTTTTCCGTGTCAGAAGAATGCGATCGCGGGGGATTATCAAGGAGCGTCTGCCTAAACCAACGCGTGAAATCTGAGTTGTGATCTTTGATTATTTCTCCCTGCGTCCTCTATATGCCCCGGTCACTGTAGTTCTTCTCGATTAACCTTTTGTGCTTCTGTACCCAAGGATCGACCAGTTCTAAATGCTGTAGCGCAACGAGGTTTGCTCGATCAAAGTCTGCGAGTCGAAAATCGAAGTCTACATGCAGTATGCGACGACCCTCTCGGTGACTAGATCCGTCGAGCTTGCCAAGGTGCCCGTTGACGGGAAGACCGACAGGGTTCTCGATGTCTAGATAATTCGTCCAGAAAGAGATGCACTCTTCGGCCAGTAAGCCCTTGGCTATGCTTCCATCTGGACGGGACCTGTTGCGAACGTATCCTTTGATGTGTCCGTTCATCCTTTCGAACGCCATCATGCTGCGGAGGAACATCGGCCCGAGTTGGACGATGTCCTCCACGACATGGACCAGCAGATGCACCATAATGTTGAAGAATGCGGGTGGGAAGTAGACCTCAAGCTCGCATAGTATCACCACGATCTCCTCCTGTAGCCTCCCGAGCTGATTCACGCCAATCGACTTCCTAGAGATGACGTCGAAAAACTTGCACAGGCCAAATAACGTTTCATGGACATGCTCGTCCATTATCCCTCTTAGTGCGACCGGAAGTACCTGCGTCATTAGCATGGCACAATCGTGAGACTTCATGCCACTGAACCTCTGCTTCACCTCGTCTAGGTATCTGCTTATCTTGCCCGCGTAGCCGTAAGGAAATTTGACTCCTAGAAGGCACTTGAAAAACTGTTTGATCTCATCCTGGCTTAGAGTGAAGCAAGAAGGAGGGCAGTAATATTCATTCTTCTTGAACTTTTTACCCTTCCGACGACCTTGTGTCGTCTCCGACTCATGATCATCGTCATCTTCCTGATCATCAGGAGTAGTGCGTCCTCCGTGAAGCTCCTTCCGGATACCCAAGCATATCAGGTTGTGCCTTGCTTTCGCACCATCTTTCGTCCTATCTAGCATGTTGATTATGGTGGCGACCAGACTCTCGCACACGTTTTTCGTGATATGCATGATGTCGAGGCTATGAGGCGTGCGAAGAAACTTCCAGTATGGCAACTCCCAGAAAACAGACCTTGTTTCCATACCTTCATCAGCGGCTTGTCTTGCTGCCTCTTTCGCTTCTTTCTAGGCTTAGGACAATCTTTCTAGTTTTTCAGCAACTCTTCCACTTCTTCGCTGCTCCTACGCTCTGGGATTCCTCGGGTCTCGGATTTGCCATCGAATAGGTCTCCACGTTTTCTCCATGGATAATTCTTGCCGAGCCACCTCCGGTGCGCCATGACCACGGTTTTCGAAGACCCTGGATCTTTCTCTAGTTGGAGATAGCTTGTGTTATCCATGCACCTAACGCATGCACAGAATCCTTGGATAACTTGCCCCGAGATATACTCGCAACCTGGATAGTCTTGCCCTGTAGTGACCAACACGGCTCTCATAGTGAAAAAATCTTGTGCGACGGCGTCGTAAGTATTGGCTCCAGATTCCCATAACGTGGCTAGCTCTTCTTTCAACAGCCTGAGATACAGATTGATGTCTGTACCAGGTTGTTTCAGCCCTTGAATTAGCACACTCATTTGTATGTACTTCTTCTTCATGCACAACCATGGAGGGAGGTTGTACATCCATACAAACACGGGCCAAGTGTTGTGCGTGCTGCTCTGGCTACCGAACAAATTTAGTCTATCGGTGCTCGCACCAAGCCTGATGTTCCTCGAATCTCCACCGAATTCTGGGAATTCGAGGTCCAATGCTTTCCACTGGCTAGCATCTGAAGGGTGCGTCAGCAGCTCATCCTTTTCGGGGTCATCATCGTCATCTCCTGGCTTCTTCCTTTCCGCATGCCATCGCATGAGCTTCGCTTCCTTAGGGTCCACGAAATAGCGCTGCAGACGAAGAGTGATAGGAAAGTACCATACCACTTTTCGAGGTGCTTTCTTCCCTTTCTTGTATCGACTCATGCCGCACACCGGACATGTGGTTTTCTCCGCGTCCTTGCCCCGATAAATGATGCAATCATTGATGCATACGTGATATAAAACTTGCGGTAGATCGAGAGGACAGACGATTTTCTTGGCGTCCTCGATACTAGTTGGACATGTGTTCCCCTCCGGGAGACGATCATGCCAGAATGCCATCATATCGTCGAAGCTTGCGTCGCTCAATTTGTGTTTTGCCTTCATCTCCATAGCCTTGAGCGTTACATTCAACCGGGTATCATCGGGCCTGCATCCTTCATACAATGGAGTAACCGCGTCTTTCTCAAGTTGCGCAAGCTTGGCTTTCTCTCTAGAGGCAGCCCTGGCGTTACTCGTCTGCTTGAGAAGCAGATCTTGCACATAAGGGTCCCGCACCCAGCCTGACGTTGTTCCATCGTCGTCTGATCCTCCAGCATCTAGATCATCATCATCCCGGTCTGCTTCCGCACCTTCACCATCTCCAGGAGACTCTTCATCATCTCGCCCGTTCTCGCCGTGATGATGATCATCGTCATGTTGCCCACCTTCACCGTCTCCATCGTCTTCGTCATCGCTTATCCAACGAGTGTATCCATCCATGAAACCATGGCGGAGCAGGTGCGCCTGCAGATTCCCGGAATCTGGGTCGATCACCCAGTTGAGTTTGCATCTTCTGCACAGACATCTTATCTCCGTCTTGTTATTTCGTATCATGTCGGCCGTCACACATTTCAAAAATCTAGCCACAATGTCTTCACTCATTATGAGCACCATTTTTTCCTGCACTTTGTACACGGTACAATTAGAAGTCAATTAGAACCACATAATCAATGCATGCATGCAATGGTCGATAGAAAATTTCGGCATGACCTATCCTAAAATTAGGACCTTTGCGAAATGCCAAAGTCTTGCCAAAATGGAAATGAATAAACATTTTGGCAAAACAAATGGCAACTTGTTCACATACAAACACAAGAGAGAGAGACCGATCCATACACACATGAACATATCATTATCCTCTCCATACACACATGCATGAGCATCATCGATACTCTCCATATACACACACATATGACCATTGATCCTCTCATACACACATCATGAGCATCGATCATCTACATACATATGAGCATATCATCCATATACACATGAACACATCCTTACATGGACAACTTACCGAGATGAGAGACCAATCGCAAGAAAGATGGAAAGGAGAGGTGCGCGCGAGACCGGAGACCTTCCTCTATTACTTATGTAACATCCAAGGCAAATTCTACATGCTAAAAATGCTGAATGGGTGGAGAAATTGAGGTGGGAAGGAGAAGAATCCGACTAGATATAAGGAGGAAGAAGAAGGGGAAAGTGAAGTGTGGGGTGGTGGATCATCACACATGTGCACATAAAGTGGAGCTGCCAAAAAAATCGCCACATCCGTGGCGCACTCGGCCCCAGTGCGCCACAGGGATTAGTAACATCCGTGGCGCACATGCCATAGTGTGCCACGGATGTGTCTGGCCGTTTTACAGAACATAGGGGCATGCACTTAGCCGTAGCGCACCCCCCAACGTGCGCCACGGATAAAACCAACAGGCGTAGCGCACCTACCCTACGTGCGCTACAAATGTCTGGTGTGCGGCCAACAGGGCCCTGGCCCACACATATATGTGGCGCACTATGGTCATGTGCGCCACGGTTGTTCTAGTTACTAGTAGGGCACTGCCCATAGGTGAGCCACGCCTGTTTTAGCTATGGGGCACTTCAACCATGTGAGCCACGGATGTGCTGATTACCTATAGCCATTTTCCTAGTAGTGATACTACGAAGAAGAAGCCGAGGAGAACTTCAACCACTGCTCTGCACAAGGCAAGCCTAATACTACTAGTTGATTGAGCAAGCTAACACTTGCAATTTAGCAAGCTTATACTGATATTTGGGCAAGCTAACACTTTCAAGATACTATACCTATGCAAGCAAATACTTGCTTGTTACCATGCCAACTATATGCCTTAAGCATATGTGATCATACCCACTTGATAAACCAATCCTAGTTTTACTTGCAAGCTTTATACTTTATTTCTTTATCAAAGCTATTACTTAGAGTTACTTGAGTAAATTTTAGATACTAGAAAGATAATTGAAGGTTGCATAAAGAGCATAAAACTTGGCCTAAGCTAGATAATCTTTATGTCACCCCAAGGCATGAGATTGTATTTAGTTGAAACTCCACTTGTTTACCACCCCTCATTAGTACTCACCCCCACTTGTAGATGCTAGTGCTAAGCATAAAACTTGATCAACATTAGATGGGAATACTTGGTGAAAATGGTTATGAAAACCTTGGAATGATGGATCATTCTATTGAGATGTTTTGACATGTGTTTCCGAACACTAGAGGATTTTGATGATGAAAATGTTGAGGCATGATCCTTAGCCCTTTATAAAATTGATGGTTGTCTGGATGCGATACCATTCCAATTTTACCGTACAACCATAATACCCGAGAATTGGGTAGGGCTTGACTGGAAACTTATATACCTTAGTATTGGTTCCCACACGGCCAAGCTTTGAGCTGAGGCTACCTTGTGAAGATTGTCCACCTGTGTAGTACCCAAGATGACAGTTGGTCATGGTTGGGAGGCCAAACTCACAGGAGAGGTGCTTATACTAGGGCGTGTAATTGAAAGGTTAAGATTGATTATCCGCATACTGAGTATGGTGAATTCAGGATTTGTTCCTGACGGATGTATCGAATATTGTGGTGAAAGTGTATAATCTCTGCAGAGTGTCAAACTATTTGAATAGCCGCGTCCATGATTATGGACAGTTGGAGTGGTGTTAGACCCCTCCTTTATAAAGGAAAGGATCCCTGTGATTGCAATGCTAGTCCCTGGATCAATGCTACCATCCACAGTTTAAGATGAAGTACACAGATACAAAGGTCGTTTATTACATTCATTCCAGAGATAAAATATAGTCTTTTACAACTCATGGCCATAGGCCTAATACAAGAGTTTTAAGGAACAAGTAAATAAACATAAGTCTTCATCTTCATGTGCCACAGGCAAGCATGTTGAGTGTAGACTCATGACTCCTATTCATCATCGGAGTAACCTGCAACATCACAAGTTACAGCCACAGAGGGTCAATACTTTGGAATAGTATTGGCAAGTGATACCTTATTATATTTTAAGTGGACTATATTACTATATGCATTCTGGCTAAGTGTAGCTTGGCTTGCTTTGCTTGAAAATAGGTTTTTCCTATTAGTTGAAATCACTAAGTTTTTCCTTTGTCAAAACATTCCCAAGGAACCACCAATAGACATTGAGGTCCTTCACCCTTGTTCACCCATCAATTTTTATTTAGAAGTTGGAGTGTTGAGATTCTTGTAGCTTCCATGTCTTGATGCTCAAAGTGTCCATTTCCTTGGACAAGGCTAAGTACTTAGGTTTTCCATCTGCAGAGGTTGTGCACTTTCCCCACCAGACTTGGTTTCCCAAGACAGGACCTTTCAGAAGCTTTTCCTTAGTCAAATGGACGCGCTCCAACCTATCAACCCATCTACCACCAACTGTCCAAGTGACTATGTTCTAGCAACCTATATGATCATGGCAGAGCCCATATTGCCAAGTGGTTGCACTGTAAGCTTTCTCAACACTTGGCCTCCAAATCCCTTAGTGCCTGGGTGGCATTCCACAAGTGAGATACACAACCCAAGTCCATGGCCTTGTGTAACCACTCAACATAACCCATACTTTCCATTCCACCCAGGAGGTTCATTTGACTTAGTGGTTTTATTAGAAAAGCATAAGTCTTTTGACTTAGTAATAATTTTCTTTATAGTAAGTGTAGTTTTTCACCAACCCTTGTTTTGCTATAAGCTAGGCTAAGCAAAGTATGGCAAAATATCTTAGGGATAATTCCTTAGCAATTCTACAAGGCTACATAGGATTTTCCCATCTTTTGCATTAGACCAAAATAACATGCAATACCATAACAAAATATCTAATGCTAGTTCAAAATATAGGACAAATTTATTCATGTAAATATCACTTGCCTTGGTAGTGGGGAGAGTAGCACTCTTCACAATCACAATCACTAGCAAAATCTACACAAGAAATCAATAGCATACAATTACACACAAATTTATACAACCAAAAATAATATGAATGCATGCATGCAAGAATTTACTAAGTGGTGATTTTTGAAAATTCTACCAAGTATGTTCATGAGTACAGAAACTTAACATGTCACAAGTTTGCCAACTAAACTTATTTGGCCCCATTTTAATTTACCAAATTAAATCTATACCTAAATTAGCCTAAAACTTGTTCCACAAATAAAATCATTTTAACTGTTACTATATGCTAAACCAATTGGATATTCAGAAAGGTATTGTTTCACTGAATCCAACGGTATAAAATTTGCAAAAATCCAACGTGGTATTCAAAAGTTATAAGCATTTGAAGTTTGAATCTAAATCTGGTTTTAAATTCTGTTTTTAGTTTAAACCTTGCCACGCGTCATGTTTTTATTCGCCCGTACCGCTTCGCACCGGATCGTCCTTCTGTGCCGTTGGATCTAACTAACGCTGCACGGCTCAGATCTGTCCATACCCATTCGTTAAGTGAAGTGTTTCTACGCGTAGGATTCAGATCTAACGGCTGAAAATCTCCTAACCAAAATCGAGCGGCGCTACCGGCGGTGACAGGCGGCGGCGCGTCAGTCGGTGGCGGTGCCGGCGTTCTAAATCGCCCGCGAGAGGGAGAGGAGCATTACCAGGTTCGCCGGAGGCTGCTGAAGCTCGTCGTGGTACTGGCTTGCGGAGGGGCGCTCGGACACGGTTGCGATTGCTCGCCGGAGTGGTAGGGCGGCGTCGGTGCGTCAGGTGGTCGTCGTGGACGTCGCTGTGAACCACCCCAAGGCATGACGAGGACATGGTTAGATTCACGGGGTCAAGGCAGGGTAGTGTGTTTGAACTAGAAGTCACGGGGCGGTCTGTACCTACCGGAAAAACTCGTCGGAGTTGATGTCGCCGTCAGTGCTCGCGGTGTCAAGTGGAACCGGTGACCTGGGGCAGTACAAGATGGACTAGTGAGGTCAGGAGGTGCGCAAAGATGCACTGAGTCAGATAGCAAGAACGATGGGCAGAGGGGAACTCGAGGCTCACCTGAATCGCTCGCCGGAGAGGGTTCTGTCAGCGGCGGTGCGCGGAGGATTGCGGGCAGCCTGGTGGCGGAGTGAGCGAGTTGTTTGGGGGAAAAAGATCGCGGGGCAGAGGGGGTCTTATAGCCGGGGAATCGACAGGAAACGCTCGAGGATAAATGCCCATTTACACCGCGCCATCACCGGCCATCACTGCTGCAGCGACGTGGTCGCAGGCGCAGTCTGGGGAAGACGAGGACGACGTGGACTGGACCCGCTCGTCAGCGAAACGCGCAAGATTTTGGTGGGGTCGGGCTGTCAGCGTCTGTTTGCGTGTGCTCGCGCGTGAGAGGAGAAAAAGAAATCCCCGGGTGGGCTTGCTGGGCTTGATTGGCTGTTGGGCCAGATTCTGGCCGCGTGGCCTTTTCCTTTTGTTCAAGCCTTTTTCTTTTCCTGAATTCATTTCCTGGTTTGATTTTGATATGAATTTCAAATCCTTTTGAATTAAACTGTCTTGGAAATTTTTGCAGGGATTTGTGGATTCAAAAACAGTCTTTTTAAACCAGTGGTTACTTTGCAAGGCTTGGTTAAGTTTGGGTTTTAAAATAAACAGAGGCTTGCTCTAGTTTGCAAATTTTTGAAAAAGGATTTTGAAACCATTTCCAAATTTGATTCTTGGGTTAAAAGCTTCACTTAACTTTCCTATCATGGAGGCAAGTGAACAAATATTTAAACTTCCATATTTCAAAGGGTGATGGTCATTTTGGAATAAAATGCTCACATGAAATCATAGCTCCAACTTCTGTTTCTAAATGATTTTTGAGAAAACTCTAAATGGATGAATGATGCAAAGATGATATGAATGAGTTTGAAACTATGATTTTTGGGATGTTACAAATCTAACCCCCTTAAGATGAATCTCGCCCTCGAGATTCGGTTTGGCTAGCAAATAGGTGAGGGTGGTCTTTCCGAAGATCATCTTCTCTTTCCCACGTTGCTTCCTCTTCGGAGTGATGGTTCCATTGTACTTTACAAAACTTGATAGTCTTGGTCCTGGTAACTCTTTCTGCGGTCTCTAGAATTTTGACAGGCTTTTCCTCATAAGTGAGATCACTTTCTAGTTGAACTTCTTCCAAAGGTATGGTATCCTTCAAAGAGGACTCTTCCATTTCTGGGTGACATTTCTTAAGCTGACTCACATGAAATACGTTATGGACTTCTGATAGAGATTCTGGCAATTCAACTTCATATGCAACTTCTCCCTTGCGACTTAGAA
This sequence comes from Avena sativa, assembly GCA_916181665.1. NCBI lineage: Eukaryota > Viridiplantae > Streptophyta > Magnoliopsida > Poales > Poaceae > Avena > Avena sativa. The sequence goes on from OV702280.1 coordinate 174,634,353, forward strand.
TCTTGAATGGCCCAACATATCTTGGTGCCAACTTTCCTTTGACTCCAAATCTTTTCACTCCACGAAGTGGTGATACCCTGGGATAAGCTCTATCCCCAACTTCGTAGGTGACTTCTCTACGCTTAGAATCCGCGTAGCTTTTCTGTCGGGACTGTGCTATCTTCAACCTGTCCTTAACCAATTTGACTTTCTCTTCGGCGTCTTTGATAAGATCCGGTCCAAACAAGCTCCTTTCGCCCACACCATTCCATAGCAATGGGGTGGTACACTTCCTTCCGTAGAGTAACTCAAACGGTGCCATTCCAATACTAGATTGATGGCTGTTATTGTAAGAGAACTCCGCGTAAGGCAAACTTTCATCCCAACTTGCTCCATAATCTAAAGCACAGGCTCTCAACATGTCCTCAAGAATTTGGTTGGTCCTTTCTGTTTGTCCATCCGTTTGAGGATGAAACGCAGTGCTAAACTCCAACCTCGTTCCTAAGGATTCATGAAGCTGTCTCCAAAAGTGAGATGTGAACTGGGTTCCTCTATCTGACACAATACTCTTTGGCACACTGTGAAGGCATACAATCCTGCTCATGTAAATTTTTGCTAACTTGGCACTTGTATAAGTTGTCTTCACGGGTATAAAATGAGCCACTTTTGTTAGGCGATCCACTACTACCCATATGGAATCATACCCTGATCTGGTCCTTGGTAATCCGGTAATGAAATCCATACCAATATTCTCCCACTTCCATTCAGGAATAGGTAGTGGTTGAAGCAGACCTGCTGGTTTCTGGTGCTCCGCTTTGACTCTTCTACACACGTCACACAAAGCAATATGTTCGGCGATGTCCCTTTTGAGATTGTTCCACCAAAACCTTTCCTTCATGTCCATGTACATCTTGGTATTTCCCAGGTGAATAGAATATGGAGAGTTGTGACCTTCTTGTAAGATCAGTTTCCGTAAGTCCGGGTCTTGTGGAACACATATACGTTTCCCGTGCCACAAAGTACCTTGTTCATCTATATGGAAACTCTTAGCCTTCCCTAGACTAATATTTTCCTTAATCTTTCCAATCTCTTTATCGGTCTTCTGGACTTCTCGGATCTTGTCCAATAGAGTGGGTTCAACATCTAAGGACATGAGATGTCCTTCTAGTACGATCTCCAATCTGAGTTCTTTGAATTGCTTACACAAGTCATCTGGCAATTCACCTTTGGTAAGGCCATTTACAAATGTCTTAGGACTTAGAGCGTCCGCTACTACATTTGCTTTACCGGGATGGTATTGCAAACTTAAGTCGTAGTCCTTGATAAGTTCTAGCCATCTTCTTTGTCTCATGTTGATTTCTTTCTGGGTAAAGATATACTTCAAGCTCTTATGATCGGTGAACACTTCACATCGCTTACCCAAAAGGTAATGTCTCCATGTTTTGAGTGCATGGACGACAGAGGCTAACTCCAAATCATGAGTAGGATAGTTTACTTCATGAGTTTTGAGTTGTCTTGAAGCATAGGCTACGACTTTACCATCTTGCATAAGTACAGCACCCAAACCTTGATGTGACGCATCACAATATACTTGGAAATCTTTTTCCAAATCTGGCAGACACAGAACTGGTGCTGTCACTAGTCTCTTCTTCAATTCTTGGAAGCTGACTTCACAACCTTCAGTCCAAGCAAATTTATTGTCCTTCTTTAACAATTCTGTCATTGGCTTAGCAACCTTTGAGAAATTTTCAATGAACCTTCTGTAGTAACCTGCTAAGCCAAGGAAACTACGAACTTCTTTTACATTCTTAGGTGATTCCCAATCTGTCACAGCTGAAACTTTGGCAGGATCAACTGCCACACCATCTTTTGTCATCACATGACCAAGAAAACCAACTTCTTCTAACCAGAACTCACACTTGCTGAATTTGGCATATAGCTTATGTTCCCTCAGTTTCTCAAGTATCAAGCGTAAGTGTCTTTCATGTTCTTCCTTGCTCTTGGAGTAGACCAAGATGTCATCGATGAAAACGACAACGAACTTGTCAAGGAATTCCATGAACACCTTGTTCATCATATTCATGAAGTATGCTGGAGCGTTGGTTAATCCAAAAGGCATCACAGTATACTCGTATAATCCATACCTTGTGGTGAATGTTGTTTTTGGTATGTCTTGCTCTCGTATCTTGAGTTGGAAATAACCTGACCGAAGATCAATCTTCGAGAATACACATGCTCCTTCTAGCTGATCAAATAAGTCGTTGATTCTTGGCAAAGGGTACTTGTTCTTGATGGTAACCTCGTTAAGAGAACGGTAGTCAATACATAATCTTTGGGTTCTATCCTTCTTCTCCACGAACAATACTGGGGCTCCCCAAGATGAAGAACTTGGTTGAATAAACCCTTTCTGTAACTGTTCTCCTAGTTGTTTCTTGAGCTCTTTCAATTCATCAACAGACATTTTGTATGGTCTCTTAGCTATTGGTCCTGATCCTGGCACCAAATCTATCAGAAACTCCACATCTCTATCCGGTGGCATTCCTGGTAGCTCTTCCGGAAACACATCCGGATACTCACATACTATTGGTACACTGTCCATGCTAACCCCCTTAAGAGAATTCAGCTTACTTCCTTTGGATTCAAAGTTCGACTTAAATTTTATTCTTTTTCCTTCTGGGGTTGTGAGTGTAACTGTACGATTTGCACAATCTAATACTCCTTCATACTTAGTCATCCAATCCATTCCCAATATTACATCTAGTCCTTGGGAATCTAGGATTATCAAGCTTACTGGAAACTTATGTTTACCAAACTCTATGATGAGATCGCGGCATCCAAGGATTACTATCATGTCTCCCCCCGGAGAACTAACCTTTATTGGACACCCAATGTTTTCTGATGCAAACCCATTTCTATCCACAAATGCCTTTGATATGAATGAATGAGATGCACCGGTATCAAAGAGTACAAATGCTGAAATTGAATTGAGTCTGAACTTACCAGCCACGGCATCAGGTTCCTCATAGACCTCCTCCACATTGATGTGGTTAACCTGTCCTTTCTGGAAAGGATTCGGCTTGTTAGGTCCTTCCACCTTCTTTCCGGGGCACTCATTGGCATAGTGTCCCATCTTCTTGCATTTGAAGCACTCAACCTGACTGATGTCCTTTTTAGGAGGTTGGCCTCCACTTCCACTACCATTTCCACTATAGTGGCTCTTATGTCCACCCTTGTGGTTCTTGTACTTGTCCTTGTCATGACTGCGGTGATGCTTATTGTCATGACGGTTGTGCTTGTTGAATTTCCCATGTTTATGGGATCCTGAGCTGCCACTGTCATCATAGTGAGATCGTTTGTGAGACGATCCCGAGTTGTGCTTGTCGGAGTGTTTCCTCTTTCTACTCTCGACTTGCTTCATTTTACTTTCCAAAATAGCAGCCTTGTCACACAACGACTGATAAGTTGGAACATATGCCACAGACAACTGTAGGTTCAGCTCATCATTCAAACCCTCCAAGAACTTTTCCTTTCTCTTGGCATCTGTATCAACCTCATCCGGTGCGTAGCGCGCCAGATTGTTGAATTCTTCTATGTATTCTGCCACGCTGCGGTGGCGCTGTTTCAGGTTGTGAAACTCCTTCTTTTTCAGACTCATTATCCCTGATGAGATATGAGCCGTGCGAAAACCATCTTCAAAGATAGCCCAAGTCACCTCATCAATAGGAGTGGTGATTTGGAAGTTGTCCCACCATGTGGCGGCTGGTCCTTCCAACAGATGTGCTGCAAATCTGACTTTTTCAGCATCCGTGCAGCCCACGGTCACTAAGTCTTTGTTCACAGAACGTAACCAGTCATTGGCTACCATGGGATCAGTTGTCCCCGAAAACTTTGCTGGCCTCAGACGCAGAAATCTGGTGAGCATATCGAAAGCCGGAGGGTTGTTGTTGTTGTTGTTGTTGTTGTTGTTGGGGTCGTTGTTGTTGTTGTTGTTGTTGTTGTTGTTATTCTGGTTTTGGATGAACGTTGTCATCATTTGCATAAGCTGTGTTTGCGCGTTCATCATTTGTTGCATTTCCGGGGTGATGTTGTTGGGGTTGGGGTTTGCGCGACGGGGAGGCATCTGTGGTTTGTTCAAATAGATAAGAATGAGATACCCATAGATGTTTCATGCACAGTACATCATAGGCAAACACATATCAAGCAACATAAGAATAAAAGTTCAACAACCACATAACAAGCTCATGAGGTAAACACACAAGTGGCAAGCCATCCACATGTCGGATGGTCCAATAATAAGTTCACAATAACAAGTATGAATATGAAAAGTAAACGAGTAGTCAAGTCTACTCATCAGCGTCAATCTCCTCCTCAACGAAAGTAAGACCTGCGTTCTCCATCGCGGTCTTGTTCTCCTTAATCGTAGTGGTCAAGGAATCGACCTTGGCCTTGAGAGCCCTCTTCTGGGAGCGAAGCCTCTCAATGACCATCTGCTGCTGCTCAAGCTCGAAGTCCTTGGACTTCAGTTCCTCGGTCATGTCCCGGATTTTCTTGTTCCTATCCTGGACGCGTTTCTCCTGACTCTTGAACTTGCGATCCTGAGCCTCGAACTTCGTCTCCATTTCCTTGATCATCTCATCCTGCTGTGCGAAAAGCTTGTCCTTCTCGCGTAGCTGCACCTGAAGCTCGTCATTGCCAAGCATGACGTTCGTCCTGTCCGTATCTACGTGCCTGAGAAGAGTCTCTAAGTCCTGAAGATAGAGGCGTATCGGCTCTGCAGTGCTCCTCGAGTCGTCCTCAAAGTCGATGGAATCTCCATCTACATCACGCCTTCCGAAGGCGTGGAAGTGAGTGCCCCTAACCTGTCGGGAGTGACGGCCTAACATTCGTCCTATCAGGTCCTACATGACTACCTCCATGCCTCTCTCCCTGTCGTCGTGCATCAGCTTGAAGACGATGGCCTCCGTAGTAGGCTCAGTCTGGCGTCCGGGCTGGTTCACCTTGAAGCCCCAGAGGTCCTTCCTCTCGAACTTGGTGAGTGGGTACACCGTGATGGTAGGAAGAGGGAGATCGAGCAGAGTGGTAAGCTCAACGATACGGGGTCCGAAACGAGTAACCTGGAACTCCTCAACAGTGCTGACGGCAATAGGAATCTATTTATAAAATTGAAAAGTTAGAACAACACTTATTAAAATGAACACAAAACAACCATCTCATACATAGCCATAGAACACAATTTCACACAATTCATGCTTACACAAATCCATTACATCAAACAAGGTCCAACTTATTTAAGATATCATTTTGGAAAATAAGGTGATAAGTGGTGGTCCAGCTAACGAAGTGTCCTTACAATCCAATCTCACGGGACCTATTATTAAACACAATGTTCCTAGAGGCAATCCACCAATCTTGCTCTCTTGACTCTATCACTAAGTCTATAACATCTCCCCTTATCTCTTGGTTGGTGTCTTCCAACTCTTGAGTAAACTCCTTTTCTTTCTCTAAGTCCTTTTGGAGGTTGAGCATTCTGCACTTGACTCTAGCACTTAGTTCTTTGATAGTCCTCCAAGCTGCATCCCTGGCTGACTCAAAGAATGTGGTGTGCATTGTAGTGTTGGTGTACATGCAGAATCCCCTTTCTTTGTGGTTGTCTTCCTTGTTTTTGTACAAGTGAAGTTGCACCCACCAATACTCCACTCCTTCATCCATCACTGGAAAGCCTTTGTACACGGCTTCACCATGTGCATCCATTGCTTCCATGAGATCCTTGAGAATACTGGGAAACTCAGTTTCACACTCCAAGGTCATGGTCATGAGTGGTCCCTTCTTCACGGCTTCGTTGATGGAGTTCATCTACAAGGGAAGTTGGAAGAGGTTAGAAAAGTTTTACGAGAAGAATAGACAAGTGTAGAAGTAGTTGAAAAACTTTTTCCTTAGTGGTTTTCCAATCCTAGGGTCATAATCCTACAGGCAACACAGTGCTCTGATACCATCTGTTAGACCCCTCCTTTATAAAGGAAAGGATCCCTGTGATTGCAATGCTAGTCCCTGGATCAATGCTAGCATCCACAGTTTAAGATGAAGTACACAGATACAAAGGTCGTTTATTACATTCATTCCAGAGATAAAATATAGTCTTTTACAACTCATGGCCATAGGCCTAATACAAGAGTTTTAAGGAACAAGTAAATAAACATAAGTCTTCATCTTCATGTGCCACAGGCAAGCATGTTGAGTGTAGACTCATGACTCCTATTCATCATCGGAGTAACCTGCAACATCACAAGTTACAGCCACAGAGGGTCAATACTTTGGAATAGTATTGGCAAGTGATACCTTATTATATTTTAAGTGGACTATATTACTATATGCATTCTGGCTAAGTGTAGCTTGGCTTGCTTTGCTTGAAAATAGGTTTTTCCTATTAGTTGAAATCACTAAGTTTTTCCTTTGTCAAAACATTCCCAAGGAACCACCAATAGACATTGAGGTCCTTCACCCTTGTTCACCCATCAATTTTTATTTAGAAGTTGGAGTGTTGAGATTCTTGTAGCTTCCATGTCTTGATGCTCAAAGTGTCCATTTCCTTGGACAAGGCTAAGTACTTAGGTTTTCCATCTGCAGAGGTTGTGCACTTTCCCCACCAGACTTGGTTTCCCAAGACAGGACCTTTCAGAAGCTTTTCCTTAGTCAAATGGACGCGCTCCAACCTATCAACCCATCTACCACCAACTGTCCAAGTGACTAAGTTCTAGCAACCTATATGATCATGGCAGAGCCCATATTGCCAAGTGGTTGCACTGTAAGCTTTCTCAACACTTGGCCTCCAAATCCCTTAGTGCCTGGGTGGCATTCCACAAGTGAGATACACAACCCAAGTCCATGGCCTTGTGTAACCACTCAACATAACCCATACTTTCCATTCCACCCAGGAGGTTCATTTGACTTAGTGGTTTTATTAGAAAAGCATAAGTCTTTTGACTTAGTAATAATTTTCTTTATAGTAAGTGTAGTTTTTCACCAACCCTTGTTTTGCTATAAGCTAGGCTAAGCAAAGTATGGCAAAATATCTTAGGGATAATTCCTTAGCAATTCTACAAGGCTACATAGGATTTTCCCATCTTTTGCATTAGACCAAAATAACATGCAATACCATAACAAAATATCTAATGCTAGTTCAAAATATAGGACAAATTTATTCATGTAAATATCACTTGCCTTGGTAGTGGGGAGAGTAGCACTCTTCACAATCACAATCACTAGCAAAATCTACACAAGAAATCAATAGCATACAATTACACACAAATTTATACAACCAAAAATAATATGAATGCATGCATGAAAGAATTTACTAAGTGGTGATTTTTGAAAATTCTACCAAGTATGTTCATGAGTACAGAAACTTAACATGTCACAAGTTTGCCAACTAAACTTATTTGGCCCCATTTTAATTTACCAAATTAAATCTATACCTAAATTAGCCTAAAACTTGTTCCACAAATAAAATCATTTTAACTGTTACTATATGCTAAACCAATTGGATATTCAGAAAGGTCTTGTTTCACTGAATCCAACGGTATAAAATTTGCAAAAATCCAACGTGGCATTCAAAAGTTATAAGCATTTGAAGTTTGAATCTAAATCTGGTTTTAAATTCTGTTTTTAGTTTAAACCTTGCCACGCGTCATGTTTTTATTCGCCCGTACCGCTTCGCACCGGATCGTCCTTCTGTGCCGTTGGATCTAACTAACGATGCACGGCTCAGATCTGTCCATACCCCTTCGTTAAGTGAAGTGTTTCTACGCGTAGGATTCAGATCTAACGGCTGAAAATCTCCTAACCAAAATCGAGCGGCGCTACCGGCGGTGACAGGCGGCGGCGCGTCAGTCGGTGGCGGTGCCGGCGTTCTAAATCGCCCGCGAGAGGGAGAGGAGCATTACCAGGTTCGCCGGAGGCTGCTGAAGCTCGTCGTGGTACTGGCTTGCGGAGGGGCGCTCGGACACGGTTGCGATTGCTCGCCGGAGTGGTAGGGCGGCGTCGGTGTGTCAGGTGGTCATCGTGGACGTCGCTGTGAAACACCCCAAGGCATGACGAGGACATGGTTAGATTCACGGGGTCAAGGCAAGGTAGTGTGTTTGAACTAGAAGTCACGGGGCGGTCTGTACCTACCGGAAAAACTCGTCGGAGTTGATGTCGCCGTCAGTGCTCGCGGTGTCAAGTGGAACCGGTGACCTGGGGCAGTTCAAGATGGACTAGTGAGGTCAGGAGGTGCGCAAAGATGCACTGAGTCAGATAGCAAGAACGATGGGCAGAGGGGAACTCGAGGCTCACCTGAATCGCTCGCCGGAGAGGGTTCTGTCAGCGGCGGTGCGCGGAGGATTGCGGGCAGCCTGGTGGCGGAGTGAGCGAGTTGTTTGGGGGAAAAAGATCGCGGGGCAGAGGGGGTCTTATAGCCGGGGAATCGACAGGAAACGCTCGAGGATAAATGCCCATTTACACCGCGCCATCACCGGCCATCACTGCTGCAGCGACGTGGTCGCAGGCGCAGTCTGGGGAAGACGAGGACGACGTGGACTGGACCCGCTCGTCAGCGAAACGCGCAAGATTTTGGTGGGGTCGGGCTGTCAGCGTCTGTTTGCGTGCGCTCGCGCGTGAGAGGAGAAAAAGAAATCCCCGGGTGGGCTTGCTGGGCTTGATTGGCTGCTGGGCCAGATTCTGGCCGCGTGGCCTTTTCCTTTTGTTCAAGCCTTTTTCTTTTCCTGAATTCATTTCCTGGTTTGATTTTGATATGAATTTCAAATCCTTTTGAATTAAACTGTCTTGGAAATTTTTGCAGGGATTTGTGGATTCAAAAACAGTCTTTTTAAACCAGTGGTTACTTTGCAAGGCTTGGTTAAGTTTGGGTTTTAAAATAAACAGAGGCTTGCTCTAGTTTGCAAATTTTTGAAAAAGGATTTTGAAACCATTTCCAAATTTGATTCTTGGGTTAAAAGCTTCACTTAACTTTCCTATCATGGAGGCAAGTGAACAAATATTTAATCTTCCATATTTCAAAGGGTGATGGTCATTTTGGAATAAAATGCTCACATGAAATCATAGCTCCAACTTCTGTTTCTAAATGATTTTTGAGAAAACTCTAAATGGATGAATGATGCAAAGATGATATGAATGAGTTTAAAACTATGATTTTTGGGATGTTACAAGTGGCCATACTGTTCCCCCGTCAGATGTTTTCAAAATGACTGGTGAAATGGATTGAGATTTTGACTTGACCACAACAGAGTTGTGGCGTGAGATACAAGTTCCCACTTAGGTGTTATAAAACTTCAGCTAGCATTCGTTGCTTCTAAACTTAGTATATGTAAATCTGGCTTTTGCAAAACAACCCTAGAGCTTAGTGTCCTACTACCAAAAAACCCTTTAATTGTTAGTATTAGTTTGCGAGTACTTAAAGAGTACTCATGGCTTTGTTCCTGGCTATTCCCTTGGCCAGACTATGAAGAGGAGTACCTGGAGGATGGACCCCAGGAAGGTTATGACAACTAGGATCATCTCCCATCGTCAGCATTGCCTGTGACCCCGAAGATGGAGCTTCGCCTACGCTGCCGTTATTATTACGTATTTCCGCTGCTTGAGTTGTATTAAGAACTCGATCATGATATCCTTATTTGTGTAAGACCTTATGTATGGTTTGTAATGGATGATGTACTATGGTATCCAATTCTGTTATGTCTCGCAAAAATGGTAATTCTGGGATTGCGATGTATGGCATAACAGGCATCTGGGATTAAAAATCCGGGTGTTGACACAACTGCACCATGTATCCCCATGGTAAGCATGAGTTTCTTGAGGGCCTTGGGGAATTCTGTCTCACATTTCAAGGTCATGGTCATGAGTGGTCCCTTCCTCACGGCTTCGTTGATGGAGTTCATCTACAAATAGAGATGAGAAAGCAGATTAGAAAAGTTTACGAGAAGAAAAGAACAAGTGTGGAAATTGTTGAAAAATTTTCCTTAGTGGTATCTATTCCAATCCTAGGGTCATAATCCTACAGGCAACACAGTGCTCTGATACCATCTGTAAGATCCCACCTTTATAAAGGTAAAGATCCCTATGATTGCAATGCTAGTCCCTGGATCAATTGCTAGCATCCACAGTTTAAGATGAAGTACACAGAAACAAAGGTCATTATTACATCGTCATTCCAGAGATAACATATTCTTTTACAACTCCATAGCCATAGGCTAGTACAAGAGTTTAACTTAACAATAAATAAATAGAAGTCTTCATCTTCATGTGCCATAGGCAAGCATGTTGAGTCTAGACTCATAACCCCTAATCATCATCAGAGTAACCTACAACATCACAAGTTACAACCAGAGTGGGTCAATACATTCGAATAGTATTGGTAAGTGATACCTTAGTAGAATATTAGCATCTAGTTACTACATGAATTTGGCTAAGTGTAGTTTAGGCTTGCTTTGCTCAAAATAGGTTTTACCTATTAGTTGAAAACACTAAGTTTTTGTTTGGCAAAAACTTTCCCAAGGAACCACCAATAGAAATTGGTGAACCTTCACCCTTGTTCCACCACAAGTTTTAACTTAGAAAATTGGGATGAGGAGATTCTTGATAGCTTCCATGTCTTGATGCTCAAGTTGTCCATTACCGGGGACACGGCTAAGTACTTAGTTTCTTCCATCTGCAGAGGTGGTGCGCTTTCCCCACAAGACTTGGTTTCACCAAGACAGGACATTTCAGATGCTTTCCCTTAGACCAGAATGGAAGCGCTCCAAACCTATTATTCCCCTACCACCAACTGTCCATTTGGCTAAGTTATTACAACCTATATGATCCAGGCAGAGCCCATAATGCCATGTGGCTGCACTAGAAGCTTCTTAACATTTGGCATCTCAAATCCCTTTGTTCCTGGGTGGCAATCCATAAGTGAGATACACAAGGTAAACAATAGAAATGGGCCTTGTGTAACCACTCAACCAAAAACCACCAAGCAATTACCATTCCACCCAGGTGTTTCATTCTCTTAGTTGTTTTATTAACAAAAACCATAAGTCAAAGACTTAGCAATATTTTCCATAGCATGTATATATTCCACCCTTGGTTGCTACTAGCTAGGCTAAGCATGGCCATAGTAAGTATCTTAACTTAGAGAAAATTCTAATAATTCTACAACTACTAGGATTTCCAAAGCATATCATATAGATACTTAGCAAAATATTCATGCAAGACCTATACAAAATATTTCTAATGCATAGTCAAAATATTGGGACAAAAATATGAAGCACCACTTGCCTTGGTAGTTGGGGGAGTAGCAACAATCTTCACAACCACAATCACTACTAACACCAAAATCTACACATAAAATGATAGAACCAAATTCACATATCAAAAATATACAAGCAAAAATATATGAATGCATGCAAATGCCATGTGATGATTTTTCTAAATCAAACAAGACAAGTTAAACAATATTGAATCATAAACAAAACAATTATACACTAAATAAAATTTATTTGGCCCTTAGAACATTTTCCATACAATTTTTATATACAATATAAGCTTAGAAATGTCTCTGCAAAAACAACCCATTTTACAGATGCAATTTATTAAACAAAGTGAATAATTGGATAGAACTCTTTCTCTTGATTCCAATGATATAAAATTTACAAAATTTGAATGTGTGGATCAAAAGTTATGAATTTTGCAAGTTTGAATCACTAATAGATCTAATTTCAGATTTTAAATCAAAACACAGACACGCGGCGCTTTCTGATTCGTCGATACCGTTTCGTGTGGATCGATCAACGTGAGCCGTTGGATTTAAGTGGCAGCACACGGCCAGATCTGCGCGTACCGGTTCGATTAAGTGATCTATTCCTGCGCGTTGGATCTAGATCTAATGGATATGACGCAAGCGACCAAAGACTGGCGGCGCCAATGGTTGCTGGCGGCGGTGGCGCTTCTGTCGGTGATGCTCGGGTGATTCCAGAGGGGTATAAGGGTCGAGAAGTGGCTTACCAGACTCGCGGAACACGACGATGCTCAAAGTGTTGCTGGCGTGCTGCAGAGGCTGCTGGGACTCGTCGGAGTTGGAGGTAGCATCGGGTTTGCTCGAACGGCGACGAAGGCGACGTTACTGGCCACCCTAGGACAAACCGAGGGTATCAGCGTGTGCACAATGCTCAAGCGAACCTGATAGGGTCAAGTGTAGGGGTTCGTAGCATGGAAAACAAAAAATTTCTACCGCATACAAACAAACAAGCCAAGATCTATCTACTAGATTGTAGCAACTAGTCGATGAAATAACTCACCCTCGAAGATTCCAAAGTGTTTAACGAGAGCGGATTCTCGTGGGTGATGTAGTCGTACTCTTGCCGATCTCAAGATCGCATAGACGATCCTTCCGACGCTGCGTTCCGGCAGCGCTCCCGTAGTCGGTCACACGTTCGGTACTCGACGAAGACCTTCCTCTCCCTTGTTCCAGCAGGAAGCGGAGGGTGTAGCACTCTCCTTGCGATTCCGGCAGCACGACGGCGTGGTACCGGAAGTAGAGGGGAGATCTCGCAGGGCTTCGCCTTAAGCCGAAGTGAGTATGGTGGACTATGAGAGAGCCTCGGTGATCTAGGGTTTAGACACACCAAGTAGAAGGGGCTAGGCCGGCGGCTTGGGAGAAACCCTAGGGCGGCGGTGGCTAGGGTTAGGGTTTAGAGGGGCAACGTGTAGGTCTTGGAGGGGCAGCCCTGCCCCTCCTTATATAGGTGGAGGGGGCGCGCCAAGGGTAGGGGATTCCCTCCCCAACTCGGCTTCCAAGGCCGGCGGTGGAGGGAGAGGGACTTCCTCCCCAAGTAGGTTTCCTACTCTCCCTCCACCAAGCAAAATAGTCGTTTGACTTTTCAAACTAGGATTTGATTTATCCCTTTATTTTGCTCAGCGATGACACCTAGTACATGATGCAACCATTCCAACTTGTTATGACACATTCATGTACCCTTCCCCTCCGGAGTGCCGGACATTCCGGAACCTTCTAGAACATTCCCGATGAAAACACCGGAACCATTCTCCAACCCCGAAACAGGACTTTCCTTATATGAATGTTATTCTCCAGACCATTCCGGATCTCCTCGTGATATCCCGGATCCCATCCGAGACTCCGAACAACATTCGGTCTCTTACTCATCATTCCATAACTACTCAACAACGTCGAATCCTTAAGTGTGTCTCCCTACGGTTTGTGAATTATGCGGACATGATCGAGACACTTCTCCGAACAATAACCAATAGAGGAATCTGGAAATTCATATGGCTCCCACATATTTCTACGATTACTTTGCGATCAAATGAACCACTTACGTACGATACCAATTTCCCTTTGTCTCACGATAGTTTACTTATCCGAGGTTTTGATCGTCGGTATCTCTGCATACCTAGTTCAACCTCGTTACTGATAAGTACTCTTTTCTCGTTCCCGTGATATGTGAACCCTTGTGAGCCAGTCACATGCTTGCAAGATAATTGGATGACATTCCACCCAGAGGGCCCAGAGTATATCTATTCGTCATATGGATGGACAAATCCCACTCTTGATCCATGTGTCTCAACCAACACTTTCTGAACACTCAATGCCACCTTTATAGCCACCCAGTTACGGTGTGGTGTTTGATGTCATCAAAGCATCCTTCCGGTGATGGGTGATAAGCATGATCTCATGGTCGAAGGAATTAGGTTACTATGTATCAGAAAGCATATAGCAATTGAACTATTAAAATGACTTGATCTTTATGCTACTCTTATCTATAGGAGTATGTCCATCATATCATTCTCCTAACGATATGATCTTGTTGTTAATAACATCTCAATGTTCATGATAGGGAAACCACAATCATTTATTAACCAACAAGCTAGTATTATGAATAGGCTTTACTAGGGACTTCAATTTAAGTTTACAAATCACACAAGTATTAATGTTTCCTTGTTAATACTATTATAGCATGAATGTAAACATTTATCATAAACACAAAGATATAATAATAACTATATTTATTATTCCCTCTAGGGCATATCTCCAACAGTCTCCCACTTGCACTAGAGTCAAGTACTTTGGGCAATTCCGCCAAGTATTTTGGGCAATTCCGCTTCCAGTGACCTTCTCCCTTGCAGTAAAAGCACTCTGTATCAGGCTTAGGTCCAGCCTTGGTCTTCTTCGTCGGTGCGGTAACTTTCTTACCACCCTTCTTGAAGTGTCCCTTTTGCTTAGACTTGCCTTTCTTGAATTTGGTGGTCTTATTGACCATCAACACTTGGTTATCTTTCTTGATCTCCACTTCTGTAGATTTTAACATGGAGAAGAGTTTTGGCAACTGCTTGTTAATGCTTTGCATATTGTAGTTCATCACAAAGTTCTTGTAACTTGATGGTAGTGACTGGAGGACACGGTAAATCCCCAAAGCATTAGGAATCACTATACCCAAGCTTTGAAGTTTGTTTGCGTGCCCAGACATCTTAAGCACATGCTCACTGACGGAGCTGCCCTCTTCCATCTTGCAGTTAAAGAACTTTTCAGAAGCCTCATAGCTCTCAACTGCCGCGTGAGTCTCAAAGATCAATTTGAGTTCATGGACAATATCATGTGGGTCTGAATTCTCAAACCTTTTCTGAAGCTCCGATTCTAAACCATACAAGATAGCACACTGAACTGTGGAGTACTGATTCTTCCGAGCGAGGTAAACGTTCTTTACTTCATCGGTAGCATCAGCTGCAGGCGGGTCACCCAGCGGTGCATCCAGCACATAGGTCAAATTACCAGCATTGAGGACAATCCTCAAATTGCGGAACCAATCCGCGAAGTTGCTTCCATTGTTTTTCAACTTTTCTTTCTCTAGGAACGCATTAAAATTGATGGTAGGGGCCGCCATTGATCTACAACATATTTGCAACAGTTTAGACTAAGTTTATGACGAATTGAGTTCTAATTAATAGTTAAATTAATCTAGGTGAACTCCCACTCAAAACAATATCCCTCACATTGTTTTAGTGATCACACGAACCAAATCCACCACATCAAAACCGATCATCACGAGAGTTGATGTTGCTTCAATGGCGAACAATCGACATGTTCATCATATCTACTATATGATTCATGCTATACCTTTCGGTGATCCGTGTTCCGAGACCATGTCTGTACATGCTAGGCTCGTCAAGATCAAACCTTAGCTTCCGCATGAGCAAATCTGGCTTGCCCATGTTGTATACACTTGCGGAGTCTAACACACCCGATCATCACGTGGTGCTTCGAAACAACAAGATTTAGCAACGGTTCTTACTAAGGATGAACACTTTAGAACTTGAAATTCATGTGCATGAGGGATCATCTTATAATGCTACCATCGTTAACTAAGCAATACAAGATGCATAAAGGATTAACATCACATGCAATTCATAATATGTGATATGATATGGCCTTTCATCTTTGTGCTTCCGATCTCCATATTCAAGCACGAACATGATCTCCATCATCACCGGCATTGCATCAAGGTCAATGACGCTGCTCCATGGTTGTCGTCCACCGGCTTCAACTATTACAACTACTTTGAATAGACACGCGGGTCTTAACATAAATTAAAGACAACCATATGGCTCCTGCCGGTTGCCAACTTACAATAAGGAACATTGCATACATCACATATAATCACAATCATGGCCATATCACATCACAACACACCCCTGCAAAACAAAGTTAGACGCCTCTAATTTCTTTGCATATTTTACGTGGTTTGGGGCTTTCAATAAGTGTCGATCTAACTTACGAACAAGAACCACAACGTTGATGTTTGAACTATCAAGTGCCTGTTGTAAATTGGATCTATACTATAATGGGAGAGACAGACACCCGCAAAGCCACTTATGCCATACAAGTTGCATGTTGAGCGTGGAGCAAGTCTCATGAACGATGTCATGTAAGGTTAGCCCGGGCCGCTTCATCCCATCATACCGCAAGATTCAAAGTACACAAGAAGCAATTGATAATAAAAGCACCACCGCCCACAATGATCATTGTGTTCTACTCGTGCAACAGATCTACATATAGACACGGCTCTGATACCACTGTAGGGGTTCATAGCATGGAAAACAAAAAATTTCTACCGCATACAAACAAACAAGCCAAGATCTATCTACTAGATTGTAGCAATGAGTCGATGAAATAACTCACCCTCGAAGATTCCAAAGTGTTTAACGAGAGAGGATTCTCGTGGGTGATGTAGTCGTACTCTTGCCGATCTCAACATCGCGTAGACGATCCTTCCGGCGCTGCGTTCCGGCAACGCTCCCGTAGTCGGTAACACGTTCGGTACTCGACGAAGACCTTCCTCTCCCTTGTTCCAGCAGGCAGCGGAGGGTGTAGCACTCTCCTCGCGATTCCGGCAGCACGATGGCGTGGTACCGGAAGTAGAGGGGAGATCTCGCGGGGCTTCGCCTTAAGCCAGAGCGAGTATGGTGGACTATGAGAGAGCCTCGGTGATCTAGGGTTTAGACACACCAAGTATAAGGGGCTAGGCCAGCGGCTAGAGCAACTAGAATCCCCAACTTGGCGGCTTGGGAGAAACCCTAGGGCGGTGGCGGATATGGTGGGCGGCGGCTAGGGTTAGGGTTTAGAGGGGCAAGGTGTAGGCCTTGGAGGGGCAGCCCTGCCCCTCCTTATATAGGTGGAGGGGGCGTGCCAAGGGGAGAGGAGTCCCTCCCCAACTCGGCTTCCAAGGCCGACGGTGGAGGGAGAGGGACTTCCTCCCCAAGTAGGTTTCCTACTCTCCCTCCACCAAGAAAAATAGCCGTTTGCCTTTTCAAATTGGCGTTTGACTTTTCAAACTAGGATTTGATTTATAACTTTATTTCGCTCAGAGATGACACCGAGTACATGATGCAACCATTCCAACTTGTTATGACACATTCATGTACCCTTCCCCTCCGGAGTGCCAGACATTCCGGAACCTCCTAGAACATTCCCGATGAAAACACCGGAACCATTCTCCAACCCCGAAACAGGACTTTCCTTATATGAATCTTATTCTCCAGACCATTCCGGATCTCCTCGTGATATCCCGGATCCCATACGAGACTCCGAACAACATTCGGTCTCTTACTCATCATTCCATAACTACTCAACAACGTCGAAACCTTAAGTGTGTCTCCCTATGGTTCGTGAATTATGCGGACATGATCGAGACACTTCTCCGAACAATAACCAATAGAGGAATCTAGAAATTCATATGGCTCCCACATATTTCTACGATTACTTTGTGATCGAATGAACCACTTACATATGATACCAATTTCCCTTTGTCTCACGATAGTTTACTTATCCGAGATTTTGATCGTCGGTATCTCTGCATACCTAGTTCAACCTCATTACTGATAAGTACTCTTTTCTTGTTCCCGTGATATGTGATCCCTTGTGAGCCAGTCACATGCTTGCAAGCTAATTGGATGACATTCCACCGAGAGGGCCCAGAGTATATCTATCCGTCATATGGATGGACAAATCCCACTCTTGATCCATGTGTCTCAACCAACACTTTCTGAACACTTAATGCCACCTTTATAGCCACCCAGTTACGATGTGGTGTTTGATGTCATCAAAGCATCCTTTCGGTGATGGTGATAAGCATGATCTCATGGTCGAAGGAATTAGGTTACTATGTATCAGAAAGCATATAGCAATTGAACTATTAAAATGACTTGATCTTTATGCTACGCTTATCTATAGGAGTATGTCCATCATATCATTCTCCTAACGATATGATCTTGTCGTTAATAACATCTCAATGTTCATGATAGGGAAACCACAATCATTTATTAACCAACAAGCTAATATTATGAAGAGGCTTTACTAGGGACTTCAATTTAAGTTTACAAATCACATAACTATTAATGTTTCCTTGTTAATACTATTATAGCATGAATGTAAAAATTTATCATAAACACAAAGATATAATACTAACTATATTTATTATTTCCTCTAGGGCATATCTCCAACATCAAGGAGAAGGCGCGGGGCGTTTGGGTTTTACCTCAATCTCTCGCCGGAGTTGGAGACGGCGTCGGATGCCCACGGTGCTCGTCGAAGTCGACGCTCTGGATCACAAGAAGACAAACAAAGGGGATCAGGATGTGCGCAAGGATTAGGGGATCATCCCAGGGTGAACGAGGAGTGGGCGCGAACACTAGACTTACCGGAATACCTCGCTGGAGATGGCTCTGTCTGCGGCGGTGTATTGCGAAATAGAGGCAGCTTGGTGGCGGAGCGAGCGAGTGGAGGAAGGGGAAGAGTGCGGGGTAGAGAGGGGTTTTTGTAGCTGGAGCAGGGGCGAGGATCACGCATAGAAACATCGGCAATTACTCGGGTTTAAAGCGCGGCAGTGATGGCGGAGGAAACAGCCGGCGACATGGTTGTGGGCATGATTTGGGGAAGGCGGAGGTGAGCTGGCTAGGGTCAACCGGTCAGCGACTGTTTGGGTAGTGCGGGTGCGGTGAGAAAAACAGGGAGAGAGGGAAAACCCAGGTGGGCTGGCTAGTGGGCTGCTTCTGCTATTGGGCTCAAATGCTGGAGCTAGCCTTTTTCCATTTCTTTCATCTTTTTATTTTTTTGTTTGATTTTCCAGGAATCTTTTTCAAATGAATTTTAAAGTGGTTTGAATTCAAATAACTCCTGGATTTTTGTAAGGTGAAATAAGTACATATTTGGTTATAGAACAAAGTTGTATACTTGGAAATACATGGGCATATTGGAATTTAAAAAAAAAATATGCCTTTATCAGTTTTTAATAGAGACATATGAGTGGTTTTAACTTCATACTTTGTTTTGAAAATTTTGTCCATGCTTTAGAAAATCTCAATCAACTCTAAGTTCAAATCTTTCTGGTTTAAAACAAATAATCTCATACTAGAGAGTAGAAGTGGGCATTTGCCTTGCTTACATAAAATAATAGACATTCAAATGCTTCTGTTTTTGAAATCTCACTTGAAAATGATTCTAAAATGATCATGAATGCACGAATGATATGCAAGTTTTGAAATCATGATTTTTGGTATGTTACAACTCTTCAAGCTCCATCTAAGCCCGAATGCATCCCTTGATCTTCGCGAAGACTCCTAATTTTCTCCCACATACACCACTACGGGATAGCTTCATTAATAAATGTCTTCCAATGTCTATTCTCACCAATATGTACATCAAGCTTCAAGCAAATGATCTTCTCGAGATGCTTATCTTGAACTTTCCCTTCTCAACCTTGATGACGATCACCACTTGATGTCGTCCTCTCATGGCCTATATAAGATATTCACTTTTAAAGCATGCCCATGGAAAGATACCTACCCCATATAGAAAACGCAAAGGCACATATATAATGGGATAGTTAATGATGCATAATTGACAAGGCTTACCATACCACAAGATCCATGTGGTACATTCTTTATGCTTCATGTGTTGACCAACTTGAAATCACTCTTCACTCTTTGTATTGGTCAACCAAGTATCTTCTCGTACTGCAACTTAATATCTTGAGGTAGATAAGGAACTCTTCATTTGATTACATTCTCTAAATCTTAGTCAACCATAGCTCAACTAATGAGGCTATCATGACACTGACTTAAATCCATATCTTGAATTATTCTATTGCGATCACAATCTCAAGATCTTGATCATATCATATTCTTATTCAACTCGATGATCTTGATGCCAATACTCAAGGTTTATATTCAACTTCATGGCATCCATACTTGAATCTAACACATGGACTATAAGCATGACCTATGGAATCTTCCTTCATATAAAACTCAAGGAAAACATTAGTCCATAGGGATTATCATTAATCACCAAAAGCATAGATAGGGGAAATTATCCTTTCAATCTCCCCTATTTTCGTAACTGATGACAATCACAGCAAGAGGGTTTATATAAATAATAATAGAAACAAGTACACATCTTATCCGAGAATAAGTTGTATACAAAAGGATGTATTTTATATGGTTAAGTAACACCAAGATACTATCCCATATCAAAACCGATTCTACTCACAGAAACTACAACTAATGCATGAGATGTGAGTAGAACCAACATATATAGAGAAAACTTCCCCACAATATATGCACGTGTGATGAACTTGAATTTCATTGCATATATTTTCAAGCATAACCTTTGGGAGAGTTTCCACTTTATATACAACCATGCAAAACATAATGAAGATGGAATTCATGAAAGGAAAACACTTAAGAACAAAACAATCTTAAGTAGAAAACCATTTCCCTTAAAACCCTCTAAACTTATCCCCCATTGACAACAAGTGCCTGTAACATCCCCAATTTCATTAAATTCAAAACCATGTTATTGCATTCATAACATCATGGCATGTCTACTTTGCACAAAAATTTTCAAAGCTTAAACCCTAATAAAACCATATTTAAAACCCCTATTATATTATATGTATGGGGCAAGGTTTTATTTTTATTTGCAACCCCAAAATGTTTTTGGAGTGAATTGTTGTGTTTGACACACATTTTAACGCTAGGGTCACCTCACAAAAATGTGGTGAAGGTCTGATTTAATTTGGAATTGATTTTCTCATTCAATTCCCGTTTGAAAAATCAAAACAAAAAAAGAAAATAGCAAAGGAAAAAAATAAGAAGCTAGCCAAACTTTTGGCCAGGCCCAACTAGCATCCCATATCCCACCCGGGAAAACCCCCCCTCAATGACAACTGGGCCCCGCTGCCACCTTACCCTTCTTCCCCAAATCCCGCGCGACGACCAGCTCGTCGGCCGTTTCCTCCCCATTCAAACTCGATGAAATCGCGCTTGATTGCCATTGATTCACCGAGTAATTACCTCCCCCGATCTAGTTACTTAAACCCCTCCCTCTTCGTGTCATTTTCCCCCACCGAACACCCCCAGAGCGCCACCAAACTACTCCCATTTCGCGTCGCACCGCCGAAGTACCGACGAGCTCCGGCGAGCTATCGCGGTGAGTTCTGTGCTCCCCATAGCCTCCGGTTGATGCGTTTGAGTTTGCCTTGTTCTTGCAAATCTACTGATACTTGCAAATTGTCTCCTCTTGCACCAGAGCATCGCCTTCGTCTTCAATTGGAAGCACCCGAAGATGAGACAAACTCCGGCGAGCGATTCCGTTCATGTCCGTGCGCCCCCACCCCAACCGCGACCACGTTGAGCATAGCCACGTCCCTGCGACCTTTGTGAGCCCCATCACCCCCTATCCTACCCCCTAGCTTTGCCAGCGCGTCACCGTTAGTAGCGTCGCCGCCGTTGTAGCCATTTGCAC
This sequence comes from Avena sativa, assembly GCA_916181665.1. Classification (NCBI taxonomy): domain Eukaryota; kingdom Viridiplantae; phylum Streptophyta; class Magnoliopsida; order Poales; family Poaceae; genus Avena; species Avena sativa. Next base: position 174,655,681 of record OV702280.1, read on the forward strand.
CGACCGCGTTTAGTTAAAGTAGTAGGATCCGCTGAATCTAGATCCAGCGGTCGAGATTAGATTTAGACGCGAAGGGCTACACTTAGATCTGGACCACACATCACCACTTAGATCTTGTGGCTCACACGCGTGATCCATCCGAACCGGTACGCGCCAATCAGAACACGCCGCGTGGCAGTGAATTTGTTTTAAAATCCAGATTTTATTCTATTAGTTGTTTAAACTTGTAAATTGCATAACTTTTGTTATGTAAATCCAAAAAATGCAAATTTTATATCTATGGATTCAGAAAAATGAGCCCTTTGCATCTATGGCATTGATTTGGCCATTTGATTCTAAAAAATTAGGATTTTATGCAGAAGCATTTGTAGGCCTATTTTGACTATAAAAATTATTTAGAATATTATTTTTAGGTGGTATTTGTTTTATTTAGACTATAGATTATTTTCTTTGTATTCAGTACTGTAGAGTTTGATTTAAAAAATGTGGCAAAACATCATATTGCATTTTTCATGCATTCATATTATTTTTGTGTGTATATTGATTTGTGATTATTTTGTTGTATAAATTGTTGTGTAGATTTTGTGGAATTTGGAGAGTGTGATTGTGAGGATTGTGTCTATTCCCCTATCTACCAAGGCAAGTGATACTTCATATTTTGTCCCATTATTTATCCTATTGCACTAGTGTTATTTTGAGTAGGATTTGCATGTTAATTTTTTAAAGTATATGCTATGCTATGGTAGATCCTATAGATGTTATCTTAGTAGAAATTTTCCTAAGTTAAGAGACATGTTATGCTAGTATGCTTAGCCTAGCTATTAGAATTCAAGGGTGAAAATTCATGATATGATCTTATGGAAAGGTTATGCCTATATGTTTTTGACTAAGAAAACAACTTGTTAATGAAACACCTGGTGGAATGGGAAGAATGGTTTGTTTTGAGTGGTTACACAAGGCCCATGTATATGGTTTAACTTGTGTATCACACTTGTGGATGGCCACCCAGGAACAAAGAGATTTGAGATGTTTAGTGTTGAGAAGCTTCTAGTGCAACCACATGGCACATGGGCTCTGCCTTGACCAACTAGGTTGCAAGAACTCAGCCAGATGGATAGTTGGTGGTAGGGTTGATAGGATGGAACGCGTCCATGGTGGTCTGAGGGAATGCTTCAGAAAAGTCTTGTCTCGATGCATGTCGAGTCTTGTGGGGAAAGTGCACCACCTCTCGAGAGGTTAAAACCTAAGTACTTAGCCGTGTCCCTGGTAATGGACAATTTGAGCATCGAAGACATTGAAATGATCAAGGATCTCCTCATCCCAATTTCTCTAAGTTAAAAATGATGGGTGAACAAGGGTAGTGGTTCACCAATGTATATTGGTGGTACCTTAGAGTTTTTGTAAAGAAAAACTTAGTGTTTTCAACTAGTAGGACAAAACTACTTTGTGCAAAGCCATCCTAAAACCACACTTAGCCAAATTAATGTAGTTGATAGTCTCTATTATATAACTATGATATCACGTGACAGTACAATTCCAAATGTATTGACCCCTTGTGGCTATAACTTAGTATGTTGTAGGTTACTATGATGGTGAGTAGGGTTATGAGTCTACACTCAACATGTTTGCCTGTGGCACATGAAGATGAAGACTTTATTTATATACTTTGTAATGAGAAATCTATGTGTTAGCCTTGGGCTAATGAGTTATAAGAACTGTTGTACTCCTGGAATTATGATGTAATAAGGACCTTTGTATCTGTGTACTTCATCTTAAACTATGGGTGCAAGCATTTCGATCCAGGGACTAGCACTACAATCACAAGGGCCTTTACCTTAAAGGGTGAGGTCTTACAATGCCAAAATGGATAACAAGGTTACAAGGATAATATAGTATGAGTTCCTACTGAAGGTGTGCATTACTCATAATATGAGTGAAATCACATGCACATATCCAATGATGAACACTTGGAGGAAATCAAACTATATTGAGGATCAAGGATAGCTAAAAGGATAACAAGGTGAAGGAACTTCAACGGATGAAACAAGCAGTCGAAAGATCCAAAAAAATATCAAATGGAAAAATAGTGATCTAAACGAGATAAGGAAGCTCCCCAAGGTTCGTGAATAAATAAGTTGTTTCATTTGAATACAATGTGCACAAACATGGAATCCCCACTCCCTCTATATCATTTAGAACAGAAGAAAGATACAAGGATTAGATATAAATCATTACACTTGTCAATACAAGCTTAAGTCTAAAAGAAACCAAATATGAGATATGAGTGCGTGAAGATGCAATAAAAGTAGGCCGAGCACTCATAAATCAAGACCTTACCAATACCATTAAAAACAAGAGGATAAGAGATACGGTCAGAAAAGAGCGAGCATATCAAGGCAGGGGATTAACACTCTCGTGTATATTAGTTTCTAAGTTGAAAAAAACATGAGAATGATCCAGAAAGAAACATCCACACATAAGAGGTTAATAAAAAGAATACATGATATCCAAGCGGAAGTCCTAAGATATACAAAAAAAGGATATTTTTCTTTTATCTTATGGTATATCAATGAACTTCACCAAAGAAAAACAAAAATCTCAAAAACATCACAACTAACACTAAGGGAACTATTGCTAGTTGGGATATTTTGAGAAATGCAACAAGTATCAAAAGGAATGATTCTATAAGATCCCTCCTTTATAAAGGCAAAGGATCCCTGTGATTGCAATGCTAGTCCCTGGATCATTGCTAGCATCCACAGTTTAAGATGAAGTACACAGATACAAAGGTCTTTATTACAGTCATTCCAAAGATAAACATAGTCTTTACAACTCCAAGGCCACAGGCCTAGTACAAGAGTTTGAATAAGTAAATAAATAAAAGTCTTCATCTTCATGTGCCACAGGCAAACATGTTGAGTGTAGACTCATGACACCTAATCCTCATCAGAGTAACCTGCAACATCACAAGTTACAGCCACAGTGGGTCAATACTTTGGAATAGTATTGGCAAGTGTTACCTTAGTAAAATTTTAAGTGGACTAGATACTATATGCAATTTGGCTAATTGTAGCTTGGCTTGCTTTGCTCAAAATAGATTTTGCCTATTAGTTGAAATCACTAAGTTTTTCTTTGTCAAAACTTTTCCCAAGGAACCACCAATAGACATTGAGGTCCTTCACCCTTGTTCACCCACAAATTTTACTTAGAAATTGGGATGAGGAGATTCTTGATAGCTTCCATGTCTTGATGCTCAAGTTGTCCATTACCATGGACTTGGCTAAGTACTTAGATTTTTCCATCTGCAGAGGTTGTGCACTTTCCCCACCAGACTTGGTTTCACCAAGACAGGACCTTTCAGAAGCCTTCCCTTAGACCAAATGGACGCGCTCCAACCTATCATTCCCACTACCACCAACTGTCCAAATGGCTAAGTTCTAGCAACCTATGTGGTCCAGGCAGAGCCCATATTGCCAAGTGGCTGCACTAGAAGCTTCTTAACACTTGTCCTCTAAAATCTCTTTGTTCCTGGGTGGCTTACCACAAGTGAGATACACAAGGTAAACCATAGAAATGGGCCTTGTGTAACCACTCAACATAAACCTTTCCTTCCATTCCACCCAGGTGTTTCATTAACTTTGTTGTTTTATTAGGCAAAACACAAGTCCAAAGACTTGGAATATTTTTTATCATAGCATGTATATTTCACCAACCCTTGTTTGCTACTAGCTAGGCTAAGCATGGCATAGATAGTAACTTAACTTAGAGATTCCCTAGCAATTCTATTACTACTAGGATTTCCCAACATGGCATATAAGCAAAATATAGCATGCAAGTCTAACAAAAAAATTCTAATGCTTAGTAGAAAACATAGGAATGATAATATTCATGAAGTACCACTTGCCTTGGTAGTTTGGAGAGTAGTTACACTCCTCACAATCACAATCACTAGCACCAAAATCTACACAAAGAATCATAGCCACAATCACATACAAAACATATACAATCAAAAATATATGCATGCATGCAAAATGATATGTGATTATTTTAAAAACATAACAAAGCAAGTATACAGTACTGATTCATAAACAAGTCAAAAACTTTCCAAACAACAATTATCTAAACCCTAAATTAATTCCTAAACATTTCACATGCTCAAATTAGCCCTACACAAGTTTCTGCAAATAAAACCTTTTTAACAGAAGCAAAACATTAAACACATTGCATAATTAGAAAGAGCTTGCTCTCCTGATCCCAACGGTATAAAATTTGTAAATTCTAACGTGGGGATCAAAAGTTATAGCCAAAACAAATTTGAACATCAATCAGATTCAAATCCTGTTTTAAATCTAAACTCCAGCCACGCGTCTGTTTCTAATTGGCCCATACCGTTTCGCGTTGGATCGCGCTTCTGGGCCGTTGGATCTACTTAACCCGCACGGCTCAGATCTACTCATAACGATTCGTTAAGTGATCTAATCCTACGCGCTGGATCTAGATCTGACGGCTACGAATCAAGCGACCAAAACTGAGCGGCTCTAGCGGCGGCTACTGGAGGCGGCGAGCTCTGCCTACGGCGGCGCGGCGCTACAGGTCGTCCTAGGGTCGTCGGAGGGGCTTACCAGAACCGTGGCGACGTGCTGATGCTCAACCTGGCAGCGGCTTGGCAAAGGGTGCACGGAGTGGGCTGCTGGAGCTCGTCGGAGTTGCGGGCGGCGTCGGGTTCGATTAGACGGCGACGTTGGCGATGCTCCTGGTCTCCCTAGCACAAACAAGCAGCACCAGATGATGCACAAGACAGTGGCGAACAACTTCGTGTGAGTCAGAGGCGGAGGGGCGCAAAGGGCTTACGGAATTTGGTCGCCGGAGTCGAGGTTGTCGTCGGGAGCTTGCGGTGTTGAACGGAATCGAAGACCTGGGGCAGTATAAAGGGAACCAGCGGTGTCAGTAGTTACGCAAGAAAGTGGCGAGGCTATCTGCAATAACCAGAGGGCGAGGGGCGCACGGGACTCACCGGAATCGGTTGCCGGAGTGCTCTCTGACTGCGGCGGTGCGAGGTTGAATGCGGGCACCCTGGGGGCGCTTTGTGCTTGGAGTTTGGGGGGAAATGGAGAGGGGGCAGAGGGGGTTTAAATAGCATGGTCGCGAGCGAGATTTACTCTAGCATTCAACGTGAATTGACGCTGTGAATCAATACAGGGAACGCCTGCGTGATTTTGGGATGAACCAGTCGCTGGGTGGAGACGACGATGGTCGTGTGGGCCATGGCTGTTAGCGAGAGGAAAGGAGAGGGAGTGGGTCCTGCTTGTCAGTCACTCAGCGGGTGCGGAGGTGAGTGAAATAAAACGGTTCGCGGGGTGGGGTGTTGGGCTTAGCTGGGCTGGTTGGGCCAGATTTGGCTGAGTGATATTTTTTTCTCTCTTTAAGCTTTTTCTTTTTCTGTTTGTTTTTCTGAAATGGTTTTCAAACCTCAATTCAAATATGTTTGAATCCAAAGATTTTCAGGACTTTTGTACAGACAAACTTGTGCTCAAATAAGTGTCAAACACATGTGTTCACTCAAACACACTTGGGTCTTTTGAAAATAAAAATAAAACCGTGCCTTTATGAGGTGTGATAATAGGCATAGATTTGGTTTTATTTCATATTTTGCTTTGAGACTTTGCTCAATTTTTTGAAATCATTTGAGTTTGGATTCTAAACAATACTGAATGGTTAACAGTACTTTTCTCAAAACAAGTAGCACAAGGCTTGAGTAAACTTTACATAAAATAATAAGCACAAATGCTTCTGTTTTGAATTGATTTGTTTGAAATGAAAATCATATGCTCATGGATGCATGGATGTTATGCATAAGTTTAAAACATGATTTTGAGGATGTTACAAATCTAACCCCCTTAAGGTGAATCTCGCCTTCGAGATTCGGATTGGCTAGCAAATAGGTGAGGGTGGTCTTTCCGAAGATCATCTTCTCTTTCCCATGTTGCTTCTTCTTCGGAATGATGGTTCCACTGGACTTTACAAAACTTGATAGTCTTGGTCCATGTGACTCTTTCTGCAGTCTCAAGAATCCTGATAGGTTTCTCTTCACAGGTGAGATCACTCTCCAACTGAACCTCCTCCAAAGGTATAGTATCCTTCAAAGAAGTTTCTTCCATTTCTAGATGACATTTCTTAAGTTGACTCACATGAAACACATTATGGACAGCTGACAGAGATTCTAGCAGTTCAATTTCATAGGCAACTTCTCCTTTATGACTCAGAATCTTGAATGGTCCAACATATCTTGGTGCCAATTTTCCTTTGACTCCGAACCTCTTCACTCCACGAAGTGGTGACACTCTAAGATACGCTCTATCACCAATTTCGTAGGTGACTTCTCTATGCTTAGGATCCGCGTAGCTTTTCTGTCGGGACTGTGCTATCTTCAACCTGTCCTTAACCAACTTGACCTTCTCTTCGGCTTCTTTGATAAGATCTGGTCCGAATAAACTTCTTTCTCCCACACCATTCCATAACAATGGGGTGGTACACTTTCTTCCGTAGAGAAACTCAAATGGTGCCATCTCAATGCTGGCTTGATAGCTGTTGTTATAAGAAAATTCTGCGTAAGGCAGACTTTCATCCCAACTGGCTCCATAGTCTAGGGCACATGCCCTCAACATGTCTTCGAGAATCTGATTAGTTCTTTCGGTTTGTCCATCAGTTTGAGGATGAAAAGCAGTACTGAATTCCAACCTCGTTCCCAATGACTCATGTAGCTCTCTCCAAAAATGGGAAGTGAATTGAGTTCCCCTATCAGACACAATACTCTTGGGCACTCCATGTAGACATACAATTCTACTCATATAGATTTTGGCTAACTTAGCACTTGTGTAGGTTGTCTTCACGGTTATGAAATGAGCCACTTTAGTTAGGCGATCCACTACTACCCAAATAGAATCATATCCTGACCTGGTCCTTGGTAATCCGGTAATGAAATCCATACCAATCTTCTCCCACTTCCAATCAGGAATAGGTAGTGGTTGAAGCAAACCTGCTGATTTCTGATGTTCCGCTTTCACTCTACACACACATCACACAAAGCAATATGTTCGGCGATGTCCTTCTTGAGATTGTTCCACCAAAATCTTTCCTTCATGTCCATGTACATTTTGGTGTTACCCGGATGAATGGAATACGGAGAGTTGTGTGCTTCTTGCAAACTCAGTTTCCGCAGCTCCGGATCTTGTGGAACACAGATACGTTTCCCATGCCATAAAGTACCCTGTTCGTCTTCATGGAACCCTTTGGCTTTTCGTTTGCCAATCTTTTCTTTAATCTCTTCGATTTCTTTATCAATCTTCTGGGCTTCTTTGATCTTGTCCAACAAAGTGGGTTGAACATCCAAAGACATGAGATGTCCTTCAGGCACAATCTCCAATCTGAGTTTTCTGAATTGGGCACACAAATCATCTGGCAATTCTCCTTTGATAAGGCCATTCACAAAAACCTTACGACTTAGAGAATCTTCTACAACATTTGCTTTACCGGGGTGGTATTGCAAACTTAAGTCATAGTCTTTAATGAGTTCCAGCCATCTTCTTTGTCTCATATTAATTTCCTTCTGGGTGAAGATATACTTCAAACTCTTGTGATCTGTGAACACTTCACAACGCTTTCCCAAAAGATAGTGCCTCCATGTTTTGAGTGCATGGACAACAGAGGCTAACTCTAAATCATGAGTAGGATAGTTCACTTCATGAGTTTTGAGTTATCTCGAGGCATACGCCACAACTTTTCCTTCTTGCATAAGTACTGCACCGAAACCATGATGAGATGCATCATAATATACTTGGAAATATTTTTCCAAGTCTGGCAAACACAAGACTGGTGCTGTCACAAGTCTCTTCTTCAATTCCTGAAAGCTGAGTTCACAACCTTCCGTCCAAGCAAATTTCTTGTCTTTCTTTAGCAATTCAGTCATAGGCTTAGCTACCTTGAGAAATTTTCAATGAACCTTCTGTAGTAACCTGCTAAGCCAAGGAAACTACAAACTTCCTTTACTGACTTGGGAGATTCCCATTCCGTTACAGCTGAAACTTTAGCAGGATCAACTTCTACACAATCCTTTGTCATAACATGTCCAAGAAATCCAACTTCATTCAACCAGAATTCACACTTGCTGAAATTGGCATAAAGTTTATGCTCTCTTAACTTTTCAAGTATTAAACGTAAATGTCCTTCATGCTCTTCTTTGCTCTTGGAGTAGACTAAAATGTCATCGATGAAAACAACAACAAACTTGTCAAGGAATTCCATGAACACCTTGTTCATCATATTCATGAAATATGCTGGAGCATTGGTCAAACCAAATGGCATCACGGTATACTCATATAATCCATACCTTGTGGTGAAAGCTGTCTTAGGTATGTCTTGTTCTCTTATCTTGAGTTGAAAATAACCTGACCGGAGATCAATCTTTGAGAACACACAAGCTCCTTCTGGATGATCAAACAAGTCATTGATTCTAGGCAAAGGATATTTGTTCTTAATAGTCACCTCATTAAGTGAACGGTAATCTATGCATAACCTTTGACTTCTATCTTTCTTTTCCACGAACAAAACTGGGGCTCCCCAAGATGAAGAACTTGGTTGAATAAATCCTTTCTGCAACTGTTCTCCAAGTTGTTTCTTGAGTTCTTTCAGTTCATCCACTGACATCTTGTATGGTCTCTTTGCTATTGGTCCAGATCCTGGTACCAAATCTATAAGAAACTCCACGTCTCTATATGGTGGCATTCCCGGTAATTCTTCTGGAAACACATCCGGATACTCACTCATAATTGGCACACTGTCTATGCTAACCCCCTTAAGAGAATTTAGCTTACTCCCTTTTGGCTCAAAGTTAGACTTGAATTTAATCCGTTTTCTTTCCGGGGTCGTGAGTGCAACAGTACGATTAGCACAATCTAGTACTCCTTCATACTTAGCCATCCAATCCATTCCCAATATTACGTCCAGTCCTTGGGAATCTAGGATTATCAGACTCACTGGAAATTTATGCTTTCCAAACTCTATTACTAGATCCCGGCATCGAAGACATACTATCATATCTCCACCCGGAGAACTAACTTTTATTGGACACCCAATGTTTTCAGTTGGAAACCCATTTCTATCAACAAATGCTTTTGATATGAATGAATGCGATGCTCCAGTATCAAAAAGAACAAATGCTGGAATAGAATTGAGTCTGAACTTACCAGCAACAGCATCAGTCTCCTCATAGACTTCCTCCACATTGATGTGGTTAACCTGTCCCTTCTGAAAAGGGTTGGGCTTGTTGGGTCCTTCAACTTTCTTTTCTGGGCATTCATTTGCATAATGCCCCATCTTCTTGCACTTGAAGAATTCAACCTGACTAATGTCCTTCTTGACAGGTTGATTTCCACTTCCACTTCCATTACCACTGTGGTGGCTCTTGTATCCACCCTTGTGGTTCTTGTACTTGTCATTGTCATGACTACGGTGATGCTTGTTGTCATGACGGTTGTGGTTGTGGTGCTTGTTAAATTTCTCATGCTTGTGGGATCCTGAGCTTCCACTGTCATCATAATGGGATCGTTTGTGTGACGATCCCGAGCTGTGCTTGTCAGAGTGCTTCCTCTTCCTGCTTTCAACTTGCTTTATTTTGTTCTCCAAAATAGCAGCCTTGTCACAGAGAGACTGATAAGTGGGAACATAGGCCACAGCCAACTGCAGATTCATCTCATCATTCAACCCTTCGAGGAACTTTTCTTTCCTCTTAGCATCAGTGTCAACTTCATCTGGTGCATATCGCGACAGATTGTTGAACTCCTCAATATATTCAGCCACGCTGCGGTGGCGCTGCTTCATGTTATGAACTCCTTTTTTTTAGACTCATCACTCCAGATGAGATATGAGTAGTACGAAAGCCATCCTCAAAGATAGCCCATGTCACATCTTCTATGGGAGTGGTGATCTGGAAGTTATCCCACCAAGTGGCGGCTGGTCCTTCCAGCAAATGTGCTGCAAATCTGACCTTTTCAGCATCCGTACAGCCCACGGTTACCAAGTCCTTGTTCACAGAGCGTAGCCAATCATTGGCCACCATGGGATCAGTCGTCCCTGAGAACTTTGCTGGCCTCAATCTCAAGAGCCTGGTAAGCATGTCAAAACCCGGTGGGTTGTTGTTGTTGTTATTGTTGTTGTTGTTATTGTTGTTATTGTTGTTGTTTTGGTTCTGGATGAATGTCGTCATCATCTGCATCAGCTGAGTTTGAGCGGTCATCATTTGCTGCATTTCTGGAGTGATGTTGTTGTTGTTGTTGGGGTTGGGGTTTGCACGACGGGGAGGCATCTGTGGTTTGTTCAATAGAGATAAGAATGAGATACCCATGCACAATACATCACATAACAACACAAAGCATGCAACAATAAGGATAAAGGTTCAACAACAAGATAACACGTTCGCAAAGTAAAACACACAAGTAGCAAGCCATCCACATGTCGGATGGTCAAATAACAAGTTCTCAAGCAACAAGTACGATAATAAATGATAAATGAGTAGTCAAATCTACTCCTCGGCATCAACCTCCTCCTCGACAAAGGTAAGACCTGCATTCTCCATCGCGGTCTTGTATTCCTCGACACTAGTGGTAAGGGTCTCTATCTTGGCTTTGAGGGCCCTCTTCTGGGAACGAAGCCTCTCAATCACTGTCTGCTGATGCTCGAGCTCGAAGTCCTTGGCCTGCAGTTCTTCAGTCATGTCCCGGATCTTCTTGTTCCTATTCTGGACTCGCTTCTCCTGACTCTTGAACTTCCTGTCCTGGTTCTCGAACTTCGCCTCCATCTCCTTGAATATCTCATCTTGCTCCACGAAGAGCTTGTCCTTCTCACGAAGCTGCACCTGGAGTTCATCATTGTTTAGCATGACGTTGGTCCTATCAGTGTCCACGTGCCTAATGAGAGACTCTAAGTCCTGGAGGTATAGACGAATCGGCTCTGCTGTGTCCCTCGAATCGTCCTCGAAGTCGATGGACTCTCCATCCTCATCACGTCTACCGAAGACGTGGAAGTGAGTACCTCTAACCTGTCGGGAGTGTCTCCCTAGCAGACGTCCTATCAGATCCTGCATAACTACCTCAAGGCCTCTCTCCATGTCATCATGCATGAGCTTGAAGACGATGGCCTCCGTGGTAGGCTCTGTCTAGCTTCCGGGCTGGTTGACCTTGAAGCCCCAAAGGTCTTTCCTCTCAAACTTGGTGAGGGGAAGCACCATGATGGTAGGAAGAGGGAGATTGAGCAAAGTAGTAAGCTCAACGATACGAGGTCCAAAGCGAGTTCCCTGGAACTCCTCAACAGTGCTGAAGGTAACAGTAGGCATCTATTTATAAGATAGAAAAAGTTAGAACTACACAGTTCAAGATAAAATACAAGGCAAAACATCACATATAAATCCTTGAAATTCAAACACACAAGTCATTGCATACATGGATCCATTACAACAATAAAGGTTCAATCTTATTTTAAAGCAACATTTGGAAAATAAGGTGATAAGTGGTGGTCCAACTAACGAAGTACGTTTACAATCCTATCTCACTGGATCTGTTGGCTAACCCAATGTTTCTAGAAGCAATCAGCCTATCTTGCTCACATGACTCCATTACTAAGTCTATAATGTCTCCTTTTAAGGTTTGGTTGGTAGCTTCCAACTCTTGGGTATGTTTCTTCTCTTCCTTTAGATCATTTTGGAGGTTGAGCATTCTGCACTTGACTCTATCACCAAGTTCTTTGATGGTCTTCCAAGCTGCATCCCTTGCTGATTCAAAGAATGTAGTGTGCACCACTGAATTGGTGAACATGCAGAATCCTTTTTCCTGGTGGTTGTCTTCCTTGTTTTTATACAAGTGAAGTTCCACCCACCAGTATTCCACTCCTTCATCCATCACAGGAAAACCTTTGTACACAGCTGCACCTTGTATCTCTAATGCAACCATGAGGTCCTTGAGAGCCTTGGGGAATTCTGTCTCACACTCCAAAGTCATTGTCATGAGTGGTCCTTTCCTTACGGCTTCGTTGATGGAGTTCATCTACAAATAGAGATGAGAAAGAAGATTAGAAAAGTTTTACGAGAAGAATAGACAAGTGTAGAAGTTGCTGAAAATTTTTCCTTAGTGGTTTCCAATCCTAGGGTCATAATCCTACAGGCAACACAGTCGCTCTGATACCATCTGTAAGATCCCTCCTTTATAAAGGAAAAGGATCCCTGTGATTGCAATGCTAGTCCCTGGATCATTGCTAGCATCCACAGTTTAAGATGAAGTACACAGATACAAAGGTATTTATTACGGTCATTCCAGAGATAAACATAGTCTTTACAACTCCAAGGCCACAGGCCTAGTACAAGAGTTTGAATAAGTAAATAAATAAAAGTCTTCATCTTCATGTCCCACAGGCAAACATGTTGAGTGTAGACTCATGACACCTAATCCTCATCAGAGTAACCTGCAACATCACAAGTTACAGCCACAGTGGGTCAATACTTTGGAATAGTATTGGCAAGTGATACCTTAGTAAAATTTTAAGTGGACTAGATACTATATGCAATTTGTCTAATTGTAGCTTGGCTTGCTTTGCTCAAAATAGATTTTGCCTATTAGTTGAAATCACTAAGTTTTTTTTGTCAAACTTTTCCCAAGGAACCACCAATAGACATTGAGGTCCTTCACCCTTGTTCACCCACAAATTTTACTTAGAAATTGGGATGAGGAGATTCTTGATAGCTTCCATGTCTTGATGCTCAAGTTGTCCATTACCATGGACTTGGCTAAGTACTTAGATTTTTCCATCTGCAGAGGTTGTGCACTTTCCCCACCAGACTTGGTTTCACCAAGACATGACCTTTCAGAAGCCTTCCCTTAGACCAAATGGACGCGCTCCAACCTATCATTCCCACTACCACCAACTGTCCAAATGGCTAAGTTCTAGCACCCTATGTGGTCCAGGTAGAGCCCATATTGCCAAGTGGCTGCACTAGAAGCTTCTTAACACTTGGCCTCTAAAATCTCTTTGTTCCTGGGTGGCTTACCACAAGTGAGATACACAAGGTAAACCATAGAAATGGGCCTTGTGTAACCACTCAACATAAACCTTTCCTTCCATTCCACCCAGGTGTTTCATTAACTTAGTTGTTTTATTAGGCAAAACACAAGTCCAAAGACTTGGAATATTTTTTATCATAGCATGTATATTTCACCAATCCTTGTTTGCTACTAGCTAGGCTAAGCATGGCATAGATAGTAACTTAACTTAGAGATTCCCTAGCAATTCTATTACTACTAGGATTTCCCAACATGACATATAAGCAAAATATAGCATGCAAGTCTAACAAAAAAATTCTAATGCTTAGTACAAAACATAGGAATGATAATATTCATGAAGTACCACTTGCCTTGGTAGTTTGGAGAGTAGTTACGCTCCTCACAATCACAATCACTAGCACCAAAATCTACACAAAGAATCATAGCCACAATCACATACAAAACATATACAATCAAAAATATATGCATGCATGCAAAATGATATGTGATGATTTTAAAAACTGAACAAAGCAAGTATACAGTACTGATTCATAAACAAGTCAAAAACTTTCCAAACAACAATTATCTAAACCCTAAATTAATTCCTAAACATTTCATATGCTCAAATTATCCCTACACAAGTTTCTGCAAATAAAACATTTTTAACAGAAGCAAAACATTAAACACATTGCATAATTAGAAAGAGCTTGCTCTCCTGATTCCAACGGTATAAAATTTGTCAAATTCTAACGTGGGGATCAAAAGTTATAGCCAAAACAAATTTGAACATCAATCAGATTCAAATCGTGTTTTAAATCTAAACTCCAGCCACGCGTCTGTTTCTAATTGGGCCATACCGTCTCGCGTTGGATCGCGCTTCTGGGCCGTTGGATCTACTTAACCCGCACGGCTCAGATCTACTCATAATGATTTGTTAAGTGATCTAATCCTACGCGCTGGATCTAGATCTGACGGCTACGAATCAAGCGACCAAAACTGAGCGGCGCTAGCGGCGGCTACTGGCGGCGGCGAGCTCTACCTACGGCGGCGCGGCGCTATAGGTCGCCCTAGGGTCGTCGGAGGGGCTTACCAGAACCGTGGCGACGTGCTGATGCTCAACCTGGCGGCGGTTTGGCAAGGGCGCACGGAGTGAACTGCTGGAGCTCGTCGGAGTTACGGGCGGCGTCGGGTTCGAGTAGACGGCGACATTGGCGACGCTCCTGGTCTCCCTAGCACAAACAAGCGGCACCAGATGATGCACAAGACAGTGGCGAACAACTTCGTGTGAGTCAGAGGCGAAGGGGCGCAAAGGGCTTACGAAATTTGGTCGCTGGAGTCGAGGTTGTCGTCGGGAGCTTGCGGTGTTGAACGGAATCGACGACCTGGGGCAGTATAAAGGGAACCAGCGGTGTCAGTAGTTGCGCAAGAAAGTGGCAAGGCTGTCTGCAAGAACCAGAGGGCGAGGGGCGCACGGGACTCACCGGAATCGGTCGTCGGAGAGCTCTCTGACTGCGGCGGTGCGAGGTTGAATGCGGGCAGCCTGGGGGCGCTTTGTGCTCGGAGTTTGGGGGGGAAATGGAGAGGGGGCAGAGGGGGTTTAAGTAGCATGGTCGCGAGCGAGATTTACTCCAGCATTCAACGTGAATTGATGCCGCGAATCAATAAAGGGAACGCCTGTGTGATTTGGGGATGAACCAGTCGCTGGGTGGAGACGACGATGGTCGTGTGGGCCGTGGCTGTCAGCGAGAAGAAAGGAGAGGGAGTGGGTCCTGCCTGTCAGTCACTCAGCGGGTGCGGAGGTGAGTGAAAGAAAACGGTTCACGGGGTGGGGTGTTGGGCTTAGCTGGGCTGGTTGGGCCAGATTCGGCTGAGTGATATTTTTTTCTCTCTTTAAGCTTTTTCTTTTTCTGTTTGTTTTTCTGAAATGGTTTTCAAACCTCAATTCAAATATGTTTGAATCCAAAGCTTTTCAGGAATTTTGTACAGACAAACTTGTGCTCAAATAAGTGTCAAACACATGTGTTCACTCAAACACACTTGGGTCTTTTGAAAATAAAAATAAAACCATGCCTTTATGAGGTGTGATAATAGGCATAAATTTGGTTTTATTTCATATTTTGCTTTGAGACTTTGCTCAAGTTTTTGAAATCATTTGAGTTTGGATTCTAAACAATACTGAATGGTTAACAGTACTTTTCTCAAAACAAGTAGCACAAGGCTTGAGTAAACTTTACATAAAATAATAAGCACAAATGCTTCTGTTTTGAATTGATTTGTTTGAAATGAAAATCATATGCTCATGGATGCATGGATGCTATGCATAAGTTTAAAACATGATTTTGAGGATGTTACAGATTCAATGCAATTTCAACAATATTTCACATGAGAGTACCTTGAGGAATTGATATTCAATAAATGGCTAGAAGGCATATTTGGAATTGGTGAATCATGAACATGATTTTATATACTCCCCATTATATGCATCATCTCAAATTACTCACATAAGCAATAAGGATAAATAAGTCTTTCAAAGATCCTTGCTAGAACAGCAACATTTACAAAAAGATAAATTCATACCAAGATGCAACCTACAAGAGATTTGATGAAAGAATAGTATGCATGAATAAGATACTTCTTACCGAGATAGCAAAGGTATGATGTAGTAGATAAGAATTTTCCGATCATCCTAGCTTGGCTCCAATTATCATGTAGTGACAACACTTTCCTTATAGATGGGACAAGCATCCATTAGATCTCCAATGTACCTAAAACAACATTCAAGTACATCCTGGTCCCCAGACTTATTGGGTCCAAAGTTGTTAGACTAACCACAACACATAGGATACACTCCATAATTTTTTTTGCATATTTAGAGATGAATTTTGAATTTCATGCACATCTTAGCCGTTTAAGGATTTGATGGAGTATTCCCTATATATTGGATCAAAGAAAGCAAAACATGATAGAAGATATACATTTATTAAACATGAATGTGCGAGACTTTCAAGATCCAACGAAGGCATACAAGGTGTGACAAAAACCCATTTGTTGTCCAAACTATATCAAAAAATCAAATCAACACAAGATTTGTTCAACAAAGTTCAACAAATGAACCAAGCAAAAACTATTGAGCATAAAAGATGAAATAAAAACACAAATTCTCAAAGATTTATCTCATTCAAGCAAATAAAATAATGAAGAAAGAATGAGATAACAAACTCCCAATAGAGCAAGGTTTCAACAAATAAACCAAACCCTTAACTCTTTTCACAATGGCATAAGGTTCCGAGAAGAAAAGGTTTGTCTTCCACTAAAACACATTTGATGATAATCAAAAACATCGTCAAAGAGATGTTCAAAAGCCAAGGAAGACAATGGGAGCCAAACCAAATTTTTGGAAAGAAAATAAGGCAATAAGAGGTGAAATCCAAGGTGAAGAAAATGCTAGCACACACAGGTATAGCAATTGTAGAAGACAATGAGTGTATTGGAATTGATTTCCGGTTGTATATTGGACGGATATTAAAGATAAATCTTCACAGTGAAAAGCATAGGATAGAGATAAAATGATTAAGAACTATGCAAATATAGAGATTCTTGATAGCTTCAACTAGTCAAACAATCATGCAATGCAACAATTAGAATAACTTGAAGTAAATGGTCTTCCAAATAAGATATAGAGATATGTATTTGAGGAAAACCGCACCAAGAATTTCTTACTGAAACAAAGACCAAAAATACGAGAAATAAAATCTTATAACAAAAATAGGACCTTGTTTGAGTCAACATGCCACCTAGAAACAAGATAATCAACAATATCAACTCTAAGTGACACCACCTCATATGTTTCACATTTCGTAGGATTGTGATATGCAAAAGAAGCATATTACACCCCCATAATGTGATATTCAATTTTTCTTAATAAGAGGCAAAACAACCTTAACTAGAGATAATTAATGGACATTTAGAATTTGAATTTCTCATGAGTATGACACACCACATAGTGATTATATAAGCTTGCAATATCAATACTAAGAGGTAGTACTCATGTACACACATTTTTTGGTTTGAGAGATGCGCGAGGCATATCACTCCCCCAAAATGGGATGTTCCATTAACTATTCGAAAAGAGCCAAATAAGATATCATCAAGATGCATTAGAGGCTCAAAACAAAACACATGAGTAAATGATGTGCCACATACCTAGACATACTTGAATACACAAAATAAGCAAGCACGAGGCACACCAAATACAAACACATACTTGGTACAAAACCAAAACATGTAAAGGGGCAAGTAACTTAATATATAATAGAGTTGAGTTTGAGTTACCGCAAAGAGGCGCATTGGGTATATGGTAGGGAGATGATAATTCTTATAACTTGGCTTTATCAAATATAATATATGAAGATCCCTTAATTCTTCAAGAGTTAGCCAAGTCTCCAATACCCTCCACAAAAACCTACTGATCAAGTTTTAGCTAGTTGGTCCCCAACCAAGTTGGGTCCTAAGAGGTTAGTCACAATAGGCTTGGCAACCTAAATGGTTCTTTTCTTGACACCACATTGAGGTCCAACAAACTTGGTAAACACATTGCCATCCTTATCCTTCCTAAGAGAATAATCATCATCAACAATGATAGGGGTATATAAGGTACGTTTGAACATGAAGAAGCAAAGTGCCCCTTCACACGACATATGTAGCAACAAATTCTCCCCTTTCTCTTCTTCATTGATTTCTTGGCTTTGTAGCATTGTCTTGATTCTTCTTTGGAAGTGTCCTAACTTCAACTTGGGCTTTACCTTGAACTTGTGGCCGCTTCCCTTGATGCTTCTCACTCAAGTGATTTTTCTTCAATGGACAAGATCTTACATGATGTCCTTCAACCTTGCACTTGAAGAAAATAATCTTGGCCAAACTCTTTACTTGGTCCTGGCCCTTCTTCTTGTTGCTCTTTGACTTCTTCTTTTTATTGGAGTTGAATCTAAGTCCACTTTTATCATTTGGGGATTTTTGCACACTCAAAATATTATCGAGTGTGGATTTCCCTTCAGGACTCTTTTCCATGTCTTTCTTCAAAGAAGTGACTTGGGCCTTGAGCTCTTTGATTTAATCTACAAGGTTAATAGAACTAGAGGTACTATAGGAAGTAGAAGCTTCGTTGTTAGAGCAACAAGAGAAATCATGTAATCCAACACAAGGTTTATCACTAGTATGACTATAAGGATCACTAGGAATAGCACATGGAAAATTAGCATTTTGAGTAGAAGTTGTGCTAATGTCCAAAAGAGGATCACATGATGGTATCTTAGTAATACTTGCCTCACAAGCTAAATTTATCCCATCATGGGAGATTAGAAGATCATTATGAGAGCCCGAGAGCTTTTCATGACTTTCTTCCAATTTCCTATACTTGCTAGTTAGCAACTCAAGTTGAGCCCTTAGCTCAACATTATCCTTTAGGGTATATTCTTCACAAGAATTATAGTTAGTAGCACAAGCATCATTAATGGAATTTTCCTTTCAATCTCATAAGATTCAACTTTTTGTGTGAGGAGACTATTAGTGTGCTTCTCCTCGGCAAGCTCTTGCTTAAGGAGATTGAATCTCTGACTCCCATCATCAAGTTGGAAATCCAACTCCTCTATGGTTCCCGTTTTTTTAGTTATGGTGTCCATAACGTGTTTGAGACAAGTAACGGCCTTATTATTACCACGAAGAGAGGTAAACAAAAAAGTCAAATTAAGCAAGAGAGCACTAGTATCCTCATCAATGTCATCATTAGCATTGCTATTATCTATAGAAGACATATTGGGATCCAAAGTAGGAGATACATTTGATCATCTTGCCATAAGGCACATGTGAGCACGAGAGGATGAAGATGAGGATATTCTTGAATCTTCATTCATGATCATGTCTTGCTCCATAGAATGTTTGATTTCCTCTACATTTTTAGATAAACAACTAGAGAAAAAAGAAGCATTTTGTTCATGGGAACAAGGAAAATTAAGCATATCATGTACACTAGTACTCAAATAATTTCTACAAAATATCCAAGGACTATCAACACAATAGGATATAACATCATTGTTGCAAGAAGTTCTTAATTCCAAAATCTCTACACCATTATCATTTATAGAACAAGAATCATTGGTGTAAAGAGAAACACTAACGTCATCACATATGATTTTTTCCACTCACCATGCCATTACCTTGTGACTTGTCACATGCAAGTGAAGTGGAAAGAATTAAAATCTCATCGCGACAAGAGGTGTAAGAAACTTGGAGGTCTTCATGATGTGAGGGAGAAGAGAGCTCCTTCGATATACCACCGACCCTATGAGAAATGGACCCACCAAATATTTCTTTAATCTTGGTCCACATATCATGAGATGACTTGCACTTTACAATCTTCAAGAACGAATTAACTGTGGGGTTCAAGGAGAAAATAATATCATTAGATACTTGAGCTTCGAGATGTAATTTTTTCTCATCCTCTAAAGAAAGATTTTGAGGATCCATAGGAGGAGAAAAACCTACATATAGAAATTGCTCAATATTTGGACACAAGGTCCAAAGATTACAAAGAAAGCAATTTCTCCACAAAGCATAATTTGTGCCATCAATTGTAATTGTGTCATTGTGCACTATACTACTAGCCGACATCTTTACACTATATGTGGTGAAGCCTAAACAAGGAGAGACCTTGCTCTGATACCAATTGAAAGGATAGAGATGACGCCTAGAGGGGGGTGAATAGGAAATTTCAAAACTATTACGGTTTTCGCTTGATAGAATGCAGAATTAAACTAATGTTTATTTTACAAGGACAAAACCTAAATACACTAGGCTCAACTAAGTGCACCAACAACAAGTTAAGCTAAGCAAGATAGCACAAGATAAATATACCACGAGTGATAGGCAAGATATAAGTACTTCAAGCTCGATGGCTATCACAAGGAAAGTAAGCTCGGGTATAGAAATAACCGAGGCATGCAAAGACAAAGATGTATTCCCATTTTCCCTTATAAGTAAGGTATGTCACACTGGAGTGGTGTGGGATTCCATGAAGGCTCACCTTCTTCTCTGAGTCTATCCCACGAAGGAATAGGCCATTTCTTTATGGCTAGATTTTCCTCCACTCCGGAGACGGCAAGCTCCACAACCACTTCACAAGCTCCACGAAGGAGAAGCCCGGGTCTCTTCACAATCTTCCATGAAGAGGACACCGCGACACCAACCGCCAAGCCACCTAAGAGGTCACCCTCCAAGAGTAACAATCTCACGTGTCTCACTAGAACAAATCGTAATGGAGATCTCAACACTTATGCAAGAATGCAAATCAAGAACACCAAGGGTGCTCAAATCCTTTACTCTCAAATCCCACCAATGCAAAAAAATGCTAGGGAGGAATTAGTGAAACACCCTCGGATCGTCCCTATTCAAGTTTCAGCGATTTCCGCCAAACCCGCATAGAAATGATTCAAAGGTGCCCACCAGGCACTTTCGTGCTGGTGGAAAACGAAGTAATATCATTACACAATAGTACATGATGGAACCAACAGAATAGATATATACAACAACGACTCCATGAGTCAAGTATACATATATAGAGTACAAAGATCCAAATCACCTTGTAAACGATACAACGTCCGAGTACGGACAAGAAGCAAATGGGGCTAAGAGCCCTGAAGAATAACCAATGGCGTCCATAACCCTGCCCAGGCCAAGCCGAAAGGGTATACCTGCTAACAACATCGATCTCAAACCTTCTTAAACAAAAGGGGTGCCGACAAACGGCAAAGGAAAAAGAGAGCGGTCAATACTGAGGCCAGTACACGGTGAGTTAGAATTCGGTGGTCCTCGCCTACATAGGCATGGTGGACTTAATCGGCAGTGAAGCATGCACTAAATAAAATATAGAGACTCGAGGCAACTGGCGACTATCAGAGAGGGATAAGAAAGACCTATTCGAAACCAACATGATACTAACACCAAAAGTACCAATCCTGGTGTTTCCCCCTCGAGACCAAACGAGGAAGTCAAACCAAGGAACTCACATAGTTGCAACAATTACTAGTCAGATATAGCTAGCATGAGTCATCCTGATAACATAAGTGATGGATAGTTTTAGTTAACCATTCCGTTGTATTTGCAATACTTACTAGTCAGATACATATACCATGAGACATTCACAAACCCAGCAGTTGTTGGTACTTTTATTTAGCCATTCTATTATAGTGAAGCTGATTACTAGTCATTACAAAGTCAAATTTATAGCACTACTTTAGTTATAGTTGTATATGATCGAGATACTGTGCTCCAAGTCGTCCATAACCGCGGACATGACTTTCAGAAAGTTTTACCCTGTAGGGGGGCGCAAATAGCAACACACGCACGATCAACCTCGGAAAAACCAAATAAAAACCCAACGAGGCATCACTACAAAGAAATCGCAAGATTCATATTATACTTCAGGGAGCCACCCCACTAAGCTACCCACGACGAAGTTGGCCGGCTCCGAGACGGACCCAGAGGATTGCGTCGACGGCTGTAAACGACTAGGAACCCGAAAGTGTTACTAGGCTAGTCGATACCGCATAAACGTATCACAAGTCCTAAATAGTACAGGCGCTCCACGCGCAATAGTAAATAAAGCAGTAAAGCATGGCATAATC
Source organism: Avena sativa (assembly GCA_916181665.1). Classification (NCBI taxonomy): domain Eukaryota; kingdom Viridiplantae; phylum Streptophyta; class Magnoliopsida; order Poales; family Poaceae; genus Avena; species Avena sativa. The sequence continues at coordinate 174,677,441 of OV702280.1, forward strand.
AAGGCATAAGTACAGGATAGAAATAAAGCCCCAAACTACTTTGTGGCCCCAAGAAATAAGATAAGACTAAAGCGCATGCTAAAGGGACTCATGGTCCCACATGTGAATAGTGCGAATAGACAAGGAACAGGTATCAAGTACTCAGGGTCCTACGGGACACCAGTGAGCGGTTAAAAACCAAATAACATCTATTGCCCACATGTGCCTCTGCATTATTTACCTACTTTCAATTTAAGTTATTAAACTATAATTAAAGCCATGATCATCTCCAACATTAAGCATGAAGCATTTCTCTAATAATGGTGGTACTTGACAACATTGAAACAACACCTGAGCAAGCAACTACGACTCGCAAGTCCAACTATCTACCAAACAATAGGTAATAGGAGGTGTCCAAGGCAATATAATGGCTGCAAGGGATATTACGGGTACGAAAACTAGAACATCGCAACACAGATAGCAATAGATCAACAAGAGGAAATAAAGACTATAAAGGTAAAATAGGTAGAAAGGGGGAGAATGCTTTCCTGAAAAATATTGCCGAAGTTTCATAACCAAAGAACATGTCGAAGCTCACAACATCTCATCGTCCGATCCGGGAAGAAGCAAAACACTAAAAAAACAAGCAATGCAAAATTATAACTACTGTGAAAGAATCGGCATGATCATGATATGATGCATGACATGGCAAGTTAATGATGCAAACTATGTTGAGAAGATATCATGATCATAGCACATTGATGATACAGCATTAGTGAGGCATTACCAACGAGAATATTAATTTCTCAATTTTAATCATCACGTTTTCCTTACATAAACTATTCTAATTTTAAAACTGCTCTTAATGCATGATGCAAATGATAATATGGATATCATGGTTGGATAGGTCTCATCGCGCTGATCAATTTGGACATATTATTTATCGAATTCGGATTTACAGATTTAAAGTTATAAATTTATTAAGAAATGCGTTTATTAACAATTAAATTATTTTGAAATTTTAAATTTCTCAGATGATATTATAAATACCTTAAACATATTCCTCAGGTTTTTCTGATTCAAAAACACATATTATTCAATTTATTTGACATTATGTATTTAGAATAATATTAAATGCATAATTAGTCAAATATAGCCAAAAGTCAAAGGTTTGACAAGATAGATTCAACTCTAGTCAAATTTGAAAATTGATTTGAATTCACAATTAAAAAGCGTTCACTTTTTGTTTTGAAGACATTTGCAAATTCTGAATAGATCTAGTGTTATGAATTTAAATGTGAATTTGAATTATCTAAGGAATTATAACCAGAAAAAACAAAGGATGCAAGCTTAGGCCACGGGAAGGGAAAATGAACCGCGGCGGCACAATATGTCGCACGCGTGCGGCGAGATGAAGTCTAGTCGGTCCAGCTTGCTTGGGACTGCGTCAGGACTGGTCAATTGATAGAAAAGAAAATCAAGGGTGGTTTTTGCAAAAGATCAAGAACTGGTTCGATTGCTGTCGATAGGAACAGAGAAGGACGCGAGGAAAAACAGCTAGCTGGTCCAATCTGTAGAAGAGGATGGTGAGAAAAAGGACAGCTAGCTGCTCTGATACCACTCTGAAACACCCTCGGATCGACCCTATACAAGTTTCAGCGATTTCCGCCAAACCCACATAGAAACGATTCAAAGGTGCCTATCAGGAACTTTCGTGCGGGTGGAAAAAGAAGTAATATCATTATACAATAGTCCATGATGGAACCCATAGAACAAATATATACAACAACAAATTCATGAGTCAAGAATACATATATATAGTATAAAGATCCAAATCATCTTGTAAACGATACAACGTCCGAGTATGTACAAGAAGCAAATGGGGCTAAGAGCCCTGAAGAATAACCAATCGCGTCCATAACTGTAACACCCTCAGAATCGTCCCTATGCAAGTTTTAGCGAAACCCGCCAAACCCGCATAGAAACGATTCAAAGGTGCCCAGCAGGCACTTTCGTGCGGGTGGAAAACGAAGTAATAACATTACACAACAGTCCTCGATTGGACCCACAGAACAGATATATACAACAGCGACTCAAAGAGTCAAGAATACAGATATAGTATACAAGATTCAAATCACCTTGAAAATGATAGAGCGTCCGACTACGGACAAGATGCAAATGGGGCTAAGAGCCCTGAAGAATAACCAATGGCGTCCATAACCTTGCCCAGGCCAAGCCGGAAGGGTAACCCTACTAACGGCGTCGATCTCAAAACCTGCTTAAACAAAAGGGGTGCCGACAAAGGGCAAAGGAAAAAGAGGAGCGTCAGTACTGAGGCCAGTACACGGCGAGACTAGAATTCGGCGGTCCTCGCCTACATAGGTATGGTGGACTGAGCGGCAGCGGCAGCATGCACTAAACGACCTATAGAGACTCGATACAACTGGCGGTTATCAGAGAGGGATAAGAATGACCTATCCGGATCCAACCTGAAGCTAACACCAAACAAACCCATCCTGGTGTTTCCCCCTCGAGACCAAACGAGGAAGTCAACCGAGGAACTCACACAGTTGGCAATTTTACTCATTCCGTTATAGTTGCGGCAATTACTAGTCAAATATAGACAGTCGTCCTGATAAAATAAGCAGTGGGCACCTTTAGTTAACCATTCTGTTATAGTTGCCTCACTTACTAATCAGATACAAATAGCATGAGATAACCCCAAAACCCAGCAGTTGTTGGTACTTTTATTTAGCCATTCTGTTGTAGTTGTAATACTTACTAGTCAGATACAATGGTCGCAAGCGACGACCCAAGCAAGCAATTGTTGGCAGTTTTAATTAGCCATTCCATTATAGTGAAGCTGATTTCTAGTCATTATAAAGTCAAATTTATAGCACTACTTTAGTTGTAGTTGTCTATGATCGAGATACTGTGCTCCAAGTCGTCCATAACCGCGGACACGGCTTTCAGAAAGTTTTAACCCGGCCGGGGTGCACAAATAGCAACACACACACGATCAACCTCGGAAAAACCAAATCAAAACCCAACGAGGCTTTCACGACAAAGCAATCACAGGATTCCGAAATATTTAAGGGGGCCACCCCATTGAGTAGACCCGCAACGAAGTAAGCTAGCTCCGAGACGGACTCAAGGTTTGCGTCAATGGCTGTAAACGACTGGGAACCCCAAACGGGGCTTGTCGATACCGCGAAAACACTCCGCTTACCTAAACAGTACAGTGTGCTCCTTGCACAATCGTAATAAAGCAGTATAGCATGGCATAAGTACAGGATCGTAAAAAAAACCTCAAACTAGTTTGTGGCCCCAAGAAATAAGACTGAATCAAGCTCTGGCTAAGGGGGGCCCATAATTCCCCGTATGTGGATAGCGCGAATATTCAAGGAACAGGTATCAAGTACTCGGGGTCCTACGGGACACAAGTGGGCGGTCGGAAACCAAATATTATCTATCACCCACCGATGCCTCTGCTTACTTACTTCCATTTTAGTTGTGAAACAGGAATTAAAGTGAGCAATAAATTAAGCCATAACCATCTCCAACATTAAACATGCGGCAATGCTCCAACAACTGTGGTACTCGACGACACGCAACAGCACTTGAGCAAGCGACTACGACGCGCAGGTCCAACTATCTACCAACAACAGGTAATAGGAGGTGTCCAAGGCAATATAAGGCTGCAAGGGATATCACGGGTACGAAAACTAGAGCATCGCAACACAGATAGCAATAGATCAACAGGAGGGAGTAAATACTATAAAAGTAAGATAGGTAGAAAGGGGGAGATGCTCGCCTGAAAACATTGTCGAAGGTTCAACCGAAGATCGGGTCGACACTCGCATCAACTCAACGGCCTTATCCGCGAAGAAGCAAAACACTATAAACAACGGGTGCAATTATTTAATACTACGGCTGAAGATCGGGCATGATGCATGTATGATGTATGGCATGGCAAAGATGTGATGCAATTAGGTCATATTAAGCGGAACCGGGGTCCCGACAAATAATTAGATGGTTCAGGTTATTTAGATACCCCGCAATTTAAATGTTATGTTAACATAGCAAAAGATAGCACCGGTTCGCTACACCAATTTAAATGAGGCCAATATGAGACTAGATTTGCCCGCGTATGGGCCCCATATTTAATTATATGGTGACTCGGCATAGGGCCCCCAAACCACACAAATATGCATGCGAGAATGACAATTGAATATGCGACAAGTTTATGATATTATAAAATAGGGTTTCGGGAAGGGGTTCACACATTAGGGGGTCTCGACGAACTTGGGTTTCCGGGGTTCGGGGTTCGGTCTCAGGGTTCAGGGTTCGAAGGCCTCGGTCTCGGATAACGGAGGTAGGTCTTGTCGCATCCGTGGTCTTCGGGTCATGTCGACGGCCATGGCGTATCGAACTACTCGCGTCCTCGGTAGATCTTGTTGACTCCACTCTGAAGATCTTGTCGTTCTGCAGCGGAGATCATGGGGTCATCGGGGTCCGGGGTTCGCCGCTCCGTGAGGTAGATCTTGTCGATTTGGCGTTCTCGGTAGACGATCTTGGCATATCCGCATCGGCGATCTTGGCGTTCGGGTTCTCGACTTCGCATCCGAGTCGGCGCGCCCTAGGTTTCGGCCTTCGGAAGATCTTGGGGTACCGGCGGGTCCGTTGTCGGTGGTCCCTGTACATCTTAGCGTCTCGGCCGGTCTTGTCAAGATTAACTTGGGGTCTGCGGTCTTCGACTCTGGAAAGGTGCAGCAACAGGCAGAGCCCCCTTGGCATACGCTGGACTTGATCCGAAGGATGACACAGAGAACGGTCGAGGACGCACACACCGCGTGCAGTGGCAAGGGCGCCAAGGTGGTGACGTGGCCGAAGGAAACCATCAAAGGGGCCTGCAGAGGCTCGCCTGCCAGCGACGGTTGCAGATGACGGCCGAAGGAGCCCGACGTGGCGGCTCTGCGGTGGCCGACTAGGGGACGGCGGCGGAACGATGACGCGGTGGCGGGGACGAGGCGACGGGTGGCGGCCGGCGTCAAAGGGCGTCGCGCGCGGGCCGGCGAGAGAGGCGCGGACGGCGAGGAGCTTGGCGGGCACGGCCGGCGACGCGGGGCGCGGGAGGAGGCGGCTCGCCGGAGACGGGAAGGCGGGAGGTGGCGCGTCGGCTCCGGCGGGCGATGCGGGGAAGAGGGGAGGCTCGGGGCGCCGGTCACGGGCTCGCTCGGGTGAAGGCGATTGACGCGGCTCCGGCGAGGCGGCGGGCGGCGGCGCCCTGGCCGGAGGCGGGCGAGGAGAACCGGGGTGCTGGCGGGAAGGAGGGCGGCCGGAAGAGGGCCGGAGGTGGAGGCGGAGCGGAGGGGCGGTGGCTGGTGCGGTGGAAGACGAGAAGGCGGGGCGGACGCGGCTGGGCGGTGGCGGGCTTGGGAGGAGGCGGCTCGGCGGCTAGAGAGGAGCGACGAGGAAGGAGAGCGGCCGGAGGAGGGGGAGACGTGGGCGGCGGAAGGCGAGGGGAGCGGCACAGAGGGGAAAACGCAGAGAGGCGGCGGCGGGGCGAGCCGACGAGGCGAGAGAGGGCGAGGGGGAGGCGAGGCGGCCGGAAGAGGGAGGTGGGGGAGAGGGGCGCGCGTGGTGAGGCGCGGGTCGGAGGTCGCAGGGAGGACGCACGCGGAGGAAGGAGGATTGGAGGGGGAGGCTCGAACGGGGGGAGGTGGAAACGGACAGGGGAGGTGGGACCGGTGGGCCGGAAGAGACGTGGGGATCGGGGCAGGGGGCGGGTCAGGTGGGGTCCAGGGCGGAAAAAGAGGGTGGTGCGGGTCAGGGGGTGGGCCAGGGAGAGGTGGGGCCTGGGGATGTGTGACTTGTGTGTGTGTGTGCTGAGGTGTGGGGAGAGGGGGTGAGAGAGAGAGGGAGGTGGCAGGTGGCGGCTTGGGATTGGTCAGAGGGGAAGAGAGGGGTGAGGTGGCGAGAGCCGATTGGAGGGAGTGATGTGGAGGTAGGGTGGGTAGATTAGGACTAGGTAGGTTAGGAATTTTGGGGTGGATCGATTTATTCTGGGGTGGTCGTTCGGGTCGAATCGGCCCGTTCGACTGCCCCACTAAAAATAATTGAACATTTTATTTATTTCAAACATGGCTTTTGCAAACCGATAGCAGAAAAAACAAAATAATCCGGAGACCCGGGTTTTGTGTTTGAAAGACGGGCCGTTTAGAAAGCAAAAACAGGTTTTCCGCAAATAGTGTTATGCAAGCAAATGCAAGATGATGTTGATCCTCAAATGCAATGTGGCATGATGACATGAGCATGCGGTCATGATGATGCAATGCACAAAAACAACGCGATTTTCTAGTAGTGGTTTTGCGGGATGCCACAATTCGACACCACTAACAATGGATCTCGCCCTCGAGATCCGCCTCATGGTACCGGAAGGAAGGTCGGTGATCTGCATCTTCTCGATTCGTGTAGATCCTCGCGACACCACTAACAAGAGGTCGTTGTCCGTGATCGTCGAGAGAACACTCCGAGAAACAAAAGGTCGAAGGTAGAGGTATCAACAAATAAAGCCACCTCTAGCTTCGATGGAAAAGGGGGGAACCGATGCATTCTCATCCACTTCAATGTACAAAAGCGAATAGAAGGGGTAGTCGGCATGGGGGCCAATTCATCACGCACCCAAACTATTACTCTGCACAATCAGTGGAAAAGCGTGCAACCATTCATGGAGTCAGACTGAAGATCTCGACAATCGAGGTTCGGAAACAAAGGAGTGATGCAGAATCTGCATCGGATTTGGCGTAGATGATGTCGTCGCGTCGGAAAACACCGGAAGGCACGAGAAGGATCAAAGAGAAGTCCACCAGACGGAGGATTCCTCGGGCAGCATGAAGACCGGATGTAGACACACCGTTACCAAAAGAGGAAGCGAAACCCTGAGGGTACGACAGAACCCAACCTCGAGAAATCCTGGACTCGAAGAGAGAGAAAAGAGCGGAACCAAAACACGTAGAGGTGAGAGGAGAGCAGCAGAGGGTAAGGAGTAAAATCAGACCTAATCAGAACTATCCAACCGTTTTTCAAAAATAGTTTTGACACTCTACTTCGGCCGTTAGCTAGGTTATCCTACAGGCTGGACTTGTGGGGTATCGCAACTGCTGAGCTCTGATACCACTTTGTAACACCCTCAGAATCGGCCCTATGCAAGTTTTAGCGAAACCCGCCAAACCCGCATAGAAACGATTCAAAGGTGCCCACCAGGCACTTTCGTGCGGGTGGGAAACGAAGTAATAACATTACACAACAGTCCTCGATGGGACCCACAGAACAGATATATACAACAGCGACTCAAAGAGTCAAGAATACAGATATAGTATACAAGATTCAAATCACCTTGAAAATGATAGAGCGTCCGACTACGGACAAGATGCAAATGGGGCTAAGAGCCCTGAAGAATAACCAATGGCGTCCATAACCTTGCCCAGGCCAAGCCGGAAGGGTAACCCTACTAACGGCGTCGATCTCAAAACCTGCTTAAACAAAAGGGGTGCCGACAAAGGGCAAAGGAAAAAGAGGAGCGTCAGTACTGAGGCCAGTACACGGCGATACTAGAATTCGGCGGTCCTCGCCTACATAGGTATGGTGGACTGAGCGGCAGCGGCAGCATGCACTAAACGACCTATAGAGACTCGATACAACTGGCGGTTATCAGAGAGGGATAAGAATGACCTATCCGGATCCAACCTGAAGCTAACACCAAACAAACCCATCCTGGTGTTTCCCCCTCGAGACCAAACGAGGAAGTCAACCGAGGAACTCACACAGTTGGCAATTTTACTCATTCCGTTATAGTTGCGGCAATTACTAGTCAAATATAGACAGTCGTCCTGATAAAATAAGCAGTGGGCACCTTTAGTTAACCATTCCGTTATAGTTGCCTCACTTACTAATCAGATACAAATAGCATGAGATAACCCCAAAACCCAGCAGTTGTTGGTACTTTTATTTAGCCATTCTGTTGTAGTTGTAATACTTACTAGTCAGATACAATGGTCGCAAGCGACGACCCAAGCAAGCAATTGTTGGCAGTTTTAATTAGCCATTCCATTATAGTGAAGCTGATTACTAGTCATTATAAAGTCAAATTTATAGCACTACTTTAGTTGTAGTTGTCTATGATCGAGATACTGTGCTCCAAGTCGTCCATAACCGCGGACACGGCTTTCAGAAAGTTTTAACCCGGCCGGGGTGCACAAATAGCAACACACACACGATCAACCTCGGAAAAACCAAATCAAAACCCAATGAGGCTTTCACGACAAAGCAATCACAGGATTCAGAAATATTTCAGGGGGGCACCCCATTGAGTAGACCCGCAACGAAGTAAGCTAGCTCCGAGACGGACTCAAGGTTTGCGTCAATGGCTGTAAACGACTGGGAACCCCAAACGGGGCTTGTCGATACCGCGAAAACACTCCGCTTACTTAAACAGTACAGTGTGCTCCTCGCACAATCGTAATAAAGCAGTAAAGCATGGCATAAGTACAGGATCGTAAAAAAAACCTCAAACTAGTTTGTGGCCCCAAGAAATAAGACTGAATCAAGCTCTGGCTAAGGGGGCCCCATAATTCCCCGTATGTGGATAGCGCGAATATTCAAGGAACAGGTATCAAGTACTCGGGGTCCTACGGGACACAAGTGGGCGGTCGGAAACCAAATATTATCTATCATCCACCGATGCCTCTGCTTACTTACTTCCATTTTAGTTGTGAAACAGGAATTAAAGTGAGCAATAAATAAAGCCATAACCGTCTCCAACATTAAACATGCGGCAATGCTCCAACAACTGTGGTACTCGACGACACGCAACAGCACTTCAGCAAGCGACTACGACGCGCAGGTCCAACTATCTACCAACAAGAGGTAATAGGAGGTGTCCAAGGCAATATAAGGCTGCAAGGGATATCACGGGTACGAAAACTAGAGCATCGCAACACAGATAGCAATAGATCAACAGGAGGGAGTAAATACTATAAAAGTAAGATAGGTAGAAAGGGGGAGATGCTCGCCTGAAAACATTGTCGAAGGTTCAACCGAAGATCGGGTCGACACTCGCATCAACTCAACGGCCTTATCCGCGAAGAAGCAAAACACTAGAATAAACAACGGGTGCAATTATTTAATACTACGGCTGAAGATCGGGCATGATGCATGTATGATGTATGGCATGGCAAAATGCGATGCAATTAGGTCATATTAAGCGGAACCGGGGTCCCGACAAATAATTAGATGGTTCAGGTTATTTAGATACCCCGCAATTTAAATGTTGTGTTAACATAGCAAAACATAGCACCGGTTCGCTACACCAATTTAAATGAGGCCAATATGAGACTAGATTTGCCCGCGTATGGGCCCCATATTTAATTATATGGTGACTCGGCATAGGGCCCCCAAACCACACAAATATGCATGCGAGAATGACAATTGAATATGCGACAAGTTTATGATATTATAAAATAGGGTGTCGGGAAGGGGTTCACACATTAGGGGGTCTCGACGAACTTGGGGTTCCGGGGTTCGGGGTTCGGTCTCAGGGTTCAGGGTTCGACGGCCTCGGTCTCGGATAACGGAGGTAGGTCTTGTCGCATCCGTGGTCTTCGGGTCATGTCGACGGCCATGGCGTATCGAACTACTCGCGTCCTCGGTAGATCTTGTTGACTCCACTCCGAAGACCTTGTCGTTCTGCAGCGGAGATCATGGGGTCATCGGGGTCCGGGGTTCGCCGCTCCGTGAGGTAGATCTTGTCGATTTGGCGTTCTCGGTAGACGATCTTAGCATATCCGCATCGGCGATCTTGGTGTTCGGGTTCTCGACTTCGCATCTGAGTCGGCGCGCCCTAGGTTTCGGCCTTCGGAAGATCTTGGGGTACCGGCGGGTCCGTTGTCGGTGGTCCCTGTACATCTTAGCGTCTCGGCCGGTCTTGTCAAGATTAACTTGGGGTCTGCGGTCTTCGACTCTGGAAAGGTGCAGCAACAGGCAGAGCCCCCTTGGAATACGCTAGACTTGATCCGAAGGATGACACAGAGAACGGCCGAGGACGCACACGCCGCGTGCAGTGGCAAGGGCGCCAAGGTGGTGACGTGGCCGAAGGAAACCATCAAAGGGGCCTGCAGAGGCTCGCCTGCCAGCGACGGTTGCAGATGACGGCCGAAGGAGCCCGACGTGGCGGCTCTGCGGTGGCCGACTAGGGGACGGCGGCGGAACGATGACGCGGTGGCGGGCCTGATGGTGGCGGGGACGAGGCGACGGGTGGCGGCCGGCGTCAGGGGGCGTTGCGCGCGGGCCGGCAAGAGAGGCGCGGACGGCGAGGAGCTTGGCGGGCGCGGCCGGCGACGCGGGGCGCGGGAAGAGGCGGCTCGCCGGAGACGGGAAGGCGGGAGGTGGCGCGTCGGCTCCGGCGGGCGACGCGGGGAAGAGGGGAGGCTCGGGGCGCCGGTCGCGGGCTCGCTCGGGTGAAGGCGGTTGACGCAGCTCCGGCGAGGCGGCGGGCGAGGAGAACCGGGGTGCCGGCGGGAAGGAGGGCGGCCAGAAGAGGGCCGGAGGTGGAGGCGGAGTGGAGGGGCGGTGGCTGGTGCGGTGGAAGACGAGAAGGCGGGGCGGACGCGGCTGGGCGGTGGCGGGCTTGGGAGGAGGCGGCTCGGCGGCCGGAGAGGAGCGGCGAGGAAGGAGAGCGGCCGGAGGAGGGGGAGACGCGGGCGGCGGAAGGCGAGGGGAGCGGCGCAGAGGGGAAAACGCAGAGAGGCGGTGGCGGGGCGAGCCGACGAGGCGAGAGAGGGCGAGGGGGAGGCGAGGCGGCCGGAAGAGGGAGGTGGGGGAGAGGGGCGCGCGTGGTGAGGCGCGGGTCAGAGGTCGCAGGGAGGACGCGCGCGGAGGAAGGAGGATTGGAGGGGGAGGCTCGAACGGGGGGAGGTGGAAACGGACAGGGGAGGTGGGACCGGTGGGCCGGAAGAGACGTGGGGATCGGGGCAGGGGGCGGGGCAGGTGGGGTCCAGGGGGGAAAAAGAGGGTGGTGCGGGTCAGGGGGTGGGCCAGGGAGAGGTGGGGCCTGGGGGGGTGTGACTTGTGTGTGTGTGTGTGTGCTGAGGTGTGGGGAGAGGGGGTGAGAGAGAGAGGGAGGTGGCAGGTGGCGGCTTGGGATTGGTCAGAGGGGAAGAGAGGGGTGAGGTGGCGAGAGCCGATTGGAGGGAGTGATGTGGAGGTAGGGTGGGTAGATTAGGACTAGGTAGGTTAGGAATTTTGGGGTGGATCGATTTATTCTGGGGTGGTCGTTCGGGTCAAATCGGCCCGTTCGACTGCCCCACTAAAAATAATTAAACATTTTATTTATTTCAAACATGGCTTTTGCAAACCGATAGCAGACAAAACAAAATAATCCGGAGACCCGGGTTTTGCGTTTGAATAAAGACGGGCCGTTTAGAAAGCAAAAACAGGTTTTCCGCAAATAGTTTTATGCAAGCAAATGCAAGATGATGTCGATGCTCAAATGCAATGTGGCATGATGACATGAGCATGCGGTCATGATGATGCAATGCACAAAAACAACGCGATTTTCTAGTAGTGGTTTTGCGGGATGCCACAATAACTGTAACTAACTCGGTGAATTACGCTCCTAGTTACAAGCATGGATGAGCGGAAATGGTTAAAATAGTACGGTGGGGCCCAAATGCCACTCACAGGTAGACCTTTCGGCCGTCCTAACCATTTCCAAACATCGGGACAAGAACGGGCGGCGTAATCGGCAGGCGAAGGGATCAACTACATACACAAATGAGTATGTATGCAAGCCACCATACAACAGTCCTTAGAGCCATTCCATCTAAAAGAAATAGAAACATTGCAACGCCATACGGCAAGATCCAAATATCCTAGATAGATATATAGTTTAGGATATCTCCTCATACATCAAACATCAGAGTATCAGGCGGAAGCGGCAAACAAGAACCGAGTACGGATAAGAAGCAAATCGGCATAAGATGCCCCATAAATAAACACATCCCGCCCACAGATCTCACGGATCCCCGTTCCCGGAATCTCTACAACGAATGATCGTTGCCCACATCGTCCGTCTCCTCCACCCAGTATCCATCTTGTGAGTGTACATGTTCATCTGAATCAAATAATTTATTGTGTGAGACCCTAGGGGTGCTCAGCAAGTCTTTATGCCTCTAAAGGGGACACAACCTGGGGTGACGCAATTGCAGCAAAAGATAAACCCTAACAATTCTATAGATACTCGCTAACCATCCGCCTAACCAAAGATAGACGGATGTCCGTGAATTAATAGCAACAGTTATAACAGTAATATTAACAGATCCATCCTCCTCCTCGCTTACCAACGAGGAAGCGGACGAACACCCCCCATCTGTTGGCAGTTTTATTATCCATTCCATGAGTGTTTCACTATTTACTAGTCAGTTACTTAGTCAGATTAAAAGCGGTACTTTAGTTATACTTGTCTATGATTGAGAAACTGTGCTCCAAGTCGTCCATAACCGCGGACACGGCTTTCAGAAAGTTTTACCCTGCAGGGGTGCACAAATAGCAACACACACTCGATCAACCTCGGAAAAACCAAATCAAAACCCAACGAGGCATTCACGACAAAGCGATCACAGGATTCAGAATTATTTCAGGGGGCCACCCCATTAAGCTACCCGCAACGAAACTGGCCGGCTCCGAGACGGACTCAAGGTTTGTGTGGACGGCTGTAAACGACTGGGAACCCGAAAGTGTGACTGGGCTTGTCGATACAGCGAAAACGTGTCACGGACCTAAACAGTACAGGTGCTCCTCGCACAATCGTAAATAAAGCAGTAAAGCATGGCATAAGTACAGGATAGTAATAAAGCCCCAAACTAGTTGTGGCCCCAAGAAATAAGAATGAATCAAGTTCTGGCTCAAGGGGGTCCCATAAGCCTCCCGGATGTGGATAGCGCGAATATTCAAGGAACAGGAATCAAGTACTCGGGGTCCTACGGGACACAAGTGAGCATGAAAAACCAAATAGCAGATATTGCTCACCGGTGCCACTTTCATTAGTTATCCCATTACTACTCAGGTTAAGTTGTATAGGTACCTCGTTATCCATCAGACACTCACATACCCTACACATGCTGTTCTACGACCCGCATGGCTCAAACAACTCCTGTAGTAATGGCTCATGGGATGGAGGAACAAGCTTCGGTGGGGTTTAAAAGTAAAGGCTATGCAGTACTTGGGATTCAGTTTAATGCGATCGGGACTCAATGATGCAAGAATAAGATAGAGGCAATAGGTACTATATGTATGCAAGCATGTGGTAGTGCTTGCCTGGCAGCTCAGTTGAAGCGAGAGAAGGATCTGGGTAGTGCTCCTGGGTTTCTTGATATATCCCCTGCTCAGCGTCTATTCGAAGAAGAACCAAACAAACAAGGGACGACATAAATAAAGTGCACAAGCATATGAATAAAATGCGACAACCAAACAATCATGCCATGATGAATGATGCACAATTTGCATGGCAATTAAAGTAGCATGGCATGGGTGAGGTGTGGAATACAAGAAATAAAGCATTTTATGGAGTTTTAATCATATTTTATACTTCAATAAGTTGCTGTATACTTTATATTTATATGATGCATGCTGCAATTCAGAACATGGAATGCATAGACAGAAAGGTCTCGTCGAGCTGATCATTTTAGACATATCATTTGTCAAATTCGGAGTTATAAAACAAAAGTTATTAATTAATTAAGAAAGAGGGCATTTTGTTGTAATTTTAATCAACTCGAAATTTAAAGTGTTCAAAATATATTTTGAAGGGCATATTTGAATTCCTCACATTTTTCTGCTTTCAAAACATATATTACATGTTTAATTTAGAATTATATTTCAAAAGTTATTTAAAAACAGATTTGAATTTGAAATTTAAACATTTACTGAAAACATTTTTATTTAACAGAAATTTGCCAGGACTTCTTACACCCAGGTGAATTGGACCCAAGCCACTGACGGGTGGGCCACTGCTGACAGGGCACACGCACACAGGGAAAAGCTTTCGCTACCGTGGCTTTGGCTAGCCCACACGGATGACAAGCGGGCCCAGTGGTTGCGGGCCCACGTGACAGCGAGAGGGGAGGGTCGGCCACGCGGCTCGGTGAGGGAGTGCGGGTTACGGCCCGAGGAAACAGAGGGGCTTTTCTGCAAAACGCTAGGGCGGCTGACATACGGGGTAGGCTGGACCGCGGGTTCAGGCGGGAAAAAGGGCAGGGGCTCAAGCGCAAAAAGGACACGACCACTGTGGATCTTCTCTGCGACGATCGATCGGTGCTCGCCAGGGAGCGGCGCAGGGGGATCGAACCCGCGACGCGGGGCGCGCGCAGAGAAGCGGTACCAGTGCGGTGGCTTCCAGGGTGGTGACAGAGGAGCGGACGCAGGCTAGCTAGGTCGCTGCGCAGCATAGCAACGAGGGAACGACGTCGGCCGCCGCGCACCGAGGCCGTTCGACGATTTGACCGGCGAGCACAGGCGACGACAGCGAGGCGGATCATGTCAGGGAGGGAGAAAGGCTCACCGCGAAGTCGTCGGAGGGCTTGGATTGGGCCAGGGGGCAGAAGGGCGATGGCGACGCAGACGCTCCCGGAGCTAGGGTTTCTCGTCGGCATCGCGGTACTGCGGCAGGTCCGGGGCTCCTCCTCCGCTGCGGCGTGTGCAGGGGCGATGCTGGTGCTCGGCTCGGTCTTCCCCAACGCCCAGACAACTCGCCCACCTTCTGCTATGGTGGTGGTGGTGTGATGCCGACGATGGGGGGTAGATGGAGATGGAAGAGAGGGTAGCAGGGGTAGGTGGGGAGGGAGGAGTAGATGGGCACGGCCCTGGGGAGTTCTGTGGTTGCTAGGCAGAGGAGGGATAGATAAGAACGAGCAGAGGGAGGCACATGGGTTGGATCGGCATAAAGGTGGTGCTCACCCTTTTCTTCTCCCTCCTCACGTGCTTGCTCGGCAGGGCAGGGCAGGGCAGGTAGGTCGTGGAGAGGCTGCAGGTGGGACCAGGGAGCGCCCAAGGAGGGTAGGCTCGGGTGGGGCTGCGGGCAGGGAGAGAGCTAGAGAGAGAGAGGTGAGGCTCGGCTAGGGTTAGAGGCTCGGGCTCGGGTGAGCTAGGCTCGGTTAGGGTTTGGTCTGGAGGTAGCTAGGTGGGTACAGGGTGGCCAGGTGAGGCCAGCTAGGTAGAGAGAAGAGAGAGGCCGAGAGAGAGGGTGTGAGCTAGGGAGCTAGGAAAGAAGCTCGGGTTAGGTTAGAGAGGGACTAGGGTTTAGGAGAGAGGAGAGATGAGGGAGGGGACTTAGGGTTTAGAGAGAGAAATTAGGTGGAGTGGTTTTTCTTTTGACATGTTCAAGCAAGAACATGCCAAGCTCGAACAAGATCTAGACAAGAAAAAGAGAGGGTGAGATGAGGTGGTGAGGGTTTAAGCAAGATCAAATAAGACCAAGCCAAAAGGAGGAAGAGAGAGATGAGAGATGAGATGGTTCACCCAAAAATCCAAATAAAAGCAAGGAGGACCAAAGGTGGAAATGGTTGCATGGCCCATGCAAAAATAATTAATGCCATGTTTTAACCTTGTGAAAACAATAATATTTACATGGCATTATTCCTATGCATTCCCAAAAGTGGGTTTAAGCCAAGCAAAAGAATTTAAAGGAAAGTTCCAGATGGAGTAGATGGAGATGATCACATTTGATTATAATTGGGACTTGCTAGTGTGTTTATTCCACTAGATGTTTAATAGTCCCATAAATATCCCAACATGATAATAACCCCAAAACAACCCATATGGAAGCTAGAAAAGGGTTCCACTCACAAGGCATGCAAAGGTGGCCATGTGGCTCTCATAAACCAATAATGTGGAAACAATATGGTGCATATATGAGAGCATGTGGAGATAGAATTGGATCCATCCCAACCCACATGAGCTAGAGGTAAAACCCAATGAAGTGCAAAGCTCATATTTAGTTGGATGGTGGAATTATAAGGTGGTGACAGAGAAAGGTGATGGAGTTGAATAAAAGATATGCCCCCAACTCAACTTGGGCATTTAACAATATATCAATAACCAAATACAATATCAAGAGGAAAATACAATTGACAATGCATATGAGAGAAGATCCAAAACAAAAAGGGTTTTATATGATGCTCAAATGCAAGGTGGCATGATGACATGAGCATGATATAATTATGATGCAACAATTATATATAGGAAGTAGCATTTATATAGACTAGGCTAGTAGCATTGCAATTGTTAGACAATTGGGATGCTACAACTCTCCTCCACTAAACAAGAATCTCGCCCCGAGATTTCTAGGAAAAATAAAACAACACAAGGAGAGGCGGGTGTTCGACGAAGGTGACCCTCACGTTCCCAAGTTGATGAACAACGGAATGGTGCGACCACTACACCTTGCAAAACTTGCTATACTTGTTGCGAGTCTTGCGTTTTGCTTGAGAAACAACGGGTTAGAAGAGTTGAAGGATTGTCGTGAGACAAGAAGGATAGGATGGGCATAGCTCCGTTTTTCCCAAGAAACAAGATAAAAGACTAGAACCACTTGTGAAAGAAGGGACAAGATGATGTATCATGGATACAGAAAGGCACACCGTTAAGGTTAAAGATTTACCGATACGAGAGAGGGTGAATCTTTGTCTCGCCGGAAGAAAGGAGCTAGATTGGAGAGGTTTTGAACCACTATTACAATAGCATCGTATCTTCTCTCGGATTTGAGAAATGAAGTACGGAAACAATATTGCCTTCAAACAATAGAGTCCCTTGATATCAACAGAAAGATTTAGTTAGACATCGTCGGATTAGATTCTTGTTGCGCCGGTAAGAACCAAGGATCACGCAATTTAGGTGCGCAGATATAACTTCCAGAGATGGATGTGAAGACAGATCATGGTGGAATCCCGAGAAGCAAAGAATATGGAGGATCTGGAGTTTATTGTAGAGATACTTATTGCTTTCTTTAGCCTTGAGGCTAACGCAATAGATTTGCGGCTGATGGCATCAACCATAATTGGCTTTACCACAGAAAAAAGAATTGATGAAACAAAGAGAGAGATAGTTTCCTTTAATCTTGTTTGGGGATATCGAGCATCGGTAGAAAGACGAGGATAGAAAAGAGTTTGCGTTTGTTTCCACCAGATAATTGATGATTTTGCTCCACCTAGAATAGACAGACCACCAAGAAGAGATTATTGATTACTTTCTTCGAGAGAGCACTCCGGAAAAACAAGGACGGAAGTAAAAGTATCGAGGGATAAAGGCCACTTCTAACTTCCGTGGAATGAGTGAAATCACATTAATTCACCAATTCAATGTACAAGAGCGAATGATAAGAGTAGTGATATGGTCGCGACTCCATCCCGCACTCAAAGCATTACTCCGCACATGAATAAGAAAACCATGCAACCCAACTACCGAAACAGACTGAAGGTGTTGGCAAAAACTCATAGAACTCCGTTAGAAAACAAGGATAGATGCAAACGATTCGCCGGATTCATAGATAGATAAAGATGATGATGTTGTCGTCATGTCGGAAGTACCAAGCCACCGGAAAGATATAAAGGAAGATCACGGAGACAACTGCAAAATTTCACAGATATAGAAAAAGATAGCACCACTTGAACAGAAGGAATACAAGATCTGGAAGGTCTTCATGGCCTCCGGTGGATTGAGCATAGACGATAGAGCGAGAGGGTTTCAAGAGATTACTTAACGAGATTGAGGTGAAAGAACTCCATGTTCTTCTTGAAATGATTGAGAAAGATTTAGCAGCCTTGAGGAAATCTTCGGCGGAACGACGATGATAACTCGCCAACAAGGAAAGACTCTAGGTTTGATTGAAGATGGAAGATGGAATTAACAATGGACTTGCTGATTCCAGAGTTGAAGTAATGTATTTAGCAGAAGGACGTGGTCGAGATATGTGACTTCAAAAAGTCAGAATTCTCACTTTGAGACTTTGCACACAGGCAGTGCTCACGAAGCTCGAGAGAAAGAGACACAGATGATCTTCCATGTCCTTCCATAGATATCGAATAGGCAAGCATATTATCAACATATACCACCATGGATTAACAAGATATTCCCAGAATACCAAGTTCAAGAGGCGGGAGAACGAACAAATGCTTGAACACTTCCTGAGCTCAATGCTCTTAGAAAGATCAATATTAAGAGCACGGGTTCGTGTTGAAGAAGATGCACTGGAAGAATAGATTATCTGGTCCTTCGGAAGAAAAAGAGATGTCACCTGGTTCACCTTGTCGATCGGATCACCGGTTACAAAGATAAAGAGATCTTGGATAGGAACCGATGATAGCTCATACCTTAAGCAAAGCTATCAGAGATGAAAAGATGCAATTCCCTCGTATCCAGGAGAATTGTGCAGATATGGGTTCAAAAGGATGTGCAGCATGATGGACAGATGATAGACCGCCGTAGTTCTTGGAGAAACTCTGGATTGCCAAAGATGCTTGAATATGCATAGATATGATCGCGGTGTACTCAAAATCACAGGAAATAGCCGTCACCATTTGGAGGATAGTGGTGATTGCATTTTCCATATTCCACTCAAGATAAGTGTCATATAGCTATGCCGAGAACCAAATTACAATCACCAGCATCGGATCGACACATGTTATGTAATTAGCCCAAGGGAATTAGAGATGAAATAAAACTCCAGGATTTAGCGCCGGTGACAAAAGAATGAGTTAGCATGGACATGCTGATAAAAGGGAGATAGATAATGTTTCACACACGACTGGAAAGGAGTATGGAAGCACAGATGTATCAAAGAAAAATTTTCCGCATTTTTCGGCATTAAAATACCAATAGATGCACAAAAACACTTATCAGGTAGCGATTAGCAACTGATGGTTTCACAGAATGTGGAGTTGCTAGAAGGAAGGACACCCTTAAGAAGATGGCACCGGTTAACAAGGAGTCAGATAGATCGCGCCGGCATTCAAAAGCCTGTCAGTATGGAATGTACCAACAGTTGATAACCAAAGGCAGATAAAGATAACATGTTGGATGCAACAGATAGACAAGGAATTACACACACACACACACACATTCTATGGTACTACGGAAACCCAGAACACGTGAATCCTAGTTTGAATTTTAAGAAGAGGATTGAAAACGTTACACTTCCTTACCAGAAAAGGGTGGGTGGGTGGGTAAGAAGAAAAGTGGAAGCAGTCCTACTCTCGCGTTTTGTTTTTCCCTAGTATACATAGCTACCAAAATATTTGCTAGACTGACAACGACCATTTGGCTGAGACCCTGAAGGGCGGGATGGCTCTGATACCAATTGTAACTACCTCGGTGAATTACGCTCCTAGTTACAAGCCTGGATGAGCGGAAATGGTTAAAATAGTATGGTGGGGCCCAAATGCCACTCACAGGTAGACCTTTCGGCCGTCCTAACCATTTCCAAACATCGGGACAAGAACGGGCGGCGTAATCGGCAGGCGAAGGGATCAACTACATACACAAATGAGTATGTATGCAAGCCACCATACAACAGTCCTCAGAGCCATTCCATCTAAAAGAAATAGAAATATTGCAACGCCATACGGCAAGATCCAAATATCCTAGATAGATATATAGTTTAGGATATCTCCTCATACATCAAACATCAGAGTATCAGGCGGAAGCGGCAAACAAGATCCGAGTACGGATAAGAAGCAAATCGGCATAAGATTCCCCATAAATAAACACTTCCCGCCCACAGATCTCACGGATCCCCGTTCCCAGAATCTCTACACCGAATGATCGTTGCCCACATCGTCCGTCTCCTCCACCCAGTATCCATCTTGTGAGTGTACCTGTTCATCTGAATCAAATAATTTATCGTGTGAGACCCTAGGGGTGCTCAGCAAGTCTTTATGCCTCTAAAGGGGACACAACCTGGGGTGACGCAATTGCAGCAAAAGATAAACCCTAACAATTCTATAGATACTCGCTAACCATCCGCCTAACCAAAGATAGACGGATGTCCGTGAATTAATAGCAACAGTTATAACAGTAATATTAACAGATCCATCCTCCTCCTCGCTTACCAACGAGGAAGCGGACGAACACCCCCCATCCGTTGGCAGTTTTATTATCCATTCCATGAGTGTTGCACTATTTACTAGTCAGTTACTTAGTCAAATTAAAAGCGGTACTTTAGTTATACTTGTCTATGATCGAGAAACTGTGCTCCAAGTCGTCCATAACTGCGGACACGGCTTTCAGAAAGTTTTACCCTGCAGGGGTGCACAAATAGCAACACACACTCGATCAACCTCGGAAAAACCAAATCAAAACCCAACGAGGCATTCACGACAAAGCGATCACAGGATTCAGAATTATTTCAGGGGGCCACCCCATTAAGCTACCCGCAACGAAACTGGCCGGCTCCGAGACGGACTCAAGGTTTGTGTTGACGGCTGTAAACGACTGGGAACCCGAAAGTGTGACTGGGCTTGTCGATACAGCGAAAACGTGTCACGGACCTAAGCAGTACAGGTGCTCCTCGCACAATCGTAAATAAAGCAGTAAAGCATGGCATAAGTACAGGATAGTAATAAAGCCCCAAACTAGTTGTGGCCCCAAGAAATAAGAATGAATCAAGTTCTGGCTCAGGGGGGTCCCATAAGCCTCCCGGATGTGGATAGCGCGAATATTCAAGGAACAGGAATCAAGTACTCGGGGTCCTACGGGACACAAGTGAGCATGAAAAACCAAATAGCAGATATTGCTCACCGGTGCCACTTTCATTAGTTATCCCATTACTACTCAGGTTAAGTTGTATAGGTACCTCGTTATCCATCAGATACTCACATACCCTACACATGCTGTTCTACGACCCGCATGGCTCAAACAACTCCTGTAGTAATGGCTCATGGGATGGAGGAACAAGCTTCGGTGGGGTTTAAAAGTAAAGGCTAGGCAGTACTTGGGATTCAGTTTAATGCGATCGCGACTCAATGAGGCAATAGGTACTATATGTATGCAAGCATGTGGTAGTGCTTGCCTGGCAGCTCAGTTGAAGCGAGAGAAGGATCTGGGTAGTGCTCCTGGGTTTCTTGATATATCCCCTGCTCAGCGTCTATTCGAAGAAGAACCAAACAAACAAGGGCCGACATAAATAAAGTGCACAAGCATATGAATAAAATGCGACAACCAAACAATCATGCCATGATGAATGATGCACAATTTGCATGGCAATTAAAGTAGCATGGCATGGGTGAGGTGTGGAATACAAGAATAAGTCATTTTATTAAGGTTTGGTCACATTTTATACTTCAATAAGTTGCTGTATACTTTATATTTATATGATGCATGCTTCAATTCAGAACATGGAATGCATAGACAGAAAGGTCTCGTCGAGCTGATCATTTTAGACATATCATTTGTCAGATTCGGAGTTATAAAACAAAAGTTATTAATTAATTAAGAAAGAGGGCATTTTGTTGTAATTTTAATCAACTCGAAATTTAAAGTGTTCAAAATATATTTTGAAGGGCATATTTGAATTCCTCACATTTTTCTGCTTTCAAAACATATATTACATGTTTAATTTAGAATTATATTTCAAAAGTTATTTAAAAACAGATTTGAATTTGACATTTAAACATTTACTGAAAACATTTTTATTTAACAGAAATTTGCCAGGACTTCTTACACCCAGGTGAATTGGACCCAAGCCACTGACGGGTGGGCCACTGCTGACAGGGCACACGCGCACAGGGAAAAGCTTTCGCTACCGTGGCTCTGGCTAGCCCACACGGATGACAAGCGGGCCCAGTGGTTGCGGGCCCACGTGACAGCGAGAGGGGAGGGTCGGCCACGCGGCTCGGTGAGGGAGTGCGGGTTACGGCCCGAGGAAACAGAGGGGCTTTTCTGCAAAACGCTAGGGCGGCTGACATGCGGGGTAGGCTGGACCGCGGGTTCAGGCGGGAAAAAGGGCAGGGGCTCAAGCGCATAAAGGACACGGCCACTGTGGATCTTCTCTGCGACGATCGATCGGTGCTCGCCAGGGAGCAGCGCACGGGGATCGAACCCGCGACGCGGGGCGCGTGCAGAGAAGCGGTACCAGTGCGGTGGCTTCCAGGGTGGTGACAGAGGAGCGGACGCAGGCTAGATAGGTCGCTGCGCGGCATAGCAACGAGGGAACGACGTCGGCCGCCGCGCACCGAGGCCGTTCGACGATTTGACCGGCGAGCACAGGCGACGACAGCGAGGCGGATCATGTCAGGGAGGGAGAAAGGCTCACCGCGAAGTCGTCGGAGGGCTTGGATCGGGCCAGGGGCAGAAGGGCGACGGCGACGCAGACGCGCCCGGAGCTAGGGTTTCTCGTCGGCATCGCGGTACTGCGGCAGGTCCGGGGCTCCTCCTCCGCGGCGGCGTGTGCAGGGGCGACGCTGGTGCTCGGCTCGGTCTTCCCCAACGCCCAGACAACTCGCCCTCCTTCTGCTATGGTGGTGGTGGTGTGATGCCGACGATGGGGGGTAGATGGAGATGGAAGAGAGGGTAGCAGGGGTAGGTGGGGAGGGAGGAGTAGATGGGCACGGCCCTGGGTAGTTCTATGGTTGCTAGGCAGAGGAGGGATAGATAAGAACGAGCAGAGGGAGGCACATGGGTTGGATCGGCATAAAGGTGGTGCTCACTCTTTTCTTATCCCTCCTCACGTGCTTGCTCGGCAGGGCAGGGCAGGTAGGTCGTGGAGAGGCTGCAGGTGGGACTAGGGAGCGCCCAAGGAGGGTAGGCTCGGGTGGGGCTGCGGGCAGGGAGAGAGCTAGAGAGAGAGAGGTGAGGCTCGACTAGGGTTAGAGGCTCGGGCTCGGGTGAGCTAGGCTCGGTTAGGGTTTGGTCTGGAGGTAGCTAGGTGGGTACAGGGTGGCCAGGTGAGGCCAGCTAGGTAGAGAGAAGAGAGAGGCCGAGAGAGAGGGTGTGAGCTAGGGAGCTAGGAAAGAAGCTCGGGTTAGGTTAGAGAGGGACTAGGGTTTAGGAGAGAGGAGAGATGAGGGAGGGGACTTAGGGTTTAGAGAGAGAAATTAGGTGGAGTGGTTTTTCTTTTGACAAGTTCAAGCAAGAACATGCCAAGCTCGAACAAGATCTAGACAAGAAAAAGAGAGGGTGAGATGAGGTGGTGAGGGTTTAAGCAAGATCAAATAAGAACAAGGCAAAAGGAGGAAGAGAGAGATGAGAGATGAGATGGTTCACCCAAAAATCCAAATAAAAACAAGGAGGACCAAAGGTGGAAATGGTTGCATGGCCCATGCAAAAATAATTCATGCAATGTTTTAACCTTGTGAAAACAATAATATTTACATGGCATTATTCCTATGCATTCCCAAAAGTGGGTTTAAGCCAAGCAAAAGAATTTAAAGGAAAGTTCCAGATGGAGTAGATGGAGATGATCACATTTGATTATAATTGGGACTTGCTAGTGTGTTTATTCCACTAGATGTTTAATAGTCCCATAAATATCCCAACATGATAATAACCCCAAAACAACCCATATGGAAGCTAGAAAAGGGTTCCACTCACAAGGCATGCAAAGGTGGCCATGTGGCTCTCATAAACCAATAATGTGGAAACAATATGGTGCATATATGAGAGCATGTGGAGATAGAATTGGATCCATCCCAACCCACATGAGCTAGAGGTAAAACCCAATGAAGTGCAAAGCTCATATTTAGTTGGATGGTGGAATTATAAGGTGGTGACAGAGAAAGGTGATGGAGTTGAATAAAATATATGCCCCCAACTCAACTTGGGCATTTAACAATATATCAATAACCAAATACAATATCAAGAGGCAAATACAATTGACAATGCATATGAGAGAAGATCCAAAACAAAAAGGGTTTTATATGATGCTCAAATGCAAGGTGGCATGATGACATGAGCATGATATAATTATGATGCAACAATTATATATAGGAAGTAGCATTTATATAGACTAGGCTAGTAGCATTGCAATTGTTAGACAATTGGGATGCTACAATAACCCTACCCAGGCCAAGCTGGAAGGGTAACCCTGTGATACGTCGGAAACATATCTTTAATTTTTGATGCTCCATGCTTGTTTAGTATCTACTTGCTTTGCTTGACTACACTTCGAGGTGCTTTTTACATGTTTTCTAATACTAACCTATTAACAAGTTGCAACAGTGCCAGATGCCTGTTTTCTGCTGTTTTTGGTGTCAGAAAAGTTAGTAAAGAAATATTCTCGAAATTGGGAAGGACAAACGTCAAAGTCAATTACTTTCCGCAGGGAACAAGAAGTCCATAGGAGAGCCAGAGGGGCCGGCCAGGGTGGCCAGACCCACCCCAGGCACGGGTGGGCCCCACCCCGCGCCTGGCTACGGTTTGGTGCCCCTGGCCGCCGCCTCGGCCTCCCCCCTCGCCTATAATAATCCCCCGATGCAGAAACCCTAAGCACTCGATCAAATCTCCAGGAAACTGTCTATAGCTGCCGCCACCATCCTCCCTAAATCGGGGGGATCTGAAGTTCTTCCCGGCACCCTGCCTGAGGGGAGATTATCCCGGAGGCCTTCTCTCCGGTATGATGCGTGAGTAGTTCCACCTTGGACTATGGGTCCATGTAGTAGCTAGATGGTTCTATCTCCTCCTTTTTGCTTTGATGTATAGATCTTGTGATCTCCCTTCATGATCAAGATCTAATCTATTTGTAATCCTGCATGTTGTGTTTGCGAGGATCTGATGGATATTGAGATTATTATGTTGGTTTGATTAATAGTTTTGTCTTTATGATTCTATCATGTCTGTGTTGTTTGTGATCTTGCATGCTCTCCATTGTTAGTAGCTATCTTGGCCAAGTAGTTGCTAGTGACTCCAAGAGGGGGTATTTATGCTTGATAGTGTGTTCATGCCTCTAGTTTCCAAGGTAAGTGACATAAATCTCTTCGGTTGTAGATGTGTTGTTGCCACTAGGGAGTAAATAACGTTCTCTTATTCATGGAACATGTGGACTATTTACCTTACACACTTTGCTTAAAGTAGTTGCCTGTTGCTTCCAACTTAATACTAGAGGGGGTTCGGATGATAACTTGAAGGTGGACTTCTAGTCATAGATGCAGTTGGATGGCGGTCTACGTATCTTGTTGTATTGCCCAATCGAATCTTATAGGATCTTTCTGACTAGTAATTGCATTGTTATGCCTTGCTCTGTTCATATCAATTGTCCTACTATAATTTGTTTACCCTTCATCCCATGTTGTTTATCTAAGGAGAGAACTATAGACCCCGCTCCAATATTTACCATTGATACATCTTCCACTGTTACTTGTTTACTTGCTGCAAACCATTACCTTCCACACCATACGTTTAATCCCTTGTTACAGCAAACCTGTGAGCTTAAAAACCTCACCGATTCGTTGGGGCAAAGTCTTGAGTTTGTGTTGTGCAGGTCTCTGCGTTGCTTGCAGCACCTGTGTGATGTTTCCTTCCTCCTACTGGTTCGATAACCTCGGTTTCTTACTAAGGGGAAACTTGCTGCTGTGCTGCTTCATACCTTGCTCTTGGGGTTCCCAACAGGCTCACATAAGCTGTGCAAGCCATCAAGCTTTTCTGGCGCCGTTGCCGGGGAGGCTAAGGACGTCTTCACAAGGGGAGTCCTATACTTCCTTTCTCTTTACTTTGTTTTTAGTTTTATTTGGTTCTTTTGCGTTGTTTTGTTTTCCTATTTCCAAAAAACCCCAAAAAATTAGTCTATTTTGGTTTGCTTGCTTTATTCAAAAACACAAAAAAAATTAGTTCCTACTCTAGTTGCTGGTCTGTTGTTGCCTTGCTTGGTCATGCTTTCTATCAATGGATGATTTCTTTGAAACTAGTTCTTATTGGCAAGGTGGGTTCACGTAAGAACAAAAGTATTATTATAAGGAACACTGTTTGTCACAAAAAGGGAAACACTTATGGGAGCAAATTGATAAGTTGAATACTATTGATAGAGAGGTGTGCTCCACTTATAATGTTACTTATTGATTTGATAAAGCATGTTGTTGTAGGAGGTATAAAAACCTACCTTTTCAGTGTGAGTATAATGATAATGTTACCATATCCTCTTATGTTAAAGGAAATTATGACTTTTATGATGTGTAACAAATTGAAGAATTTATTGCTTTCAAGGGTGCATTTTAACTTGCCAGTTTGCTTGAAAATACTGATGATGCACCTTATGAAGATAAGGTTTATGAGATACTTAAATTTTTCTTTGATAATTACAAGGAAGCAAATGGCATATTATTGAATACTTTAATAGGTGCTTTCCACAAATGGAAGAGACTAATGCCTTGCAGGAGCCTATGTAAGAAGAAATTGTTAAAACTAGGAGCTCATTTGATGAAAAACAGGAGGAGAGTGATGAACAAAAGGAGGAAGAATGGATTATCTACCCATGCCTACCTTCTAATGAGAGTAACTCTTTATCGATTACATTATTTGATTGTCCGCCATGCTTACCAAAGGAGGATGAATGTTATGTTCCTGTGGATCCCTTTGAAATATCTACTTTGGGCAAACCTGTGAAGGTTTTAATCCCACTATTTTTGAGCTTGATAGAAATTACGTGTTTGTAGCTCATGAAAAGCCTGCTTTATGTGATAGTTATATTGTTGAGTTTATTCATCAGGCTACTGAAAATTATTATGAGAGAGGAAAATATGGTTATAGAAGTTTTCATGGTACTAAAACACCTCTCTATGTGCTAAAACTTTTGAAGTTACTCTTGATTTACCTTCCTATGCATGTCACTTTGTTCTTTGTCAATTTATTTTCTTACAAGATTCATATGCATAGGAAGTGGGTTAGACTTAAATGTGTTTTGAATTTGGTTCTTGATGCTCTCTTTGACTTCAATTCATATTTCTTATGTGACCATCTTCTCAAGCTTCTTGTGCCTATCTTAAAGGCTTTAAAGAAAAGTACTTGTTGGGAGATAACCCAAGAGTTTCCTTGAGTCTTGGAAGTTATTACTTCAGTATCCTTATCCTTTTTGTTTGCTTTTTGTGCCAACAATGACCTCTAATGAGAGGGAAGTAAGATTTGGGGAGTTGCTATCCCGAAGCAGATTTATATCCTACACCAAAAAATTCATGAGGAGGCTCTATAACTCAGATTGAGCTCAAAATTTAAGAAATAAATACCCTAGTATGTTAGCTAACTTTCGTTAGTGAAACACTTTTTTATTTGAGCAACAGAAGATGTTCTAAAAAATCGGTTTGTACCTGATGGTCTGTTTTGACAACTTTCTGCCATTATTTGCATTTGCTTCTTATTGATTCCTTTTTGAGTTCTGTTTAGGTGAATTTATCTTTTTGAAGGAGTTACTACAGTAGCTTGTATTTTTAGTGAAAAGCCTTGCTATTCCAAAGATTTGCCAGAGGTCTAATATCTTTTGAATAAACTAATGTTGCTAATGAAGATTGTGTGAAGTTTTGTATGAAGGAAAATTTTCAAGTGTAGAGAGAGAATGATGCAATGAGATGAAGAATGGACAAAATCTCAAGCTTGGGGATTCCACCATGGTGTCAGCCCAAGAAATATCCAAGAGGTACAAGCATCAAAGCTTGGGGATACCCAAGGCATCCCCTTCTTCATCAATAAAAAGCTCAGGTCTGTCTAGACACTTCGTTTTTATTGTTTCATGCACAGTTCTGTTGTTCTTGGAGCGTCTTAGTTTTCATTTTCTTTGCTTAGGTTGTTTAGTTTTCTTGAATAAAGTAGTTTGGACCCCTGTTCTCGCTGTGTTGTTTTGCAAATAAGTTGCTTGGTGTTGGAAAGGAGTAGTAAGTTCTTGCTTGACGTGCAAGAGGAGCTTGCATTGACTGTGACTTAGACTTTTAGAATGACATGCTACGTGTTGTTTTAGCATTATGCTTAGTGATTATTGCTGTAGCATGTCTTGTTCCAAACAATTGGATTGCTTAGTGTGCCTTGAAGAAATTATGCATTGTTTTAGCATGCAAAAGCATAGTATGGTGGTATTCTCCTTTGATGCTTTGCTTGGGTTGACTTGGCACATGATCACACCATGTTATGACTATGAAAAGTCACCATTAGCCTCTATGGTCATTTAGTCCTTGACTTTTAGTACCACTCTTTGCTTTGATTAGTATGCTTTGTTGCACTGCATGATTATGGCCATTATTGCTCTCTTAGTTGGTTTCTCCTAGTCTGTTGCTAGCCTCCACTTGTATGAGTAAGTTCTACTCATGATTCCAACTCCCAAGAAACCAAGTTATTCCAAAGTGTCCACTATAAATTCCTATGCATGGTGTGTTACACCATTCCATGTATATTCTTGTTTTCATCTATCTTCCAATTAAAAACTATTTTGTTATGTGAAAACTTAGTGATTAAAGCCCTCACGAACTTGATGGCACACTTTATATTCTTTGCCCCTAATAAACTTGAACCATTGTGACAACTTTGTTGTATATGCTTGCACTTATAAGTTGGAATTAGCAGAACCGTGCTGTCACGGGGAACGTTTTCAACATTGCACTTGTACTTTGTACGTTGATATCATGTTTTTTTGTCTATGGATGTCACCGGTTTGAAATAAAGAGGGAACTTATAAGTCCATGGAGTTTGTATCCTGTGTTAGAGAAACGCCTAGGCCGCTAGCCTAAGCCATGCCTAATCATGGTGGAAACTTGCAGCATCACCATAATGATCTATCTATGAAGCATCCTCAATAAAAAGCTATGCATATGGTAAATAAAAAGATTGTTGAGATGATCATTGTCTCCTTGACTTGTCATTTAGGTTATGGGAAAGCTCCTATACCATGTGCAAGGGGTACCCCGTTGGCGGTTCTCAATGATATGCAAATACTTACAATGACAAGAACTTACCTGGACCCAAAGTTGAGTATGCATGAGGTGTGGCCCTCGTATTCAAGGGACTTGAGATTGCCAACTTATACTTCGTCAAGCATATACTCCAATTTTGCCACTTTAACCTTAACCACTTCAAGATGCTTATGATAGGGGCAATGAGGGATGAAAGCTAACAGGTACAATAATTTTTGGAAGCTCTTTTTGAAACTTGTAATCCTTGCTTCCTTTACAAAAATGCCTTTCTTCCAACATTATTTGAGTCTCCACCTTCTACCTTTAGGCACCATTAGGAGAGCATAGTTGTCATTCTGTGTGCAATGTTCCAAAGTTTATTAATTGATGCATATTGTGATATTACTTGTTCTTGTGCTACTTGTTTCTAGTCACCCGTGTGAACTTTGAAGGTGTCCTATGCATATATTTGCTACTCTATGAGGGACAAGCTGATTGCCACTATGCTATGTTTTCTGTATGTGAAACAAACAAACATTTTTCAATGCATGTTATTCATGATCTTTGTTTGTAGCTTGTCATGTTGCATGCATAGTTACTATGTCCTATTGTTAGAACTCCATCTTTCATGCACATGTTTAGAGTTATTTGATCCCAGCTTTCAATTCTTGCAAATGGTTGGATCTTTATTGTGAGGGTGCATGTCACCTCAAAAATTATTCTTTTTATCACTTACCTACTCGAGGACGAGCAGGATTTAAGCTTGGGGATGTTGATACGTCGGAAACGTATCTATAATTTTTGATGCTCCATGCTTATTTAGTATCTACTTTGATTTGCTTGTCTACACTTTGTGGTGCTTTTTACATGTTTTATGGTACTAACCTATTAACAAGTTACAACAGTGCCAGATGCCTGTTTTCTGCTGTTTTTGGTTTCAAAAAAGTTAGTAAAGAAATATTCTCGGAATTGGACAGGACAAACGTCAAAGTAAATTACTTTCCGTGGGGAACAAGAAGTCCAGAGGAGAGCCGGAGGGGCCGGCCAGGGTGGCCAGAACCACCCCAGGAGCGGGTGGGCCCCACCCCGCCCCTGGCCGCCGCCTCGGCCTCCCCCTTCGCCTATAATAATCCCCCGATGCAGAAACCCTGAGGACCCGATCAAAAATCCACAAAACCGTATGTAGCCGCCGCCACCATCGTCCCTAGATCGGGGGATCTCAAGTTCTTCCCAGCACCCTTCCGGAGGGGAGATCATCCCGGAGGCCTCATCTCCGGTATGATGCATGACTAGTTCCACCTTGGCCTATGGGTCCATGTAGTAGCTAGATGGTTGTATCTCCTCCTTTGTGCTTTCATGTATAGATCTCGTGAGCTCCGTTCATGATCAAGATCTAATCTATTTGTAATCATGCATGTTGTGGTTGCGGGGATCTGATGGATATTGAGATTATTATGTTTGTTTGATTAATGGTTTTGTCTTTATGATTCTATCATGTCTATATTGTTTGTGACCTTGCATGCTCTCTGTTGTTAGTATCTATCCTGACCAAGTAGTTGCTAGTGACTCCAAGAGGGGGTATTTATGCTCGATAGTGGGTTCATGCCTCTAGTTTCCAAGGGAAGTGAAAGAAATATCTTCGGTTGTAGATGTGCTGTTTCCACTAGGGAGAAAACAACGGTCTCATGTTCATGGAACATGTGGACTGTTTACCTTACACACTTTGCTTAAAGCAGTTGTCTGCTGCTTGCAACTTAATACTGGAGGGGGTTTGGATGGTAGCCTAAAGGTGGACTTCTAGTCATAGATGCAGTTGGATGGCGGTCTATGTATCTTGTTGTCTTGCCCAATCGAATCTCATAGGATCTTTCTGACTAGTAATTGCATTGGTATGCCTTGCTTAGTTCCTGTCAATTGCCCTGCTGTAATTTCTTTACCCTTCATGCAATGTTGTTTATCTAAGGAGAGCACCTCTAGTGAACTATGGACCCCGGTCCAATCTTTACCATTGATACATCTTCCACTGTTACTTGTTTACTTGTTGCAAACCATTACCTTCCACACCATACGTTTAATCCTTTGTTACAGCAAACCGGTGAGCTTGATAACCCCTGATTCGTTGGGGCAAAGTCTTGAGTTTGTGTTGTGCAGGTCTCCGCGTTGCTTGCAACACCTGTGTGACGTTTCCTTCCTCCTACTGGTTCGATAACCTCGATTTCTTACTGAGGGAAAACTTGCTGCTGTGCTGCTTCATACCTTGCTCTTGGGGTTCCCAACAGGCTCACATAAGCTGTGAAAGCCATCACCCTGCTAACGACGTCGATCTCAAACCTGCTTAAATAGAGAGCGGTCAGTACTGAGTCCAGTACACTGCGAGTCTTAGAATTCGGCGGTCCTCGCCAACATAGGTATGGTGGACTGAAGCGGCAGCACAACATGCACTAAATAAAATATAGAGACTCGAGGCAACTGGCGACTATCAGAAAGGGATAAGAAAGACCTATTCGAAATCAACCTGATACTAACACCAAACATACCCATCCTGGTGTTTCCCCCTCAAGACCAAACGAGGAAGTCAAACCAAGGAACTCACACAGTTGGCAGTTTTATTAATTCCATTATAGTTGCAACAATTACTAGTCAGATATAGCTAGCATGAGTCATCCTGATAACATAAGCGGTGGACAGTTTTAGTTAACCATTCCGTTGTAGTTGCAATACTTACTAGTCAGATACATATACCATGAGATATTCACAAATCCAGCAGTTGTTGGTGCTTTTATTTAGCCATTCTATTATAGTGAGGCTGATTACTAGTAAGCAGTTGTTGCTGCTGTGCTGCTTCATAGCACTACTTTAGTTATAGTTTTCTATGATCAGATACTGTGCTCCAAGTCATCCATAACTGCGGACACGGCTTTCAGAAAGTTTTACCCCGCAGGGGGCCAACACACGCACGATCAACCTCGGAAAAACCAAATGAAAACCCAATGAGACATCACGACAAAGAAATCGCAAGATTCATATAATATTTTAGGGGGCCACCCCACTAAACTACCTGCGACGAAGTTGGCCGGCTCCGAGACGGACCCGAAGGTTTGTGTCGACGGCTGTAAATGACTAGGAACCCGAAAGTATGATTGGGCTTGTCGATACCGCATAAACGTATCACAATTCCTAAACAGTACATGCGCTCCATGTGCAGTAGTAAATAAAGTAGTAAAGTATGGCATAATCATGGCATAAGTACAGTATAGTAATAAAGCCCCAACTACTTTGTGCCCCAAGAAATAAGATAAGACTCAAGCTCATGCTAAGGGGAGTCATGGCCCCACAAGCGGATAGTACGAATATTCAGTGAACAGGTATCAAGTACTCGGGGTCCTACAGGACACCAGTGCGCGGTTAAAAACCAAATAACATCTATTCCCCACATGTGCCTCTACATTATTTACCTACTTTCAAATTTAGTTATTAAACTTTAATTAAAGCCATGATCATCTCCAACATTAAGCATGAAGCATTTCTCCAACAACGGTGGTACTTGACAACATTGAAACAACACCTGAGCGAGCAACTACGACTCGCAAGGCCGACTATCTACTAAACAGCAGGTAATAGGAGGTGTCCAAGGCAATATAATGGCTGTAAGGAATATCACGGGTACGAAAACTAGAGCATCGCAACATAGATAACAATAGATCAATATGAGGAAATAAATACTGTAAAGGTAAAATAGGTAGAAAGGTGGAGAATGCTCGCTTGTTTTGTTTTGAAAACATTTGCAAATTCAGAATAGATCTGGTGTTATGAATTCATTTTTGTTTTGAAAACATTTGCAAATTCAGAATAGATCTGGTGTTATGAATTTAAATGTGGATTTGAATTATCTAAGGAATTATAACCAGGAAAAAAAAGGATGCAAGCTTGGGACTCGGAAAGGGAAAAGGAACAGCGGTGGCACAATCTGTCGCACGCGTGCGGGGAGACGAAGTCTTGTCGGTCCAGCTGGCTTGGGACTACGTGAGGACTGGTCAACTGATAAGAAAAAAAATTCCAGAGTGGTTTTTGCAAAAGATCAAGAACTGGTTCGGTTGCTGTCGATAGGAACAGAGAAGTACGCGAGGAAAACCAGCTAGCTGCTCCAATCTTTGGAAGAGGATGATGAGCAAAAGAAAAGGAATTTGAAGATTCCGTAAAAATTAAAATTGTAGATACCGTAATTATCTAGAACTTAGAAAAAGGGAGTTTCTCCAAGGGATCAACGGGCGAGCTGGAAATCATTGACGAACAGGAGGACAAAACTCAGTTCAGACTAACGGGAAATCTTCAGAAAAACAGAGATCTCTACTTCGCTGGATGATTCCAAAGGAAGTAGCGTCGGGTAAAACGAAGCGAACTGAGGGTTACCGATGCCTGAAACTGAGGGAACTGAACTTCCGATGTGCGAAATCAGCTAGCTGGTCGGGTGTTTGTCGTAAGATTCCGAGAGATCTGCTGCTCCATTTGAGGTGTGGTTTGATTCCAGGTGAAGAGGGGACGATGGGCTACATGTTTAGTGTTTGGTGTTCCACCGGTAGAGGGCTGTAGCGGGCGAAATCTGGCGAGAAACAGAGACGGGGAAAGCTGCGTGCTGCTGTCTGTTGGGCGCGCGGCTGCTGCTGTTGCTGTAGATGCATGCGTGCGTGTTGTGTGCCCACGACGCGGCGACGACGGAATTGAGACGAGTGCAAGAGGATTAAGGAAAAGGAGTAGGGGATGCTCACCGTTGTGCTCACAGCGCAGGGAGGAACATCCGAGGAAGACGGTGGCGACGGCGAGCATGAGGATTCACACGACGGCGACGGCGTCTAGCGAAGGTACACAGAACAACATCGGGGAACTGCAGCTGCTCCAAGCCACCTCCTCTACGCTCCTCGTAGCAGTCATCGGAGGCGAGGACGGTGGTGCTCCTAGAATGAAGATGACAATGGTGGTGGTATAGCTCACGCGAGCTCCAGAGCTGCTTCAAGCTCGTCCATGGCGGCGGCTTCTATGTGTTGTTGTGGAAGAGAAGAAAAGGGAACGGAGGGGGAACTGGATCAAGATGGGGATGGGAGGGAGTGGTTGGAAGAGGGGGCTGTGCGGCGCTGCAGCTTTTCAGAGGTCGCAGGGGCGTCACGCGCGCGGAGTGGGCGACGCTCTCATGTTCCATGCATGGGGAGGAGTCGAAGAGGATAAACAGGTGCCGACAATTGGTTGATCCAGGCCTGGATGGAAGAGGGTTCAGATGGAAGAGGGTTCAGCTGGCTTGGGTTCTGTTTGATGCAAGGACCATATTGAATTGGATTAGGGTACCATTGGGGTTTGATATAGATTTTTAGGCTTTATGTCAACTAACTATAGTAGAAAAGAAGCCTTTGGCACCAGAAGAAAATAAATCAATAAAAAGGAAAGAGAGAAAAATGCATGAGCATTCAGATCATGCACAAGCATGCCCACGTTTTAGTTTGGTGTTGGGACTAGATGTGTGTGTGGAATAGAGGATTAGAATCAAATACAAGATTTAATATGATGCTCAAATGCAATGTGACATGGTGACATGAGCATGATATTATGATGATGCAATAATGATATGTAGGAAGTAGCAGTATATATACTAGGCAGGTAGCATTGCAGTTGTTAGACAATTGGGATGCTAGAATTAGAAAGGAAGAACAATGGTGGAAATTAACAAATTACTCCAAGATCTAGATCCAGTGGGTTCCCCTCACACAGAGGAGGAGTTGATTGATGGGGATTGTAGATCTAGTTCTCCTCTTCCAAAGCCCTCAAAAAGATGCAAGAATCATAGGAGCAAAGGGGGAGGAAGCAAGATCAAGAGGTTAAACAATGGAGGTCAATTTCGTGTTCAAGAACTCACAAAAATGTTGGGGAAAGAACCCCTTTTTATAGGGAAAGCAAATATGACCATTGGGAGAGAACTGTGCGAAACCCGGTTTAATAGTCGGTTGGACCGGCCCCGGGACTAGGAAACTCGGTCCCCATGCCGGTGGACCGGCCTACAAACCGGAACATCACTGTATACCAATTAGAATAGAATCGGTATAAGAAAACCGAAAATCCCATTTTAAGATACGGTTTTCCGGTGCTAGTGCCGGATCACCCGGTCTGGTAGCCGGTTGGACCGGATCCACAACCGGGATGAAACAGACTTCACAAAAAATGCAATAACTTTTGCATCCGGACTTCCATTTCGATGATCTTGGGATTGTTTTGATGAGGACAACAAGAACATAATAGTCCAAAATGAGGATAGTACCAAATGAAGAAAGGTAATAAGCCTCCCTAAATAAGAACTGATAAAACCTTCAAAATCGAAAACGCCATAGAAGATGCATATGATTTCCGTTTTCAATGAACTTGGGCTTGTTGAAGAGCTAGAGACAAGATGAAGTACCTCACATGGAGGTACACCAAGAAGAAACAAAATAGTAAGATGCAAAGTGTGCAAAGGATTGAGATCTCTATGATGATGTGATCAAGTTACCCAACCAAAAGCCCCTCTTGATAGTGCGTCTATGTAACCTATAACCCGGCCACCCAACAACCACCTTGAGACCGGTAAAAGGAAAACCTAGCAACGACACATATTTGCCTTGCACATCCCTCTTGAACTTGATGATAACGCTTCAAGATCCATCCAAGACGGAATGCATCATTTGATCATTGTTGCTTCGTGAAGACTCCTAATTTTCTCCCCCATACACCACTATGGGATAGCTTCATTACTAAATGTCCTCACATGTACATTATCACCAATATGGACAACAAGCTTCAAGCAAATCATCTTCTCGAGATTCTTATATTGAACTTGCCCTTCTCAACCTTGCTGTCGATCACCACTTGATGTCATCCTCTCATGGGATATATAAGATCTTCACTTTTAAAGCATGCCCATGGAAAGATACCTATCCCATATAGAAAATGCAAAGGCACATATATAATGGGTTAGTTCATGATGCATAATTGACAAGGCTTACCATACCACAAGATCCATGTGGTATATTCTTTATGCTTCATGTGTTGACCAACTTGAAATCACTCTTTGTATTGGTCAACCAAGTATCTTCTCGTGATCCATCTTAATATCTTGATATACATAAGGAACTCTTCATTTGATTACATGCTCTAAATATTAGTCAACCATAGCTCAACTAATGAGGCTATCATGACACCGACTTAAAGCCATATCTTGAATTCTTCTATTGAGATCACACTCTCAAGATGTTGATCATATCATATTTTTCTTCAACTTGATGATCTTGATGCCAATACTAGAGGTATATATTTATATTCATGGCATCCATACTTGAATCCAACACATGGGCTATAAGCATGACCTATGGAATCCAACACAAGGAAAACATTAGTCCATAAGGATTGTCATTAATCACCAAAACCACACATAGGGCAATTACACTTTTATTGACCATGGAGAAATCCACTATGCAGCAGTTAAAACCATACTAAAGTAGTTGAGAAGGACTAAGGATGTGTTTCTTGTTTATGGAACTAAGGATGAACTCTGTGTAAAGGAGGACACGACTGCGAGTTATCTCACTGACTCATATGATTCTTGTTCGCAATCTGGATACATGTTTGTAATAAACGGAGGTGCCGTGAGCTAGAAGAGTTCCAAGTAAGAGACTGTGTTAGAATCTACAACAGAGGCTAAGTATATTGCTTCCTTGGATGCGGCAAAGGAAGCCGTTTGGATGAGGAACTTCCTCATGGATATTGCTATGGTTTAGGGCTCGTCCAATCCGTTAGACGTGTATTGCGACAACAATGGTGCTATAGCACAAGCCAAGGAACCCAGAAAACACCAGAAGAACAAACATATACTCGTGCGGTACCACCTGATTCACCAGTTTGTGGATCGAGGTGATATCAAGTTATGCAATATACAGACATATGCAAATGTTGCGGATCCGCTAACAAATCCGCTACCACAGCCTAAACATGAGGCACACAGGAGAGCAATGGGCATTAGATGCCTAGACATGTGATGTCAGGATGATTGAATCTAGTGCAAGTGCGAGACTATTGGGAATATGCCCTAGAGGGAATCATGTATGATTATATTCCCCAAAGTATTCATAAACTTATTAAGTTGTCCTTGTATGAACATCTAATATATATCATCGAATACGTGATTGGTTGTGGAACTATATATTCATGTTGTTCATACTAGATGTCCTTGGTCGTTGAGGTTGTGTTGGACACACAACTTAGACTAATGTGAATGTTGGATGATGTGACACCCTAGGGATCAGGGCTAAACAAATCCCAGACCTTAGCTTGACATAAGCTTAACCTTGAGCTCGAGGATATCCAGTGAAGAATCGGTAACGCAACAGTGACCCTATGACACAAAAAATATTACCTTAGACATAACCTTAACCTTGAGCCTGACATAACCTTAACCTTGAGCTCCAGTGTATCAGACTTAACATATGGCCAAACAGGCCTGAAGCATAACGTAGACGTCCCAGCTCATAGATTCCAGGCTACCAGCCGGGAACCCCAAGCTACTCGTCGGTGTCGATGTCGTACCAAACTCTTCTTCGGGGAACACTTACTCTAATACAAAAGTATCAACAAAGCAAGGGTGAGTACAGGGTGTACTCAGCAAGACTTATGGCCTGTGGAGTTTCTTTGCATAAAGCTATCTTTGTCTATAAAACAATAGAGATAAGAAGCTTGTCTAATCAGAGTATTTTAAAAGGAGATAAGAGAGCAACATCTCCAAAGTATTGATCATCATCTTTTGATATCCACCAAGTCATCATCCTCGAACATCATCTAGGATCACCCCCTCGTACCCATGAGGAAGCATACTTAAGCACATGTTGATCTACCAAGTTTTATGATTAGGTTAATGTTCTATATGATCTTATAATTTGGTCACCAAGCGTTCATAACCATGAACACGGGTTTTCGAAAATATTTAACCCTCCAGGGGTGTACATCTTTACCTACACGTACCAACCTTCTCCTAATGCCACTTGACACACTTCCTTGGTATGCTGGCAGAGGTTGGTTGACCACGACCTATACCTTGCTTTCGCTGAGACCATGAGTCACGCCCTAAGGATGGTTATGCCGTAATGGGTCAAATCCCGAAGCCGGTCCCTAGAGATGTGAGGCAAGGTTGGTTTAAACATGAGGCACACAGGAGAGCAATGGGCATTAGATGCCTAGACATGTGATGTCAGGATGATTGAATCTAGTGCAAGTGCGAGACTATTGGGAATATGCCCTAGAGGGAATCATGTATGATGATATTCCCCAAAGTATTCATAAACTTATTAAGTTGTCCTTGTATGAACATCTAATATATATCATCGAATACGTGATTGGTTGTGGAACTATATATTCATGTTGTTCATACTAGATGTCCTTGGTCGTTGAGGTTGTGTTGGACACACAACTTAGACTAATGTGAATGTTGGATGATGTGACACCCTAGGGATCAGGGCTAAACAAATCCCAGACCTTAGCTTGACATAAGCTTAACCTTGAGCTCGAGGATATCCAGTGAAGAATCGGTAACGCAACAGTGACCCTATGACACAAAAATTATTACCTTAGACATAACCTTAACCTTGAGCCTGACATAACCTTAACCTTGAGCTCCAGTGTATCAGACTTAACATATGGCCTAACAGGCCTGAAGCATAACGTAGACGTCCCAGCTCATAGATTCCAGGCTACCAGCCGGGAACCCCAAGCTACTCGTCGGTGTCGATGTCGTACCAAACTCTTCTTCGGGGAACACTTACTCTAATACAAAAGTATCAACAAAGCAAGGGTGAGTACAGGGTGTACTCAGCAAGACTTATGGCTAGTGGAGTTTCTTTGCATAAAGCTATCTTTGTCTATAAAACAATAGAGATAAGAAGCTTGTCTAATCAGAGTATTTTAAAAGGGGATAAGAGAGCAACATCTCCAAAGTATTGATCATCATCTTTTGATATCCACCAAGTCATCATCCTCGAACATCATCTAGGATCACCCCCTCGTACCCATGAGGAAGCATACTTAAGCACATGTTGATCTACCAAGTTTTATGATTAGGTTAATGTTCTATATGATCTTAGAATTTGGTCACCAAGCGTTCATAACAATGAACACGGGTTTTCGAAAATATTTAACCCTCCAGGGGTGTACATCTTTACCTACACGTACCAACCTTCTCCTAATGCCACTTGACACACTTCCTTGGTATGCTGGCAGAGGTTGGTTGACCACGACCTTTACCTTGCTTTCGCTGAGACCATGAGTCACGCCCTAAGGATGGTTATGCCGTAAGAATGGGTCAAATCCCGAAGCCGGGCCCTAGAGATGTGAGGCAAGGTTGGTTTAATAGGGGCGCCATCTACCCCAAGCAACCGTGTCCACGCTTCCCTACCTGTTATGGTGCACCTCCTTCTCCTCCTCTTTCAAAAAAATTTCAATGCGTATGCCAAATGGAAAGCCCGAACTATGTGACTAATGGAATCTACTAGGCAAGTTAGTCAGTCGAGGGGTTCGCAAGCCCCGTGTGGCTGTCCGCTCATCTTGGTTCCAAAGGAAAGAACTCGGTTCCTAGTGGTGGTGAGCATGGGACTAAAAAAACCACATCCCACCATGGCCTCCCATACAAGCCTTAGCATATTTAACCTATCTACTGATCTCATCTCATCATGTTCTCCTATCATACTAGATTCTCTACATCGATACATTATCTGGATGAACGAGCACTAATATCTAAGCATGGCTAAGCAGGACACAAATATAAGCTCTAGTAGTGCACACAAGCCAAAGATTTATGCTAGGATTAGTAGATAAGGTAATATAAGCTCAAAGGGAGTAATGCAATAGATAGGATACTTTATCTATCAATAAAATACCACACTATAATCGTATGCATCATGGAAAGAATGGAAATGCTTTCAAAACCATATGATTATATAATGGTGGGGATATGCTTGCCTTTTCCCATTCATAAATAATAAGCAGATCTTCGGAAGCCTTCTACTTGACTTTGTTACAGTTGGTCAAGTATTGATCTTCGATCTTCAATGGTGTTGATCTTGGTCTTCGATCTCGATCTCAATATCGTACTCTACATTGAAGTACAAAACACCGAAAAGAAAGGGAAACAATCAACACATGATATCGATGCAATGCTTAAGAAAGGATGATGATATGACAAGTTAAATATAGTTGAAATGTAACCCTAGGGCATGCTCGACGATTTTAAACAAGGTCCACGGGTTGCAAACCCTAGAATAGGAGAACCCTCGGAATAACAGACAGGGTTTCATTTGGTTATCTAATTGAAATTGCAATTGAAGTTGCTTAACAATGCATGATTATAGATCTAAAAGATAGATCTCATTTTTCTGAACATTTTGATATATTATTTGTATTTTATGACTTATAAATAATTAATTATTGATTTGTAACATCCCAAAATTCATGAATTACAAAAGCATGCATTGCATTCATATATTCATGACATTTTTGACTTGCACAAATATTTTCAAACCAAAACTCCAAATAAAACCAATATTATGCCTATTATATATAACATATATGGCATGGTTTTATTTTAATTTCTCAAAGGACCAAAGTGAATTTGAGTGGTCAGTGGTGTTTGTCACACTTTAGAGTGCAAGGACCTCACTGCGAAAATCCAGAAATGATTTGAATTCAATCAAGTTTGAATAAGGATTCAAATTCATTTCTCAAAAACCAAATAGAAAAAGAAAAGGAGAAAATAAAAAGAAAAACACTGCGCTACCTAATTGGCCCAGTGCCAGAAACGGCCCAGCAGCCCACCCGGGCCATTCCCCCTCCCCCTCTCACTCACGCGCACTAGCCCTACCCCACTGTCACTGCCCAGTGGCCCCGCGCCAGCTTGACACCATCTTCCCCAAATCCCGCGCCCAGACCCCGTCGCCGCTGTCGTTCACTGCCGTTGATGTCGCGGCTTAATTGCCATTGATACGGAGAGTAATTCTGCCACCAGGCTTCTCGTATTTCAACCCCTCCCCACCGCGAGCATTTTCCCTCACTCGCCATCCCCTTTCTGCCAACAGGCTTCTCGTATTTCAACTCGAAACTTCGCTGCCCGACAAACTCGGACGAGTTATTCTGGTGAGCACCATCCGCCCCGTGCACTTTGCTTCTTACTGTCGTGCACCCCTTGCTCGTGCGCTTCTTCTCATACCTTTTATTCATTTGCTCGTGACCCAGAGCGTCGGCTTCGTCAAACGCCGTGAGCACCCGACGCCGTCCTCGTCTCCGGCAAGAAATTCTGGTAAGACGCGACCGCCCCTTTTTCTTCTGGTTCACACCATCTCGTTTTCCTGACCCTTGTGCACACGCTGATGCCTCTGGTTTGTGCTAGGGTGACCTTGGTCGTCGCCTTCGTCGCCGCCCGCACGAGCCTGACTCTGCCCGCAACTCCGACGAGCTCCAACCATCGCAGCAGCACGCCCCTGTCCAAACCGAAGCCACGTTGAGCTTCGTCGCAACCTTGCGATGCTGGTAAGCCACCGCACAGCCCCTAGCCCCCTTTGTATTCGCCGGAACAGCACCGCCGCTGCAGTAGCCACGCACGCCGCCAGACTTTGGTCGAATGTGTCATAGCCGTTAGATCAGGATCTAGTGGATCTGATTAGATCACTTAATGAAAGGGTACGCTTAGATCTGAGCCACAGGATCTAATTTAAATCCTACGAGCCATGTTGGACGATCCGCGTGAAGCGGTACGGGCCAATCAGACACAGCCACGTGTCTGAGATTTTGATTTAAAATCTGTTTTGAATCTCTTAGAGATTTAAACTTGTAAAAATCATAAATTTTGTTCTGTTTTTCCAAAAAATGCAAATAATATATCATTGGATTCAGAAAAATAAATCCTACACTACTATGGACTTGAATTTGTATTTAGATTCTGTAAATTAGGTTTATTTGCAGAATCAATTATAGGCTTATTTTGGCTATATACATTATTTAGGAAATGATTTTAAAGCAAATTTAAGTTTATTTAGACTATAAATATTTGGTTTTGAAGTACTGTTTGACTTGAATTTTTTAGTTTAGAAAAGTCATTTCATTGCATTTGCATGCAATCATAATATTTTTGCTTGAATATTGGAATGTGAATTTGGTGCTATTATTTTATGTGTAGATGTTGGTGCTAGTGGGGATTGTGATTGTGAAGATTGTTGCTACTCCCCCAACTACCAAGGCAAGTGGTGCTTCATTTATTTTTTCCTATTATTTTGACTATGCACTAGTGATGTTTTGAGTAGGGCTTGCATGAAATTTTACTAAGTATCTATATGCTATGCTTGGGAAATCCTAGTAGTTTTAATCTTAGTAGAATTTTCTCTAAGTTAAGACACTTGTTATGATATCATGCTTAGCCTAGCTAGTAGCAAACAAGGGTGGATTATAATCATGCTATGGAATTTCTGCTAAGTCTTTGGACTTGTGTTTTTGCTTAATAAGACAACTAAGTGAATGAATCACCTGGGTGGAATGGTTTGATGGTTTGTGTTGAGTGGTTACACAAGGCCCATGTCTATGGATCACCTTGTGTATCACACTTGTGAAAAGCCACCCAGGAACAAAGGGATTTGAGATACTTAGTGTTTAGAAGCTTCTAGTGCAACCACATGCCATATGGGATCTAGCTTGATCATATAGGTTGCAATAACTTAGCTAGATGGACAGTTGGTGGTAAGGTGATAGGATGGAACGCATCTATGGTGGTCTAAGGGAAGGCTTCTGAAAGATCTCGTCTCGATGCATGCCGAGTCTTGTGGGGAAAGTGCACCACCTCTCAAGAAGGTAAAACCTAAGTACTTAGCCGTGTCCCCGGCAACTGACAATTTGAGAATCAAGACATTGAAGCTATGAAGGATCTCCTCATCCGACTTTCTAAGTTAAGAACTTGTGGTTGAACAAGGGTTAAGGTTCACCAATGTCTATTGGTGGTTCCTTGGGAGTTTTGTAAAACAAAAACTTAGTGTTTTCAACTGATAGGAAAAACCTATTCTGAGCAAAGCAAGCCTAAGCTACACTTAGCCAAATTCATATAGATGTTAGATACTACTATTCTACTATGGTATCACTTGCCAATACAATTCCAAATGTATTTACCCACTGTGGCTGTAACTTATGATGTTGCAGGTTACTCTGATGAGGATTAGGGTTATGAGTCTACACTCAACATGCTTGCCTGTGGCATAGGAAGATGAAGACTTTAATTTATTTACTTATGATTTGAACTCTTGTACTAGGCTTTGTCTATTGAGTTGTAAAGACTATGTTTATCTCTGGAATGACGATGTAATAAAGACCTTTGTATCTGTGTACTTCATCTTAAACTGTGG
Organism: Avena sativa; assembly: GCA_916181665.1. NCBI lineage: Eukaryota > Viridiplantae > Streptophyta > Magnoliopsida > Poales > Poaceae > Avena > Avena sativa. Next base: position 174,720,765 of record OV702280.1, read on the forward strand.
ATGCTAGCATTTGATCCAGGGACTAGCATTGCAATCACAGGGGCCTTTACCTTTACAAAGGTGGGGTCTTACATGATTTTACAAGATTATATCAATTTCTAAAAGTATTAAACCATTTTCTGAAAATAAAACAAAACTAGGTAACCTTTTAACATCGGGGCAAACCGTAGCAGCAGTGACTGACGAAGGGGCCCCAGGCCACCTTAGGTGACATGGTGGGCACGAAGGGACCCACCCAGATTTTACGGGGCTGACGCCGTGCCGGATGACATTACAATGACGTAGGCATGGCATCACCACGGGGATTTCTCCCAGGTTGAGCACAGATCAATCGTGGGAGAGCACGTGGGGCTCGGTAGCTGGTCTCATTCATCGTGCCTCGCGAAGGGGAACCTAACTATGGTGGCACTTTTAGCTATTGGTTGCCGGAGCAGGAAGCATGGTGATGGACTGCGGTGGTGAGCGGCAGCGCATGGCGGGGGAGAGCTATAGAGAGGTAGAGAGACAATGGAGAGGGTCTAGGGAACCGCCATCTCACCACGGTTCTCAACATGGGGTCATATAAGCCAGGTGAGGCCGGAGGCGAGCTAATCGACGAGGGCGATGGTCAGGCTATGCGACAGCTAGGGTTTCGATCTCGCTCGGGAGGGAAGAGAGAGGACGGGAAAGAGAGGGCAAAGGATTAGGGAGAACTGGGGATACGTAAGCGGGTCTTATCCTCTCCTCCAAGGAGGCGGGGCAGGCATCTTGGTGCGGGGTCGATCGACGACCACGCCGAAAACATGCAACAGCTTCCCGTCATCGATGAAGACCACGGGAACGCTAAGGCCAAAGCCGTACGAGCCAGGGACGGGCTTTAGTTGGGCCATGGTGGGCTGCTGGCTGCTGCGCGCGCAGAAGAGAGAGAAGCGGGGATGGTTTGGGCTGGCCTGGTTCTGTTTTTATTTATTGAAACCTTTTATTTTTCTGAAATACTTTTACTCTTTTGTATCTCATTTCAAATTTGTTTTGATATATTTTAAAAATACCAGAGACTTTTGTGAAACTACAGTAATACTTTAGGGACCCTTCATAACAATTTGGGTTCCATATATTTCTAAATTTTCAAAATTCAAAACCATTTGAGCGGGTTTTCAAGATAGGGGGAAAGTTGGGGTTTTAGGTATTTACATTTCTTATAGTTTTGCAATTTTTATCATAGCAAAATATATGATGCTCATGAATACACAATCAGCCCTAATTAATATTTATTGAAAACTAGGGGTGTTACAGCTCTATCCCCCTTACGAGAATCTCGACTCGAGATTTGTAAGGTAGGAAGAGAGAGATAAGGGAACATGGTCACTTCTAAGGATAAGAGGGAAACACACTAAACAACACACATAGTTTCTCATGGTCAACTCATGGATGGAGTGTTTAGAAACAACTCTAAGACGACAACATAAAACACGTCAAGGTAACATAGGAAACAAGAGGAGATGGTTTCAAATTGTTAGATAGCTGGTCTTCATAAGGATTGAGACCATGGAGCTTCAGAAGAGTTTAAGCTGCTAAAGAAGAAAGCTTACAGCAGAAAGAACAAAACCACTAACTTCGAGAGGAGAAACTCATCTTACCGGTTTTTGTAGAGATTTCGGATTGCAGAGATATGGATCAACAAAACCAAGGTGTTGAGCTACTTTTGAGACAAAAGGGTCACTTTTTCATTCAACAGAAGCGTAAGACGCAAAGGGGTTTTGTGGAGAGTACTCATAAGAGTCACAAGGAACATGTAACAAGAGAAACTGTTGATTACCAAAATCATCATAGTCACTCTTAAAACATGGATGAGAAAACGAAGAAAACTCTTTATTCATCTAGGACTATCAAAATCTTTTCCAAAGATAGTGATATCACTTTTACACAACCAAGATGAATAGTTAAGAAGATTCCTGATCACACGAGAAAAAGGAACTTCATTATCAGACTTAAATTACTTGACAAAACAAGACGCTTGCCAATATAAAGGGTCTAGAGGATTGACGGTGAAACATTTACCAACACAACTTTAAATGTTCTCCTTGATGTTGAAGACACTAATATCAGACTTTGGACAAGTCTTCAATCAACTATCAAGTAAAGGTTGAACTTCGGATGCAAAAGGGACCATAAGCAACTCCCATAATAAATAATAGAAGAAGCCTCATGAAGAGCGGTTGGTATTGTTGAATCGAAAGAATATGGCAAAAGGTCTTTTCGGTTAATTATGTCAACCATTACATCAATCTTGTCGGGTTTACAAAGATACATATGTGAAAACCTTGAGGAACACCAACCATCATTGCTGATTGAGATTCAACTTTGGTTAGGTGAAATGATACTTCAGACTCAGCAAGTCCGAATATAAAGTTTGCAACATTTATCGCAAAAAGTTACTAGATTCTCAAGATGTGGACTATAGTGTTTAGATCCAAAAGAATGAGCTAGATTGCTAGACCCATGCATTTAGCAACTTGTCAGAAGATAACTGCGCCTACATGAAGTACTTGTAATAAAATACACCTGTGGACTTAAGGGGACAAAGATAACTCTACTCGAATCCACAACTACATCTTTCAACATTTTCACGTGAATCGGAGAACGTTACTTCTAACATCCAGAACACATACTTCGATACGATACGAAGAAGGTTCTTAAAAGTTTCCAACATTAGTGCCAAATGTTCTAGATGAATCTAGTCTAGCATGGAGAAGATAAGGATGTCATCGATAGGCTCAACAACAAACTTTTTGAGACACTCCAAGAATATGGCCTCATATGTTTCTTGAACAAGAAAAATGTACTGGTCAGACCAAAGGACATGAAGATGTACTCAAGTGAACAATCAAGAGATGAAACATTATCAAGATAGTCCTTGGAACTGAGTTTGATTTAACTATTGCTCAAATCAAAACAAAGGTGGGGTAAGATAACATATGTTGGCACACGAACACGTCACCGTGTACCCTTGGAGCCGAGCGCGATGCATGGCAACACATGCCGAGGGAGGCTCACCGGAAGCGTGGTACGCAAGACAGTCTGGTGGGCGCTTTTAAAGACCCGAAACCCCGCTCGCCCAGGAGGGACCCCGTCAGGGCGGCGCAGAGGCTATGGGCTGCCCTAGGTCGGCCTGACCGCCCCTAGGACCTCGTGGATTCGCAGCCTCCAATCTTGAAGAACGACGAAGAACGAGAAGCAAGATACAAAGGGAGAGGGATAAAAGTAGAAGAACACGAAAAAGCAGTAGATGTGTTTGTTTGATTGGTGTTAGTTCAATAGGTCATCACCCCTTGATGTCTACGCACTTCTATTCTTGTAGAAAGTTGTTGGGACTCCAAGTGCAGAGGTTTGTAGAATAGCAGCAAGTTTCCCTTAAGTGGATCACCCAAGGTTTATCAAACTCAGGGAGGAAGTGGTCAAAGGTATCCCTCTCAAGCAACCGTGCAATTAAGATACAAGAATTCTCGTGTGTCCCCAATACACCTAATACACTTGTCAGGTGTATAGGCGCACTAGTTCGGCGAAGAGATAGTGAAATAAAAGTGGTAACAGTGCCAGAAAAGATCTTCTGACTTGTTGTTGACGTGGGAGAGACTAAAGGAAAACTGAAATAAAGATGGAATCAAGTAAACATGTAACATATCTAGTTGCAAACGGTGTTTCAATGCTTAGAAACAAGGCCTAGGGATTATACTTTCACTAGTGAACACTTTCAATAAATATATTCTCTTCATGAAACTACTCTTAACTACTCTCTGGTTGGACACTCTAATCCATGGTAGGACTATAACAGCACACCTCAAAGTCCACTTTCCCCAATCTAGATAACCCCACACTGACACCTTGAGCGCTAGATGGTTCCAACAAACACCACAATTTCATAGAGAAAACCAACTCAAAATATACTCATGATTAAGATATATGTAATCTAGCCTAAGTGCCACACACGGTGTGCACGTTATCACTTCACACACGTGGGGAAAAGCATAGACCTATTAAAGCACGATGAGTATTTATGTAGACTCTAGCCTAAGTGCCACCATGGCGTGCACGCTATCACTTTCAGACACATGGGGAGAGCACAGATCTATTGAAGCACTTGAGTAGAAAGGTAGATCTACTTGATTACAAAGCTCCTTACTGTAACACCCCAACTTTTCTATCCTGATTGCCTAGGTAGTAACTCCAAAGCTTAGGAGAAATAAAACTTTTTAAGTTAACCTAGCCACTATCTGTTATTTACTTAGTTTGTTTGACCCTTAGTTTTGACTGGTTTTAAACTTGTGTTTGACATTCTAGTGTGTCCTAGTGGCTCTTGCATGTAGAATTGATTCTGATTAAAACCTAGCACCACTCTAAGGGGTGCTTTAGGAAAAATCAGAGAGGGATCACCTTGAGTGATCAAGCCCCCAAAACCCTTGGGCCCTAACAACCCTATGCCTCTTTATCTTGCCATGATCACAAGTAAACCCACAAGGCACCCGGTTAAACCCCAACCTTGCTTCATTTGGATGTTGATGCTAAGAGCACATGTGGCAACTATAGCAAATGGTCTCCTTATTTCCTACCCACTTTAGATGATCCTTGCAAGACTTTGTAGTTGATCCAGGAGGCAACCAGGGCCTAGACTTACTCACCCCACCTCTCTCTACACCCCCATATCCCCACCTCTGCCATTGATGGCTTGCGCTCGACGTGAGCATCGGCCAAAGTCGCCCCCGAGCGTGTGACACCCTAGATCATCCCACACCCCTCCCCCACTCTCTACACCTCGTTGCATCGCGTGCATGTGCCCTGGCACATAACCAATGTTGCAATGACCCTCTCTCCACCACCCTATCCATCATTGCTCACCCTAGACGAGAGAGAGAGGGACTGGCAGGGCGGCAGATCGGCAAGATCTTGCATTGCCACCCTCCAGCCGCCACTATCCACTGTGTTGTCGCGTCCCTCGTCCCGCGCATCTCACGTCTTCCCCAGGCAACACCCACCCTTCTCCCTCGCTCACCCGGAACCCCCTCTACCCCTAACCCTCGCCGGCCACGTCACTGTGGCCATGTCGCCCGCACCCATGCTCCCCAGTTCCCCGGTGCCGAACCGCAGCGCGCGCGAGGAAAGAACACCGCCCACTGCTGTCTCCACCACCCTCAACTCTTAACCTAGCCCTCACTAGCTCCCCCCCTAGGCCGACCACGACGTGACCTGGCGTCGAGCACCTGACGGGCAAGGGCACCGTTGGGACAGCCCGCGTCGTCCCGAGGCTGTGCGCCGGTCCACACGCCTCCTAAACCTCCCCTGGCTCCCAGTGACACACCCCCTCCCTCTTCTGGTCTACCCACACTCCCCAACCTCGCCATGCACGGCCCTTTCACGCGGTGCACCGTGAGCCGCTCCACCTCGGCATAAAACCCCTGAGCCACCTACCGCTCTCGCCATGCACCCCATTTCCACCCCAACCCACTCCCTCTCCACCTCAGGGAGGACCCAAGCTTGATCGGCTCCTGCCTCCCTCTCCGTCCATCTCACCGCCGCGGTGCCGACCGATTAAAGGTGAAGGTTGAAGTTGCCGCCTCTCCTCCCCTTCTATCCCCAACCATCCATGCATGCAAGCAGGACTCGTACACCCCCCTCTAACCTCGTTTCCTCTCTTCCCCGGCATCTGTGGGAGCGTCGCCGTAGAGGAGCCGAGGACGCCGACGTCGCGATCCCGTTCCTTACTGTCCCAAGAGCCCAAACTGCTGCTGACACCGCTTGTTCGAACCGGTGTCGTCACCCACGTCGAACCAAGCCGTCCCCGACGCTGCTCCGCCCCTAGGTGAGCCTCCCTGAACCTCCCCAGTAGCCTCTAGGGTTCGTCACGGCGACACCACCCTCGCGAGGAAGACAGGCCCTAGGCCGTTGGATCTGTTTGGATCTGACGAAACACGGCGCTGGATACCTCTTCGCCAGCCCGCAAACGCTCACGTGCGGGGCCCCGCCGAGGATTTCAAATCCTCAGCTCACACGCATGCTGCCGCGCAAACGGGCCGGCCAGCTCCTGCGCAGGCCTTAGCTAGGCCTCAGATCCACCCAGCCCCTTTTTCTTTTTCCATTTGTTTAAAAATCCAGAAAGTTGTGCTGCAGATTTAAATCTTCCAAAAATCACTAAAACCTCGGTTTGACCTAATTCAAACTCTAGAGGTTACCCTCTGTAAATCCCCACCGCCTCACACCAGTAGCGTGCCAAAATAATGACTGTAGTTTCCTTAATAATTTGTGGAGTAAGACTACGCGGTTTTCACTGTTTCATTTTTAGTAATTTTTCTGCAAGCCAGAAAAATATGAAACCAATTCCGAGGACTTCCTTTTTAACCTACCTATCCAGAAAATTGGAATCACACCTTTGGGAATTTTTTAGCACCTGTAGTAATTTTTGCAAGTTTGGGACAGAAGCTTCTTGCAGAAATTCTAGAAGCTTCTGTGAAACTGCCATTTGAGTAATTCCAACTCGAGGAGTTGAGCACCATCTATGCCTACATAATCCCAGGAGGTCGTATTAGCTAAAATCAACCATATTAGCTAAAATCATGAATCCAATTGGGTTGGCTTAGTATTTCTGTTACCTACCCAACAATATTATTTTTGATCCCTGTTTCCTTGCAAAAGAGTGGTGAAGCACTTGTTTGCTTATTAGGCTAGGGTTCACTAGTAAATTTACCATTATTTTTAGGAGTGTCCAAATTAGTTGATTCCAATGACTTTGTCTTGCTCATTTCAGTAGCTACAAATATGTGTTTTGGTTGGCCCAGTTGAGTACTTATTTTGTACTGTTTGACTTGTTTTCTCCATGTTTGATGTATGGTGTGTTGCTTGTTTGTTTATTTTCTTTTGCAATGATAGATACGAATGAGGAAGGGTACGAGGAAGGTGATTGGGAGTATCTTGAAGAAGGAGATCATGGACAAGTTGCCAATGAAGGCAAGCCACCTTCTTGCTCATATGCCTTGTCTACTATTTTATCTATGCATGTTTTATCTACTTATTTATGCAAATTGCATTGTTTTACTATACTATGTTTTATATAGGGACTGTTTGGCTCCTCCAAATAATTACCCCTTAGTACCATTAGGTACAACCCCTTTGTATAGCACCTAACTCCCTTAGTATGGTAGATGGTGTTTAACACCATAACCACTTGAAGACCCCGTTTCAGCCTAAGCAAAAGTATAGGATGGGAAGACCCCGGGAAAAAGGATCTACAAAAATGTTTTATGTGAAAACCTTGGTGAGCTGTGGCCAGCAAGTGAATTTTGGAAAATGAGAAATGTTTTTGTTTTACAAAAAGATGGAGGCAAAATGTTTACGAAAACAACCGTGATGGCCAGTTTTGAAGCTAGCGCAATTAACTCGTGCAACCACATTACTCTGGAATGGGACGGGGCTAGGCTGGAAGTTTGTCTAATCCGGTATAGGTGTCTCAAACTACTACGAGAAGAACAAATTCCCGGCGGCTAGGATTTCCCCTGTAAAGGCCCATGTGAAATATCGGTCTAGGAAGGTAAATACCGTCTAAATGGCGTCCAGACGATACTATGAGCCCCTCATTGAAAGATCCCACCCCGCGGGGTGCAAAACGCGCTCCGGTTGGCTTGTGACTATATACGTCGTCCCAGTTTTGAGGGGATTAACCTCATAGTGTAGGCACCTATATCGGAGAGGGCATTCGGAAAGTCTTGACCGGTTATTCGACCCACTATTGGTGTAGATCAGGGACGGGTAATCGGATGGTGTGGGTACAGTGTACGACCTCTGCAGAGTGTAAATCTATTCGAATAGCCGAGTCCTCGGTCATGGACGGTTGTGCTGGCGGTTGTACAGCGGTAATGGTTTTGTTTTCAAAAAGGACTTCGGAAAAGCAATGGCTCGAAAATGTTTTGATCATGGGATGGTCGGGAAAAATGGAGGAAGGAGTTTGGTCGTGAGATGACCGGAAGGGGAAACAAACGGGTGACCCAATCCCAGTGTTTTCCTAAAACTTTTCAAAACGGTTTCCAAAATATTTTACAAAGGTTTTTCAACCAAGGTATAGAGACATGCTATATCTACAAGAGGAACTAGTTTATAAAATAACCCCTCTCAGAGCCTTCCTACCACAACTAGATTGCATGTCCGTTATTATTATCTTAAGGTGGTTTGCGAGTACATTCAACGTACTCACCGGCATTGTCCCTGGCTATTTACTTGGCCAGATTATGAGCAGGAAGATGGGAATATCAAAGGTTACGACGGCGACTTCGCAAACTAGGGCGTTACTCCGAGTCAGGCACCCTATGGGCTATGGCATGACTCGGGCCTTCTACGTTTAGTGTTTTCGCTGCTACTGTCTATTTGTGCCCAAGTGGCCCCTTTGTAAGACTATCTATGTAAGACTTATTGGTCGGTACTGTAATGGATGTGTACTTTGATGCTATGTCGATTATGCTCCACGAGTCAGTGATCATGGGATCGTGGTTGTTTGCATAATGGGTTATCCCGGACTGTAAATCTGGTGTGCCACAGACTTGCTATCAGAGCCATCCTGACTGTAGGAGCCCCTAGATATCTTGGACGTTAGTCGAGGACCTAAAACTAATTTCATCATCAAACGAAGAACATGAGTATTTGCAAAAATAATGCTTATGTCTTCCCTACTATATTTTCAAAAAGCTACTTACATTAAAGCTCCATTATAATTACTCAAAATTTTCACACCTTACACTAACCCCAAACTCCTCTAAAAAATTTGTATATAGTTGTTGTGTTCACCAAGTTCCGCCAGGTGGGATTGGAGCTGCCACTCTAGTTGTTTGAGGTTGAGCTGGGAGAGTTGGCTCGCTTGGTGGGACGCCCTACACTAGAGATCAAGGACGCCCACATCCCCACCCACATTGATGGGGAGCTCTCTTGGCTCGTGGTGTGCACGGTGCGAGGAGGAGTAGTACCCCTGCTCTCTGAGGACTTTGAAGTGAATGTGATTGAGAAGGAGTTGGGAGATGGCATACTCAGGGTAGCCCAGGAAGCCCTGACGCGACTGGCCTATCACCATCGCCAGCAACTAGAGGAGACGCGGTTTCACTTCTTTGGGAGGCGTCATGAGGAGGGGTACGTGCTCCAGGCACCACCCCATCCTGACTTTGGTGCGTATATCCAGAATATGGAGTACACCTAAAGAAGACACATACGCACCTGGACCAGGTCCGAATGGATCTAGATCTCAAGGCTACCCAGTTGCTCTCCACGGAGGAGACCCTAGAGTATGCGAAGGCTGGGAGTGCCCTAGCCCTATTGGAGAAAACGGCTACGGTTGCTAGGAACAAGCGCCTCATGAAGAAGATGAAGGATCAGAAGGAGCTGCTAGTGACAATGGAAGCCAAGATAGAGGAGGTGGAGGAGGAGTGCGTCGATCTCCGCAAGGACAACAATGACTTGCTAGATGAGACCGACAATGATGCTGCCCATAAGGAGGACTTTGACATGGAACCACTGAGCGACCCCGATGATGATGATTAGATGGATGAGGAGGATCCGGAGGAGCTCATCTTCGAGCCCGAGGAGGACGATGAGGTGATCATCGAGGAGGATACCACTGCATGTCACCACGAGGAGTAGGTTATGCGTCGACGAGGCGAGCACGTGAGACTATCACCATATTTCCCTTTTTAATGGCGATTTGATTATATTTGTTTGCTCTGTATTGATTGGATCTCCAGTACATCTATTTAGTGTTGAGATGTGACACATGAACTAGTACTTATGTTGGTGGAACTTATGTTTGTTCGCATTTCTGTTAAAATGCTGGTTGTCCTTATATATGCATGACGCCTTGATGTCGCTTCTAGTTATTTGGATCTCCTTTGAGAAACACTATGTCCACAACCTTATCTATCCTCCCACCTTCAGGATGGTGCGTCCCCGTGGTCCGCTACCCCTCCACCCGAGCCAACAATGGCTCAACTCCTACGCATGTTCATGGAAGATCGCCAAGCTGCCAACACCGAGCGCCAAGCCAACCTCGCTGCACTTCAGCAACTTATCCAAGCCGCAGCAGGGAATGCCCATGACAATGAAGGCGAAGGCGGGAATAGAGAACCACGATCCCGTCTCAAGGATTTCCAAAACCCCAATCCACCAGTGTTCACCAAGTGCACTAACCCCTTGGACGCTGATGATTGGATCCGCACAATCGAAAACAATCTGGAGGTAGCCCGAGTGGGAAATGAAGAGAAAGTACTTCTGGCCACCCATTTCCTTGCAGGACAAGCCAGGGAATGCTAGAAAAGCGTGAAGGAAATTCTTCCAGCCTGTCAGGAAATCACTTGGGAGAATTTCAAGGAAAGGTTCCGCAAGCGCCACATTCCCCCAGGTCTGATCAAGATGATGAGAGATCAGTTCCGAGCTCTGAAGCAAGGAGGAATGACCGTTGTCCAATATCTAGAGAAATACACTGACCTGGCAAGGTATGCCCCAGAAGACACCAACACTAAAGAGAAAAAGGTGGATAATTCCTGAATGGACTTCATGATGAGCTGCAGTGTCACCTAGCAGCACAAAGGTTTTAGGAACTTGATGCCCTGGTGGATGCTGCTATCATGGTTGAGAGCAACCGTAAGGGGATGATTGAAAACCGCAAGCACCGGATGATGCAGCAAGGAGGATCCAGTGGAATCAGGTCCCGTAGCCTTCCCCCATCCAACCATCCCCACCTCAGAGAACTCTGACATATGCTCCGCGTCCCAACAACCCCAACCGTAACTACAACAATCCCCGCCCCGGAGGTGGAAACCCAAGACCTGCTCCTAGAGGACCTGCCAACCCCAATTTTCGCCACAACACATCTGGGTGCTTCACCTGTGGGGAAGTGGGACACTGCTCCCGCGACTGCCCAAATAAGAAAGATGCATCGTCACCTAATGCGGCCCCCATGAACGCCAGAGGAGCGCCAGCAAAGGGCGTTGCTCCTAAGGGATCCGCTAGGGGACACCTGAATCACATCAGCACGGAGAATGCACAGGCATCTCCTGACATCGTTCTGGGTACGTTCCTTGTCAACTCCGTCCCCACTACAGTACTCTTTGATTCAGGAGCATCACATTCCTTTGTTACAAAACCATTCGCTAAGAAAAGCGGTATGATATCTAGTTGGATGGATAGGCCTATGCTAGTACAGATCCCAGGCTCGACGGCCAAAACACAAACCGTCTGTTGAGACATCCCAATAGTAATACATGGTAGAACTTTCAAGGCTGATCTGATAGTTTTGGGAGCCAAGGTCTAGACGTAATTCTTGGGATGGATTGGATGTCCTGCTATCAGGGCGTAATATATTGCGCCCGAAAGATCATCTCCCTGAGGAGTACTGAAGGACAGCATGTCAAGTACCAAGGGACAACCCCCTCATCCCAGTTCTATTGCCAAAAATGTGTTGCTGGACCCACCCTAGATCAAGTACCGGTAGTCTGTGAGTATCCAGATGTTTCCCCAATGAGTTGCCCGGTATGCCCCCTGACAGGGATATCAAGTTCACCATCGAATTAATCACCGGAATGACCCCTATAGCCCAGAGGCCCTACAGTATGAATCCCGAGGAATTGGTAGAACTGAAGAAGCAGCTGGATTCCATGGAACGTAAAGGCCATATCCAGCCGAGCGCCTCCCCGTGGGAATCGCCAGTTCTGTTTGTGGACAAATGGGACGGGACCACCCGGCTGGTCACAGATTACCACAAGCTTAATGAGGTCACCATCAAGAATAAATACCCCCTTCCCAAGATCGACAACCTGTTCGATCATCTAAATGGAGCACAAGTGTTCTCAACGATAGACCTCCGCATCGGATACCATCAGCTTAAGATCCAAGAATCAGACATCCCTAAAATAGCCTTTGCCACCAGATATGGCTTGTGTGAGTATACCGTCATGTCCTTTAGATTAACCAACACATCTACCTACTTCATGAATCTCATGAACAAGGTATTCATGCCCTACCTGGACAAGTTCGTGGTGGTATTCATTGATGATATCTTGGTCTATTCCAAATCGGAAGCCGATCATGAGGTACATCTGAGACTAGTACTAGGAACCCTTAGGGAACACCAGCTTTATGCCAAGTTCACTAAATGTGAATTTTGGTTGAAGAAAGTGGGATTCCTTGGCCATGTATTGTCAGCCGGAGGAGTCTTAGTCGATCCTGCCAAGATACAATCAGTACTAGAATGGAAGGCCCCCACCAACCCTTCGGAGATCCAAAGCTTTTTGGGTCTAGCGGGTTATTAACACAAATTTGTTGAGGGATTCTCCAGCATTGCAAAACCTATGACCCATTTACTAAAGAAGGACAAGAAATTTGAATGGACAGGCAAGTGCGAAGAGAGTTTCCAAGAACTCAAAAAGAGATTAGTCTCAGTCCCTATCCTAACCCTGCCAGATGTATCCAAAAACTTTGAAGTCTATTGTGACACCTCCAAGTTAGGACTTGGAAGAGTGTTGATGCAGGAAGGCAAGGTCATTGCTTACCTATCTCATCAGCTAAAGCCGCATGAGATGAACTATCCCACCCATGATCTAGAATTGGTCACCGTTGTGCACGCCCTCAAAACATGGCGCCATTACCTGATGGGAAATCGCTGTGAAATTTATACGGACCATAAGAGCCTGAAATATATCTTCACGCAGAAAGAGTTAAACATGAGGCAGCGAAGATGGATTGAACTGATCAAGAATTATGATTTAGGTATCCACTACCACCTAGGAAAGGCCAATGTGGTGGACGATGCCCTCAGTCGGGAACCCTGCTCCCTAAATGCCCCGATTAAACGAGACCAACCATAATTAGTGCAAGAATTCGAAAGGTTTAGGCTAGAACTAGTTAGTCCCGGATTCCTGGCTCACCTTGAGTTAAAGCCAACTCGGCTGGACCAGATAAAGGACGCCTAGCAAGGTCACCCGAGCATAGAAGGAATCAAGCAGCGTATGGAGAGGGAAATTGTTCCCGGATTCAAGGTCGATGATAAAGACGTCCTATGGTATAAAGGCCGCATCTGCGTGCCTAGCCGACATGATTTAAAGCAGACCATCATGAAAGAAGCTCATGAGACCCTTTACTCCATCAACCCGGGGAGTACCAAGATGTACCAAGATCTGAAGGAACAGTACTGGTGGCATGGAATGAAAAGAGAAATATCCCTATTCGTAGCCAAGTGCGATATCTGTCAGAGAGTTAAGGCCAAACACCAACGCCTCGTAGGATTACTCCAACCCATGAAGATCCTAGAATGGAAGTGGGAGAGGGTAGGAATGGACTTCATCACTGGATTACCCAAGTCTAGTAGAGGCCACGACTCCATCTGGGTCATAGTTGACTATTTATCCAAGGTAGCTCATTTCCTTCCGGTATGGACCACCTTCAGTGGACAATAGCTCGCCAAACTCTACATCTCCAGAATGGTTAGCCTCTATGGGGTGCCCAAGCAAATCGTATCTGATCGCGGACCTCAATTCACCTCACACTTCTGGAAAAGTATGCACAAATCCTTGGGAACTAAACTGTACTTTAGCACCGCATACCACCCCTCCACGGGAGGATAGACCGAAAGAGTCAATCAAGTCCTAGAAGATATGCTTCGTTCCTGCATACTAGCCTATGGAACTAAATGGGAAGATTACCTACCGTTCACGGAATTCTCCTATAATAATAGCTATCAAGCCAGTTCGAAGATGGCCCCTTTTCAGTTTCTCTATGGGAGGAAATGTCGAACCCCTCTAAACTGCACCGAAATCGGAGAAAGTCAAATCTTTGGCCTAGATGTAATCAAGGCTGCCGAGGAACAAGTTCAGCTAGCTTGTGACCATTTGAAGGCCGCCCAATCCCGTCAGAAGAGCTATGCCGATACCAAACGTCGGGAGGTACCCTTTTTCAAAGGAGACTTTGTGTACCTTCGCGTCTCTCCCCTCAAGGGAATGTAGCGCTTCCATGAGAAAGGAAAACTCGCTCCCCGTTACATTGGGCCCTTCAAAATCCTGGCCCAACGGGGTCGAGTCTCATACCAACTCGTGCTGTCAACCGAACTATCTGACTTCCACGACGTCTTTCACGTGTCTCAACTTCGGAAGTGCCTCCAAGTGCCCGACAAGCCTGAAGTCTTCAAGAAGGTCGATATCAAAGAAATTGATCTCAATTAAGACCTGACCTACAGAGAAGTCCCTGTCAAAATCCTAGAGAAGGCTAATCATTTGACCAGGTGCCGTAACATACCCCTCTAAAAGGTTCAATGGAGCAACCACTCTGAAGACGAAGCTACCTGGGAACGCGAAGATTACCTTCGGAAAGAATACCCAAACCTCTTCACTCCTCAACTCGAAAATCTCGGGACGAGATTTCTTTAAGGGGGGAAGGTCTGTAACACCCCAACTTTTCTATCCTGATTGCCTAGGTAGGAACTCCAAAGTTTAGGGGGAAATAAAACTTTTTAATTTAACCTACCCACTATACGTTATTTACTTAGTTTGTTTGACCCTTAGTTTTGACTAGTTTAAAACTTGTGTTTGCCATTCTAGTGTGTCCTAGTGGCTCTTGCATCTAGAATTGATTCTGATTAAACCCTAGCACCACTCTAAGGGGTGCTTTAGGAAAAATCAGAGAGGGATCACCTTGCGTGATCAAGCCCCAAAACCCTTGGGCCCTAACAACCCTATGCATCTCTATCTTGCCATGATCACAAGTAAACCCACAAGGCACCCGGTTAAACCCCAACCTTGCTTCATTTGCATGTTGATTCTAAGAGCACATGTGGGAACTATAGAAAATGGTCACCTTATTTCCTACCCACTTTAGATGATCCTTGCAAGCCTTTGGAGTTGATCAAGGAGGCAACCAGGGCCTAGACTCACTCACCCCACCTCCCTCTACACCCCCATATCCCCACCTCTTCCATTGGTGGCTGGCGATCGATGTGAGCATCAACCAATGTCGCCCCCGAGCGTGTGCCACCCTAGATCATCCACACCCCTCCCCTACTCTCTACACCTCGCTGCATCGCATTCAGGTGCCCTGGCACGTAACCAACGTTGCAATGCCCCTCTCTCCACCACCCTGGCCATCATTGCTCACCCTGGACGAGAGAGAGGGAGTGGCAGGGAGGCAGATCGGCAAGATCTTGCATTGCCACCCTCTAGCCCCCACTGGACATTGTGCTGTCGCGTCCCTGGGCCCGTGCAGCTCGCGTCTTCCCCAAGAACTACCCACCCTTCTCCCTCGCTCACCCGAAGCCCCCTCTACCCCCAACCCTCGCCGGCCACGTCACCGTGGCCACGTCGCCCGCGCTCCCCAGTTACCCGGTGCCAAACCGCAGCACGCGTGAGCAAAGAACGCCGCCCACTGCTCTCTCCACCACCCAGAAGTCTAAACCTAGCCCTCCCTAGCTCACCCCTAGGCCGACCACGACGTGACCTGGCGTCGAGCACCTAACGGGCAAGGGCGCCGTTGGGACAGCCCACGTCGTCCCGAAGCTGTGCACCGGTCCACACGCCTCCTAAACCTCCCCCTGGCTCCCAGTGACACACCCCGTCCCTCTCCTGGTCTACCCACACTCCCCAACCTCGCCATGGACGGCCCCTACACGTGGTGCACCATGATCCGCTCCGCCTCGGCATAAAACCCCTGAGCCACCTACCGCTCTCGCCATCCACCCCATTTCCACCCCAACCCACTCCCTCTCCACCTCAGGGAGGACCCGAGCTCGCTCGTCTCCTGCCTGCCTCTCCATGCATCTCACCGCCACGGTGCCGACCAAGGAAAGGTGAAAGTTGACGTCGCCGCCTATCCTCCCCTTCTCTCCCCCAACCATCCATGCATGCATGACTCGTACAACCACCTCTGACCTCCTTTCCGCTCTTCCCCAGGATCCGTGGGAAATGTCGCCGGAGAGGAGCCGAGGACGCCAACATCGCGAGCCCGTTCCTTTCCATCCCAGGAGCCCAAACAACTGCTGACGCCCCTCATTTGAACCGGTGTCATCACCCACGTCGAACCAAGCCGTCCCCGACGCTGCTCCGCCCCTAGGTGAGCCTCCACGAACCTCCCCAGTAGCCTCTAGGGTTCGTCGCCGGTCACACCACCCTCGCGAGGAAGACAAGACCTAGGCCATTGGATCGGTTTGGATCCGACGACCCACAGCGCTGGATACCTCTTCGCCAGCCCGTAGACGCTGACGTGCGGGGCCCCCGCCGGGGATTTGAAATCCTCAGCTCCCGTGCACCCTGCCGCGCAAACAGGCCGCCCAGCTCCTGCGCAGGCCTTAGCCAGGCCTCAGATCCACCCAGCCCCTTTTTATTTTTCCATTTGTTTAAAAATCCAAAAAGTTATGTTGCAGATTTAAATCTTCCAAAAATCACTAAAACCTCGGTTTGACCTGATTCAAACTCTGGAAATTAGCCTCTGTAAATCCCCACCACCTTGCACCAATAGCGTGCCAAAATAATGACTGTAGTTTGCTTAATAATTTGTGGAGTAAGAATAGGTAGTTTTCGCTGTTTCATTTTTATTAATTTTTTTGCAAGCCATAAAAATATGAAACCAATTCCCAGGCCTTCCTTTTTAAACTACCTATCCAGTAAAATTGGAATCACACCTTTAGAAATTGTTTAGCACCTGTAGTAATTTTTGCAAGTTTGGGACAGAAGCTTCTTGGAGAAATTCTAGAAGCTTCCGTGGAACTCCTTTTTGAGTAATTCCAACTCCAGGAGTTGAGCACCATCTATACCTACCTAATCCCATAAGGTCGTATTTTTTGTGTGAATACTTCGGTGCTGGGAATTATTTGAGTGATTCTAGTCTTTGTTGCAGTGTTAAAATTGCTATAAATCAACCATATTAGCTAAAATCATGGATCCAATTGGGTTGGCTTAGTATTTATGTTACCTACCCAACAATAATATTTTTGATCCCTGTTTCCTTGCAGAACAGTGGTGAAGCACTTGTTTTCTTATTAGGCTAGGGTTCACTAGTAAATTCACCATTATTTTTAGGAGTGTCCAAACTAGTTGATTCCAATGACTTTGGCTTGCTCATTTCAGTAGCTACAAATATGTGTTTTGGTTGGCCCCGTTGTGTACTTATTCTGTACTGTTTGACTTGTTTGCTCCATGTTTGATGTATGGTGTGTTGCTTGTTCGTTTATTTTCTTTTGCGACGATAGATACGAACGAGGAAGGGTAAGAGGAAGGTGATTTGGAGTATCTTGAAGAAGGAGATCAGGTACAAGTTGCCAACAAAGGAAAGCCACCTTATTGCTCATATGCCTTGTCCTACTATTTTATCTTTGCATGTTTTATCTACTTATTTATGTAAAATGCATTGTTTTACTATACTATTTTTATATAGGGACTATTTGGCTCCTCCAAATAGTTACCCCTTATACCATTAGGTACAACCCCTTTGTATCGCACCTACCTCCCTTAGTATGGTAGATAGTGTTTAACACCATAACCCCTTGAAGACCCCGTTTCAGCCTAAGAAAAAGTATAGGATGGGAAGACCCCGAGAAAAAGGATCTACAAAAATGTTTTATCTGAAAACCTTGGTGAGGCGTGGCCTACCAAGTGAATTTTGGAAAATGAGAAAGGTTTTCGTTTTACAAAAAGATGGAGGAAAAATGTTTACAAAAACAACCGTTTTGGCCAGTTTTGAAGCTAGCGCAATTAACCCGTGCAACCACATTGCTCTGGAATGGGACGGGGCTGGGATGGAAGTTTGTCTAATCCGGTATAGGTGTCTCAAAATACTACGGGGAAGAACAAATTCCCGGAGGCTAGGCTTTCCCCTGTAAAGGCCCATGTGAAACATCGGTCTAGGGAAGGTAAATACCGTCTAAATGGCGGCCAGACGATAGTATGAGCCCCTCATTGAAAGCGCCCACCCTGCGGGGTGCAAAACGCGCTTCGGTTGGCTTGTCACTATATAGGGCATCCCGGTTTTGAGGGGATTAACCTCATAGGGTAGGCACCTATATCAGAGAGGGCATTCGGAAAGTCTTGACCGGTTATTCGACCCACGATCGGTGTAGATCAGGGACGGGTAATCGGATGTTGTGGGTATAGTGTACAACCTCTGCAAAGTGTAAATCTATTCGAATAGCGGAGTCCTCGGTAATGGACGGTTGTGCTGGCGGCTGTACAGCGGTAATGGTTTTGTTTTCAAAAAGGACTTCGGAAAATCAATGGATCAAAAATGTCTTGACCACGGGATGGTCGGGAAAAATGGAGGAAGGATTTTGGTCATGAGATGACCGGAAGGGGAAACAAATGGGTGACCCAATCCCAGTGATTTCCTAAAACTTTTCAAAACGGTTTCCAAAATGTTTTACAAAGGTTTTTCAACCAAGGTATAGAGACATGCTATATCTACAAGAGGAACTAGTTTATAAAAGAACCCCTCCCGGAGCCTTCCTACCACAGCTAGATTGCATGTCTGTTATTATTATCTTAAGGTGGTTTGCGAGTACATTCAACGTACTCACCAGCATTGTCCCTGGCTATTTACTTGGCCAGATTATGAGCATGAGGATGGGAATAACGAAGGTTACGACGGTGATTTCTCGAACTAGGGCGTTGCTCCAAGTCAGGCACCCTATGGGCTATGGCATGACTCGGGCCTTCTACGTTTAGTGTTTCCACTGCTACTGTCTATTTGTGCCCAAGTGGCCCCTTTGTAAGACTATCTATGTAAGACTTATTGTTCGGTACTGTAATTCATGTGTACTTTGATGCTATGTCGATTATGCTCCACGAGTCACTGATCATAGGATCATGGTGGTTTTCATAATGGGTTATCCCGGACTTTAAATCTGGGGTGCCACAATGACCACAACAAGATCATGCATAGAGAGAGAGATGAACACATAGCTACCGGTAGAGCCCTTAGCCTCAAAGGAGAACTAATCCCTCCTCATCATGGGAATCAGCAATGGTGATGGAGATGGTGGTGGAGATCGATGGAGCTGGCTCCGGGGGCACTTCCCCGTCTCGGCAGGGTGCCGAAACAGAGACTTTCTGTCCCCTGAATCTCCCCTTCGGTGGCGGAGGCGCTATGGAACTTTTCGTGGCTTTCTGGTCGATTATTTAGGGTTTCTGAGTCGGGGGCTTCTTATAGGCGAAGGAGAAAAGGTTGGTGGAGTGCCAGGGGGCCCTCACACCCCCTGTGGGTGCGGGCAGGGTGGGCCCGTGGCCACCCTGGTGTCCTCCTCCAACCCGTCTTCGATTTTCCGTATCGTTCAGGGAAAAATATGAACTTTGGCTTTTGTCCCGTCCAATTCCAAGAATATTCATTTTTTAGCTTTCTGAAACCAAAAAGAGCAGAAAACAGACAACTGGCAGTGTGGCATCTTGTCAATATGTTAGTTCTAGAAAGTGTATATAAAATACCTCAAAGTGTAGACAAAGCATAAGACAAATGATATAAAATAAGCATGGAGAATCAAAAATTATAGACGTTTACGACGTAGCAAGCATCCCCAAGCTTAACTCCTTCTCGTCCTCGAGTAGGTAAGTGATAAAAAGAATATTTTTTTAGGTGACATGCACCATCATAATCAAGATCAAACCATTTGCAAGCATTATAAGATGGGATCAAAGTACTCTAAACATGAGCATGAAAGAATAAGTTCTAACAATAAGACAAAGTAACTATGCATGCAACATGAAAGGTTACAAACAAAGATCATGAATAACATGCATTGAAAAACGTTTGTTTGTTTCACATACAGAAAACATGGCATAGTGGCATTCAGCTTGTCCCTCATGGAGTAGCAAATAGATGCATAGGACACCTTGAAAGTTCATAAGAGTGACTAGATACAAATAGCACAAGAACAAGTAATAGCAACAATATGCATCAATCAATAAGTTTTGGGACAATGCACATAGAACTAAGAATGGAAACTATGCTCTCTTAACTAGTGCCTAGAGGTAGAAGGTGGAGACTCAATATAATGGTGGAAGAAAGGCCCTTCATAAAGGGAAGCAGGTATTTCAAGTTTCAAAAAGAGCTTACAAAAATTATGGTACTTGTTAGCTTTCAGCTCTCATTTCCCCTATCATAAGCATCTTGAAGTTATTAAGGTTAAAGTGAACAAACTATGGAGTATATGCTTGATAATTGGCAATCTCATGTCCCTTGAATATGAGGGCCACTCCTCATGCTACTCAACTTTAGTAACCTATAAGTTCTTGTCATAGTAAGTACATGTGTATCATAGAGAACCGCCAACGGGGTACCCCTTGCACATTATACAGGAGCTATCCCATAATCAAAATGACAAGGCAAGCAGACAATGAGCATCTCAGCAATCTTATTATTTACCATGGGAAAATAGTGCTTTTTCTCTCTTTCCTCTTTTCAATATGTATTTTTTTATAAGAAGAAAGCTTCATAGATTGCTCACTATGGTGATGCTGCAAGTTTCCACCATGATTAGGCATTGCTTAGGCTAGCGGCCCAGCCGTTTCTCTAACACACATACATAACTCCATGGACATACAAGATCACCTTTTATTTCACACCGATGACATCCATAAACAAAAGAGCATGATATCAACTGTGTACAAAGTACAAGTGCAATGTTGAAAGCGGTCCCCGTGACAACACTGTTCTGCTAATTCCAACATATAAGTGCAAGCATATACAACAAAGATGACACAATGGTTCAAGTTTATTAGGGGCAAGAAAAATAAAGTGTGCCATCAAGTTTGTGAGAGCTTTAATCACTAAGTTTCACATAACAAAATAACTTTTTAATTGGAAGATAGATAAAACAAGAATATACTTGGAATGGTGTAACACACCATGCATAGAAATTTATAGTGGAAACTTTGGAATAACTTGGTTTCTTGGGAGTTGGATGCATGAGTAGAGCTTACTCAATACAAGTGGAGGCTAGCAAAAGACTGGGAGCAACCAACTAAGAGAGCAATAATGGCCATAATCATGTAGAGCGACAAAACATTATCAATCAAAGCATAAAGTGGTACTACAAGTCAAGGACTAAATGATCATAGAGGCTATGGTGACTTATTTATAGTCATAACATGGTGTGAGCATGTGCCAAGTCAACCCAAACAAACCATCAAAGTAGAATACCACAATACTATGCTTTTGCATGCTAAAACAATGCATGATTCTTTCAAGGCACATTAAGCAATCCTAATTGTTTGGAACAAGTCATTTTACAATAATAATCACTAAGCATAAGGTCAAAACAACACGTAGCATGACATGATAGAGTCTAAGTCACAGTCAAAGCAAGCTCCTCTTGTACCACTATAAGCATGAAACTTCCTACTCTTTTGCAACACCAATCAACTTATTTGAAACAACTCACAAAGATAATAATCAATAAAGATCAGTGAGCATCTCACACAAATCCACAAATAAGAACTAAAAAGTTCTAAGCTGAAAGCCCAAGAAAACTATGGCTAAACATAGTGCTAGCAAAAGAGAACACTCACAAAACAATAAGAGTGAAAACTAGAGTGTTCTAAACAATGAAAACCGAGTGTGTATC
Organism: Avena sativa; assembly: GCA_916181665.1. Taxonomy (NCBI): domain Eukaryota; kingdom Viridiplantae; phylum Streptophyta; class Magnoliopsida; order Poales; family Poaceae; genus Avena; species Avena sativa. The sequence goes on from OV702280.1 coordinate 174,742,354, forward strand.
TCTCCAAAAGAAGTGTGTTGTAATCTACCAACTTATTCAAGCAAAATAAATAAACAAAAACCAAAAACGATAACTAAGACGCTCCAAGAACAACACAACTGTGCATGAAACAATAAAAACGAAGTGTCTAGGAAGACCTGATATTTTTATTGATGAAGAAGGGGATGCCTTGGGAATCCCCAAGCTTTGATGCTTGTACCTATTGAATATTTCTTGGGGTGACATGGGGTGGCATCCCCAAGCTTGAGCTTTTGTCCATTCTTCATCTCGTTACATCATTCTTTCTCTACACCTGAAATTTTTCCTTCATACAAAACTTCACACAATCTTCATTAGCAACATTAGTGTATTAAAAATATAATAGACCTTTGGGTTTAGCTTTAGAGCAGCAAAAATTCCACTAAAAACAGAAGCTACTGTAGCAATTCCCTCAAAAATATCAATTTCCCAAAAAGAACCCAAAAAGGAATAAATAAGAAGCAAATGCAAATAATGGCAGAAACCTGTCAAAATAGACCAGCAGGTAAAAACTGATTTTTTCGAAGACCTTCTGTTGCTCAAATAAAAACGTGTTGAACTAACTAAAGTTAGCTAACATACTGAGGGATTTATTCACATAATATCAGCTCAATCTTACTTACAGAGATTCCTCAAGAATGTTTATGGTGGAGCACAAAAATCTGTTTCAGGACAGAAACTCCCCAAATCTTACTTCCCTCTCATTAGAGGTCATTCTTGGCACAAAAAGCAAATAAAAAGGATAAGGAGAGGTCATTTCTGAAGTAATAACTTCCAAGACTAGAGAAAACTCTTGGGTTATCTCCCAAAAAATACATTTCGTTAACGCCTTTAAGTTAGGCTTGATAGTTTGAGAAGATGCTCACATAAGAAATATGAATTGAAGTAAATGAGAGCATCAAGAAGCAAATTCAAAACAGATTTAAGTCTAACACACTTCATATGCATAGGAACCTTGTAAAGAAACAAGTCATGAAAGCGCAAAGCAACAAGCATAGGAAAGCAAAACAAGTGCAACTTCAAGATTTTCAACATAAAGAGGGGAAACTTAATATTATTGAGATGCATAAAATCATGTTTCCCTCTATCATAACAACTTTTAGTAGCATCAGGCATAAAATTAAAATTAAAAATATAACTATCACATAAAACATTCTTATTATGATCCACATGCATATAATAATTATTACTCTCCACATAAGCATAGTCATTCTTATTAGTTGTACTGGGAGCAATTTCAACAAAATAGCTATCATTATTATTCTCATCACCATAATCATCAAATATAGGAGGCATATTGTAATCATAATTAACTTTCTCCTCAATAGTAGGTGGACTGAAAATATCATATTCATCATTGTAATCATCATATATTGGAGGTTTGGTATCATTATAAGCAATAGAATAGCTATCTTCCAAAGTTGGGGACTTAAAAGATCATTTTCATAAAAAATAGCTTCCCCAAGCTTAGACGTTTCCATAGCATTAGCAATAATGGTGTTCAAAGAATTCATACTAATAATATTGCTATTAGCATGCAAATAAAGTTCCATAGGTTTTTTAATTTTCTCTTAAAACACTTCATGTCCTAACTCAAGATAAACACTATAAAGCTCTCTAATTTTGTTGTTGTTTTCCATTAAGCCTAACTAGTGAAAACAAGAAACAAAAATACAAAATTGCAGAATCTAAAGGAAATAACTTTGAGCACTCACACCGGAGGATGTGAGTACCTTTTACCTTACCTCCCTGGCAATGGCGCCAGAAAATAGCTTGATGTCTATGCACTTCTATTCTTGTAGACAGTTGTTGGGCCTCCAAGTGCAGAGGTTTGTAGAATAGCAGCAATTTCCCTTAAGTGGATCACCCAAGGTTTATCGAACTCAGGGAGGAAGTGGTCAAAGGTATCCCTCTCAAGCAATCTTGCAATCAAGATACAAGAAGTCTCTTGTGTCCCCAACACACCTAATACACTTGTTAGGTGTATAGGTGTAACATCCCAAGAATATTAAACTAGAATCATCAAACTCTAATCACCAAATTTAGGGTTAACAAAAACTTTTCCAATTAAAATATGAAAGCATTCATATGAGTGTGCATTAAAATTTGGATTGTTTTGAATTGCCATGATTCTGTGTTTCTTTGCTTGTAGAATGATTCTTAGGAGAAATAAACATCATCTAAACAATCCCCAAACTTTTCCCTAAGACAAACAAATTAATTGAATGGTCACTTTGGCCAATTTAACTCCCATGCCTACTTTGGCTATCTCTAACTTTCAGAACTTAACAGAAACATGTATGGATCTTTGCACCCCTTGATAGTACTCATAACAAAGTACCAAGGCCCACTTTGTGATCATCCAGAAACATTCAAATGCTTAGTTTAAATGACAGTTTAAAATTGAATCTATTTCATATGGGAAGATCCCACTATTTCAAAAACCACTCAAACCAACTCAATTTTCAAAACCCAAGCATCCACAGACTCCCCAGTACATGCCTAGCACACCCACCAAAAATATTTTCAAAATTCAAAACTTAAGTTCATGCGGCCATTTCATCAAACAGGTTGCAGATGCAAATCAAACAAAATCAAAACACTATGTTGAGCAGTGTTTTGGGCCTAACTTATTCCCTCTCTGGACACCACTAGCCTTAGTAGATCATCTAACAATCTTAACTAATCACTAGAACCCCTGTAAGCTGTCCATTATCATCAATGGTGAATAGGCCGAGAGCACCATTGCCACCCCATGGTCGATAGCGAGCTACAAGCAACACTAGCCTCGCCATCCTTGTCTGGGAGCAAGCTAGCACCCCACCGCCACTACCTGTCCCAGCCGCAAGCAATGCCAGCCACTGCCCAGGCCATGCCAACCTTCTCTGCTACCATGCCGAGAGCGCGCCCCGTGCGCCACACTCGACCAGCGCACACAGACCACGCGCCGCCCTCGCCGCGTGCACGCGTGATCACCACCGTCCCAGCAACCCCGCAGACACGCCCGTTTGCCTCCGCACGGACCACGCGCGCTGTGCACCATCAAAACTTCCGTCGGACCAGCACAGAGCACCACAGCGTTCTGACCGATCAGCACCGCCCCACGCCTCGCCACCACGCCATTGAGCTTAGCCAGGGAGCACAACACCGCCCCATATCGTCGCCCACGCCAATAGCCCTCTGCACCATCGACCACGACGAGCTCATCTTGCGCCCGTCGGTCCCCTCTCGCCACTATAAATAGAGGCATCCCCCGCTCGAATTCTTCACACCATTCTACTCCCCTCTCACCCAGAACCACCCCACCTCACTCCCGGAGCAAGGCGAGCAGCGCATCGCCGGAATTTCACCGGAGTCCGCCGCTGCTGGTGGAGAAGGAAGCCATCGATTGGAGCCGCCCCAGGAGGAGCTGCCGGTGCCAGGAGGATCGCCGTCATCGACTTTGTCGTTCGCTCGCATCGCCGACCCTCGCCTGAGCCCCGGTAAGCCTCCCACGACCCCCACCGAGCCGCTAGGGTTCGAGCTCGCCGGTGACTTGTTCATCGTCGACGATGACCCTCAGCCGTCGATCTTCATTCTAATCCAACACACCACATTGCCCCGTACTGCTTCGCGTTTAAAGAGCCACTGACCAGTAGACCCCCTGTCAGCTGCGCCCCGCGCTGCGGAGTGACACTGGGCCGGCCCATTAACCTTTCCCGCGCACCCCACTCGTTTGAATTTATCTTTTTCTATTTATATTCAAACTCAGTTCTGTACCTAGTTTCAAAAATCAACCCAGATCGATTTAGTGAACCAAATTGAATGAAACCAATTTTTTTAGAAAGATATTGAAATGTTTAATCCAAGCCCGTTGGATTCAAATCATTTGAGTCTATAGATCAACCTTGGTAAAAATAACAAGGCAGAAGCTTTTCTGCATTCAAACATTTTTCAAATTTCAACCATAATAGCTTTTGAGTTGATTCCAACTCTCAAAAATCACATTTGATCATACCTTTCAGAATGTATAAAAATATATGGGTTTACTTACAGAAATAATGTTCAAGTAATAAAAGAATGCCACATAGGCATTTCTAGCCACTTTAATGATTTAAAATAAAAGGGTTAAACCTTCTTAAATTGCGACACTACTTTATATCACATTCCCATGTACTGAAATATGTGGTGATGACATGTGTCAACATGATCCCTTGTTTGGTTTGGAGAATATTAAATCCGAAGTAGTTTTTCAATGAGTAGAAATTACTTTTTTTAAAATAAATAAATAAGACAAATGCTTTATTCTTGTGATATTAGTGATGATGCTAGATAATATATAGAACACCTTTGTGTTATGATTTAAAGTAGTTAAGTATTGTTTGGTGATTGTGTACCTCGTATTTATTCATAGACGCTAGTACCGACCAAGGATACGAGGAGGAAGGAGTATACTACGAAAAATAAGCCGAGGAGAACTTCAACCACTGCTTTGCACAAGGCAAGCCTAATACTACTAGTTGATGTGGCAAGATAACACTTGCAAGATACTCTACTTTAGTTGACATATGCAAGCTAATACTTGCTGGTTACCATACCAACTATATGCCTTAAGCATATGTGATTATCCCCACTTGATAACCCCCTCCTAGTTTTACTTACAAGCTTTCTACTTTACTTCTTTATCAAAGCTATTTCTTAGAGTTTACTTAAATGACTTGTAGATTCCAGGAAGGTAATTGAAGGTTGCATAAAGAGCATTAAATTTGGCCTAAGCTAGATAATCTTGATGTCATACTAAGGCATGAGATTGAACTTAGTTAAACTCCACTTGTTTACTACCCCTCATTAGTACTCATCCCCACTTGTAGATGCTAGTGCTAAGCATAAAACTTGATCAACTTTAGATGGGAATACTTGGTGGAAAAATGGTTATGAAAACCTTGGAATGATGGATCTGTCTACTGAGATGTTTTGACATGTGTTTCCGAACACCTGATGATTTTGATGATGAAAATGTTGAGGCATGAGCCTTAGCCCTTTATAAAACTGGTGGTTGTCTGGATGCGATACCATTCCAATTTCACCGTACAACCACAGTACCCGAGAATTGGGTAGGGCTTGACTGGAAACTTATATACCTTAGTATGGGTTCCCTCACGGCCAAGGTTTGAGCTGAGGCTACCTTGTGAAGATTGTCCACCTGTGTAGTACCCAAGATGACAGTTGGTCATGGTTGGGAGGCAAAACTCACAGGAGAGTTTCTATACTAGGGCGTGTAATCGAAAGGTTAGGATTGATTATCCGCATACTGAGTATGGTGAATTCAGGATTTGTTCCTGACGGGTGTATCGAATGTTGTGGTGAAAGTGTACAATCTCTCCAGAGTGTCAAACTATTCGAATAGCCGCGTCCGCGGTTATGGAGAATTGTAGTGGCCATACTGTTCCCCCGTCAAATGTTTTCAAAATGACTTGTGAAATGAATTGAGATTTTGACTTGAGAACAACAGAGTTGTGATATGGAATACAAGTTCCCACTTAGGTGTTATAAAATTTCAACTAGCTTTTCTTGTTTTTCTGAACTTAGTAGAGTTAAATCTGGCTTTTTGCAAAACAACCCTAGAGCTTAGTGTCCTACTAAAAAAACCCCTTCACTTGTTAGTATTAGTTTGCGAGTACTTGAAGAGTACTCATGACTTTTTCCCTGGATATTCCCGTGGCCATACTATGAAGAGGAGTACGAGGAGGATGGACCCCAGGAAGGTTACGACAACTAGGATCATCTCCCATCGTCAGCATTGCCTGTGATCCCTAAGATGGAGCTTCGCCTACGCTACCTTTATTATTACGTTATTCCGCTGCTTGAGTGTATTAAGAACTGGATCATGAGATCCTTATTTGTGTAAATACCATATGTATGGTTTGTAATGGATGATGTACTGTGGTATCCAATTCTGTTATGTCTCGCAAAAATGGTAATCATGGGATTGCGATGTATGGCATAACAGGAATCTGGGATTAAAAATCCGGGTGTTGACAATAGGCGCACTAGTTCGACGAAGAGATAGTGAAATAAAATTGGTAACGGTGCCAGAAAAGATCTTATGACTTGTTGTTGACGTGGGAGAGACTAAAGGTAAACTGAAATAAAGATGGAAGCAAGTAAACATGTCACAGATCTAGTTGCAAACGGTGTTTCAATGCTTAGAAACAAGGCCTAGCGATCATACTTTGAATAGTGAACACTTTCAATAATATATTCTCTTCATGATACTACTCTTAACTACTCTCCGGTTGGACACTCTAATCCATGGTAGGGCTATAACATCACACCTCAAAGTCCGCTTTCCCCAATCTAGATAACCCCACACTGTCACCTTGAGTGCTAGATGGTTCCAACAAACACCACAATTTCATAGACAAAACCAACTCAAAATATACTCATGATAAAGATATATGTAATCTAGCCTAAGTGCCACACACGGTGTGCACGCTGTCACTTTCACACACGTGGGGAAAAGCATAGATCTATTAAAGCACGATGAGTATTTATGTAGACTCTAGCCTAAGTGCCACCATGGAGTGCACGCTGTCACTTTCACACACATGGGGAGATCAGAGATCTATTGAAGCACTTGAGTAGCAAGGTAGATCTACTTGATTACAAAGCTCATGACCATAACAAGATCATCATAGAGAGAGATGAACACATAGCTACCAGTAGAGCCCTTAGACTCGAAGGAGAACTACTCCCTCCTCATCATGGGAATCACCAACGGTGATGGAGATGGTGGTGGAGATCGATGGAGATGGCTCCGGGGGCACTTCCCTATCATGGCTAGGTGCCGGAATAGAGACTTTCTATCCCCCAATCTCCCCTTCGGTGGCGGCGGTGCTGTGGAACTTTTCGTGGCTTTCTGGTCGATTCTTTAGGGTTTCTGAGTCGAGGGCTTCTTATAGGAGAAGGAGGCAAGGTCGATGGAGGGCCAGGGGGCCCACACCCCTTGTGGGTGCGGCCATGGTGGGACCGCACCCACCTAGGGTGTGGCCACCCCGGTGTCCTCCTCCGTCTCGTCTTTGATTTTCCGTATCATTCAGGGAAAAATATGAACTTTGGCTTTTGTCCCGTCCAATTCCGAGAATATTTATATTTTAGCTTTCTGAAACCAAAAATAGTAGAAAATAGGCAACAAGCACTCTGACATCTTGTCAATAGGTTAGTTCCAGAAAGTGTATATAAAATACCTCAAAGTGTAGACAAAGCATAAGACAAATGATATAAAACAAGCATGGAGCCTCAAAAGTTATAGATACATTTACGATGTATCACCCCTCATGTATATAAGGAGTGGCTGGACTTTCCGTGCAAGAAAGAGGGTTGGATTCACGTCCAAAACCCTAGTTGGGGTCCAACTCGAACACTTAAATCCGTAATTTGCGTTACTGCTCGGTTAAAAACTGGCCTGTACCTTCTGAACCAGTTTTGAGATAGTAAACGATTTCGGATCAAAATCTCGTTAAAAGCAAAGTTGTTCGTCTCAAAAATATGAAGAACTTTTATGTTTTTCACTTTTTCATATCATCTGATGTTCAAGGTATTTTTCCTTTATTTTTGTATCGAATTTGGACTACGACCGAACGAATATACCTCAGTTTGGCTGTATTTTAAATCTAGAGGTCCCATACTTGATCAGATGAAAATAACTCCAAAACCAAAGTTGTTCATCTCATTTACACCCATTTATACATAGTTTTGTAGCCTATTTGTAATCTCTATATTCTTCTTTCTGTTTCTTTGATTTTGGATGCCTCCTTGGCACCCCATCTCTAGTTTGCTCTTGATGTAAGTCCCCATTCTTTATAAGTAAATGAAGAAAATGAGGCAGTAGGGTTTTCCCCTACTGTCATGAGGTTCAAAAAAAAAGTTGTTCGTCTCGAAAAACTAATCAACTTTCATGTTTACCACTTTTCAACCGAGTTGAGCTTGACCATTCAATCTTGATCGTAAGCAGATACGTTAGTCTAGTGGTTTTCAGACGAACCAAGGATCTAGTTTCTTCCCATTTCCCCAAAATTAATAAAACCCTAGATTCCCCAAGGATCTAGTTTCTTCCCATTTCCCCAAAATCCTTCAAAACCCGTGTGTACAATGATGTATGAATCAAATTTACATCATATACTTGGATATATAAATTTTCCAAATAATTTCCATAATTATTTACAACCTAAAACTAATTAAATTCATTATCTTACAAAATTCTCAAAATCTCTCCTTTAAAGGCAAGTTTGCTTTTATCCAAATCATTTTCAAACTAAATGCACATTTTAGTTATATACATCATCCCCTATCTTCCCATCTAAAAATAAATATTTTTGAGATTCTTTATTATTTCTTTTTGCCCTTTTCCATAAATGGCAGAAACAAGAATTAATTCATTTAAAATACTTTTCCTTCCAAATAAATTCCAATAAAATTTTCCAATGATTAATATGGTATTTAGGACCATGTCACATCAAAAACCAACCTTGGCTAAGGTAAAAATATCACACTAGCTTCTATAAGCTACTTCCACACTTTTTGTATAAATGATATAAAGTGGACAAAAAATCTTCTGAAAAATCCCAAAGAATTCTTGGTGATGCAATTTAACCATATCTATCTACCAGTACCATTTTCCCTACCTTGTCCAATGCAAGATTCTAGACTTTCTTCATAACCACCCATTATGGACAATTTGATCATATTACAAAAACCATTAGCAAACCTCACCCAGATCACTCCAAAATTGTCAAGCACACCTCCTTAGCAGAATACACCCCTCTGATCGACCACCCACTATAGCAAGGCTACTGTAGCACCCCCTTCCCTTGTCCTCTTGTGTTTGGAAGCAAATTAAGGAGAGAGATATCCATATCTTGCAAGATCTCTTTCTCTTAAAGGCCACAGCAGCTACATCGTCCCTCTCACCACCTCTCTATCCACCTTTGACCATGGAGCACCCTCCACCACCCCTGCTGCCCAATATATGGCCACCTCCCTCCCTCAAGCTCCTCCATGGACTAGATCCACCATGAATCCCCTCTCAATGGTTTATAAGGCCAGAGGCCCTCACCGCTCTCCACTCTGGATCATTTCTACTCCCTCATACACTTAGCAATCACCCAGAGCTGTGGCTACTTATCCTCTACCCTCTCTCACCATGGAGAGAGAGAAAACACTCTCCCGGGCATGCAAGCTCCCATGAGAATGGTCATGGTTCTCGACGCCCTATCCTATCCCCTTGGCTTCATAGTACCCTAACTCCTCTATTACTCATGCCATGTCCCTTATTTTGATGCAGGGACACCAGAGTCGGCCTCACCAAAGAAAACCCGAGCATGTCTCCTCGAGCGAGTCCTTCCCACTTCCAGCTTCGAGAACCCCCCTTCGAATCCATCCCATGGCCCATACGCACTCCAGGTCCTCCCCTGACGCCTCTCCGGCGACATGCATGCAGCCCTGAGCGCACTCCGGCGAGCTCCCGAGGACAGCTACAGACACTGTCCCGTGAGACGCCCTCCCACATAGAAATCCCCTCTTTCGCCCCTCGTCGGACACCTCGTGACGCGCCGCGCCCCCGCCGTCACACCCCGGTGGACAACAGGCCCCTGGTAATCCCCCTGGTCCTCCCCATCCCTCCCCTAGGGTTCCCTCTGCTCTCCCGCCGCTGGAGGAAGAAGATGAATCCCTAGCCGTCGATCTCTGCCAGATCCAATGGCCACAATAGCCCGGTACCCCTTCGCCCCCCAGATCTCGCTGACTGGTGGGCCTTCACGCCAGCATTTGACCGCCACCTCTTCCCGCGTGAGGCACAACATTGTTGGGCCGAAATCGGTGGTAGCCGACTACACAGCAACATGGCTGCCAAACACGATAGAGAAACAGAGTCGCCCTCTCTCTCAAAAAAGAAAGAAAAAACAGAGTTGTTGTACCAAAGCACAAGTGCGTAGCACTATACTGTGGACGAGGGAGAGATCAGCCGGGCCGGTGTGCGAGGGGAGATGGGTGGAGAGATGAGAGGCAGCGAAGGAGAGAGAAAACACACTTCCATTTTTTTGCGTGTATAGGTCCTGACATTTACTACTACTAGTAGAGTCAGGAGTACCTTGTGTCAGGAACCCATTATAAACTTTGCTCTGACATGGAACTGCCTTCAACTCTTCTTCTTTCTTCACCGCTTCCCTCTTCCCATGCCTATGTTTTATTATCTTTGCAAGTACAGCGCGTGGACAGAGGTTAGCGTATACTCCAGTACTTATGTCTAAGCAATAGAAAAAGTACTATTATACTTACAACTAATAAGTTCCATTAGTGACTAAACGAGATGGTTCGTGGGACCGACTAAACTGAAGAACATTTGCATGGGAGTTTTATAGCTTTGTCATACACTGCTAAGTAGGCCCATAATTGGTTTTTCACTTAGGGCATTCGTAATTTGTAAAAACGCACACCTTAAGGCATATAGTAGTACATTGTGGAGAAAATAAAGTTACCTTAAGCTTGTGGGTTTCCCATAGAGAATATAAAAATCATTTCCCCTCCCTCCTTTCTATTGCATGGAGGAATATGAACAAGAGATGTGGGTCCTACCTTGTGGCATATGTTAACCTATATATTGTGTAAATTCTCATAAGCTGGGTGGGTCCTACATTATGGATGCATTTAGACACTCGTGCTTTGTACTCCCATCTCCACCGCGCTAGACTCGATTTTTTTTGTGAAATTAATTTAACTAGTATAGTTAGATCAAGATTTTGGATTTCGGTTTTGGTCTTTTACCGGGTCCGAGCGAAATGGCCAAAATTCGGCTATTTTGGTGAATTTCAGTCAAATATGAGATGAAATGCAAGAATCAAAATTTAAACTTTGAAACGAAATTTGGCTGAAATTAGACCAAAATTTAGAGTTTCGGATAAAATTCTACTAAATATAAAATATTTTAGATAATTCAACAAACAAATCCCCAAATTTAGAAAGTTTTTGTTTGGTAATTTCTCTTACCTATCCTGGCCGAAATGGCTGAATTTTGGTGAAATTTCGGTAATCTCGGCCGAAATTCGAAAACTTGAGTTAGATAGGAAGCATGATCCACTTTATGTCTGAATACTTCCACGATCTACAATACTTACTACCCCAAGATGCACCCATCAACTGGGGGAACTCCATCGAGTCGTAAACTACGATGTTGATCGGTATGGCCTTGACAACCTTGGTGGTTCCATTTAAAACCCAATAGTATCTATACATGGCAGAACAATACTATACAGCTGTTTTTTCTAATTCTCATCAAATCCCATGGATAACGTTTTCATGGCATGTAGCCGACACGACATGCATGATTTGGCGTGTCATGCATAAATCTTTTAATTTATTTTTTCTTTATTTCATGTGGTTGTTTTCAAGAGGGGTTCAAAATTTCCAATATGTAAACCCTTAGCAAGAAGTCAAACCAGTCGTCAAAACTCCCGGTGGTTTCAGATATATTAATTGACCGCCCGATGTGGATACTCCAAACTCCATTTCATAAAACTCATGGAGCAGCCTATGATTTACTAGAAGTAGTCAAATTTGACCTAATTTCGATAAGTTGGAATAAAGTCATTCAAGTGGGTGGAGTTTGCTAGGAAGTTTGAAAACTCATAAAACATGGGAAATCGTAAGTACAACATGTTGGTCCACTGTGTATGTCTGAAAAATTGGCTTGTGGTATTCAAATACATGTTCTTCGGACTTTCTTTACGGGAAAGAACAATCTCGTCATCACTCAGAAAATTGAGAATGTTCTTTCCTCATAGTTGGAAACCCACACCCATGACATTGTTTAATACAAAATATAAGATGTGCGCCGAACAACCTCCTAAAATACATTTAGTTCAAGAGTAATCTATCGCGCTTACTGGTAGCTCAAGTTTGACCTTATTTCGTTAAATTGTTAAGATGGAAAATCTTAGCAAGAAGTTGAAGCCATCGTCAAAACTCTCGGTGGTTTGATATATTAATTATGCCCTCGATAGTGGGTACCCCCAAAAGCTTTTTCGTAAACTTTCGAAGAAACCTAAAATTTACTTGTAGTTTCAAATTTGACCTAATTTTGATAAAATCGACATAAATTCATTAAAGCGGGCTTAGTTAGATAGGAAGTTTGAAAGTCACAAAACATGGGAATCTTAAGTACAACATGTTGGTCCAATATATGTGTACGTAAACTTGGCTTGTGGCATCCAGATCCAATATTCTTTGAACTTTTCTTTACAGAAAAGAACTATGTTATCATCACTCGAAAAAATTGAGAATTGAATGTTCTTTCCTCGTAGTTCGAAACTCACACCGATGGCATTGTTTACTCCAAGAATATGAACCCATTTAGCTCTAAAATACATTTAATTCCAAAGAAATCTATCGCGCTTACTTGCGCATCTCAACTTTGACAAAATTTCGTTAAATTGTTACTCCTGTACTTATGTCTAAGCAACAGAAATACTACTACTATACTTACAAGTAATAAGCTCCACCAGTGTCTAAACGAGATGATTCGTGGCACCCACTAAACTGAAGAACTTTTGCATGTGAGTTTTATAGCTTGGTCATACACTGTCAAGTGGGCCCATTATTTGATTTTTTCCCTTAGGGCACCTGCAATGTGTAAAAAATGCACACCTTAAGGCATATAGTAGTACATTAAGGAGAAAATAAAGTTACCTCAAGCTTGTGGGTTGCCCATAGAGAATATAAAAATCATTTCCCCTCCCTCCTCTCTCTTTCATGGAGGAATATGACCAAGCGATGTGGGTCCTACCTTGTCAAAAATGTTAACGTATACATTGTGGCAATTCTCATAAGCCGGGTGGGTCCTACATTACGGATGCCCTTAGACACTCGTTCTTTGTACTCCCATATCCATTGTGCTAGACTCGATTTTTTTTGTGAAATTCATTTAACCGATGTAGTTAGATCAAGGTTTTGGATTTCGATTTTGGTATTTTACCGGGACCGAGCAAAACGGCCGAAATTCGGCTATTTCGGTGAATTTCGGTAAAATATCAAATAAAATGAAAGAATCAAAATTTAAACTTTGAAATGAAATTTGGCTGAAATTAGACCAAAATTTACAGTTTTCACATAAAATTCTACCAAATATAAAATATTTTAGATAATTCAACAAAAAAAATCCCCAAATTTAGAAAGTTTTCGTTCGGTAATTCTCTTATCGGTCCTAGCTAAAATGGCTGAATCTCGGTAATCTCGGCCAAATTCGAAACCTTGAGTTAGATAGGAATCATGATCCACTATATGTCTGAAAACTCCCACGATCAACAATGCTTACTACCCCAAGATGCACCCATCTACTGCGGGAGCTCCATCGGGTCATAAACTAAGATGTTCATCGGTATGGCCTCGACAACCTTGGTCGTTCCCTTTGAAACCCAGTAGTGTCTATACATGGAAGAACAATACTGCAAAGTCGTTTTTTTCAAAACTTGTCAAATCCCATGGTTAACGTTTTCATGGCATGTAGCGCACACGACATGCATGATAGGGCATGTCACGCATAAATATTTTAATTTCTTTTTCTTTATTTCATGTGGTCGTTTTGAAGAGGGGTTCAAAATTTCCAAGATGTAAAACCTAGCAAGAAGTCAAACCAGTCGTCAAAACTCCCGGTGGTTTCAGATATATTAATTGACCGCCCGATGTGGGAACCTCCAAACGCCATTTCATAAAACTCACGGAGCAACCTACGATCTACTAGCAGTAGTAAAATTTGACCTTATTTCCACAAGTCGGCATAAATTCATTCAAGTGGGCGAAGTTAGCTAGGAATTTTGAGAACTCATAAAACATGGGAAATCGTAAGTACAACATGTTGATCCACTGTGTATGTCTGAAAATTGGCTTGTGGTATTCATATCCATGTTCTTCGACTTTATTTACAGGAAAGAACAATCTCGTCATCACTCAGAAAATTGAGAATATTCTTTACTCATAGTTAGAAACCCACACCCATGACATTTTTTAATAAAATATATAATATGTGCAACCAACAACCTCCCAAAATACATTTAATTCAAGAGCAATCTATCGCGCTTACTGGTAGCTCAAGTTTGACCTTATTTCATTAAATTGTCAAGATGCAAAATCTTAGCAAGAAGTTGAAGCCATCGTGAAAACTCTTGGTGGTTTGATATATTAATTATGCCCCTGATGGTGGGTACCCCCCAAAGCTTTTTCGTAAACTTTCGAAGCAACCTACAATTTACTCGTAGTTTCAAATTTGACCTAATTTCGATAAATCGATAAAAATTCATTTAAGCGAGCTCAGTTAGCTAGGAAGTTTGAAAATTCATAAAACATGGGAATCGTAAGTACAGCATTTTGGTCCAATATAAATGTATATAAAGTTGGCTTGTGGCATCCAGATCCAATATTCTTTGAACTTTCCTTTACGGAAAATAACTATGTTCTCATCACTCGAAAAAATTGAGAATTGAATGTTATTTCCTCATAGTTCAAAACTCACACCGATGACATTGTTTACTGCAAGAAGATGCACCCATTTACCTCTCAAAATACATTTAATTCAAGATAAATCTATCACGCTTACTTGTGCATCTCAAGTTTGACAAAAAATCATTAAATTGTCTAGAAGAAAAATCTTAGCAAGAAGTTGGACATGTCATCTAAAATCTCGATGGTTTTTGATATATTAGTTGTGAGTCCCTAGTGGGTACCTTCCAAAAGCTTTTTCGTAAACTTTCAAAGCAATCCACAATTTACTTGAAGTTCAAAATTTTCACCTAAGCTCGGTAAATAGACATAAATTCATTCAAGTGGACAGAGTTAGCTAGTCCAAAGGTTGCAAACTCCTAAACTATGGGAATTAATCATAAGTACAAACATGTCGATCCACTATATATGTTGAAAGCTTGTCTTGTGGCATCCAGATTCATATTCTTCAGACTTTCTTTTCAGAAATGAACAATATCGATCGTCTTCACTCGAAAAAATTAGAATGTAATTTCCAAATAGTTGGAAACTCATGCGGACGGTATTGTTTACTACAAGAATATGCACCCATCGACCACGGTGAAATTACATTTAATTCGAGATCAATCTATCGAGCCTACTTGTAGCTCAAGTTTAAGACCTAATTTTGTTAAGTTGTGAAGATGAATAATCTTAGAAAGAAGTTGAACCTGTTGAAAAACTCATGGAGCAACCTACGATCTACTAGCAGTAGTCAAATTTGACCTTATTTCCACAAGTCGGCATAAATTCATTCAAGTGGGCGAAGTTAGCTAGGAAGTTTGAGAACTCATAAAACATGGGAAATCGTAAGTACAACATGTTGGTCCACTGTGTATGTCTGAAAAATTGGCTTGTGGTATTCATATCCATGTTCTTCGGACTTTATTTACAGGAAAGAACAATCTCGTCATCACTCAGAAAATTGAGAATGTTCTTTACTCATAGTTAGAAACCCACACCCATGATATTTTTTAATACAATATATAAGATGTGCAACCAACAACCTCCCAAAATACATTTAATTCAAGAGCAATCTATCGCGCTTACTGGTAGCTCAAGTTTGACCTTATTTCATTAAATTGTCAAGATGCAAAATCTTAGCAAGAAGTTGAAGCCATCGTCAAAACTCTTGGTGGTTTGATATATTAATTATGCCCCTGATGGTGGGTACCCCCCAAAGCTTTTTCGTAAACTTTCGAAGCAACCTACAATTTACTCGTAGTTTCAAATTTGACCTAATTTCGATAAATCGATATAAATTCATTCAAGCGAGCTCAGTTAGCTAGGAAGTTTGAAAAGTCATAAAATATGGGAATCGTAAGTACAGCATTTTGGTCCAATATATATGTATATAAAGTTGGCTTGTGGCATCCAGATCCAATATTTTTTGAACTTTTCTTTACAGAAAATAACTATGTTCTCATCACTCGAAAAAATTGAGAATTGAATGTTCTTTCCTCGTAGTTCAAAACTCACACCGATGACATTGTTTACTGCAAGAAGATGCACCCATTTACCTCTCAAAATACATTTAATTCAAAAGAGAAATCTATCGCGCTTACTTGTGCATCTCAAGTTTGACAAAAAATCATTAAATTGTCTAGAAGAAAAATCTTAGCAAGAAGTTGGACATGTCGTCTAAAATCTCGATGGTTTTTGATATATTAGTTGTGACTCCCTAGTGGGTACCTTCCAAAAGCTTTTTCGTAAACTTTCAAAGCAATCCACAACTTACTTGAAGTTCAAAATTTTCACCTAAGCTCGGTAAATAGACATAAATTCATTCAAGGTGACAGAGTTAGCTAGTCCAAAGGTTGCAAACTCCTAAAATATGGGAATTAATCATAAGTACAAACATGTCGGTCCACTATATATGTCGAAAGCTTGGCTTGTGGCATCCAGATTCATATTCTTCAGAATTTCTTTTCAGAAATGAACAATCTCGATCGTCATCACTCGAAAAAATTAGAATGTAATTTCTAGATAGTTGGAAACTCACGCCGACGGCATTGTTTACTACAAGAATATGCACCCATCTACCACTGTGAAATTACATTTAATTCGAGATCAATCTATCGAGCCTACTTGTAGCTCAAGTTTAAGACCTAATTTTGTTAAGTTGTCAAGATGAATAATCTTAGAAAGAAGTTGAACCTGTTTAAAAACTCTTGGTGGTTTCTGATATATTAATTGACCCCCCGATGGGTACCTCGAAATATTTTTCTCAAAACTATCAAAGGAGCCTAAAATTTACTCGTTGTTCAAATTTGACCTAATTTCGATAAATCGGCATAAAGTCATTCAAGTGGGCAGAGTTAGCTAGGGAGTTTGAAAACTCATAAAACATGGAAATCTCAATTACCAAAAACATGTTGGTTCACTTAATATGTCTAGAAATCTTGCTGGATTGTGGCATTCAGATCCATATTCTTCGGACTTTCTTTCTTTAAGGAAAAGAACAATCTCATCATCACTCGGGAAATTGAGAATTTTCTTTCCAAATAATTCAAAACTCACACTAAAAACATTGTTTGCTACAAGAAGACGCACCCATCTACCTCTGAAATTGCATTTAATTCAAGATCAATTAATCTACCGCGCTAACTTGTAGCTCAAGTTTGACCTAATTTCGTTGATTCGACAAAGAAGTAAGTGAAGTGTGTGAAATTATCTAGGAAGCTTGAAAATGAAATTATATAAGAAACTGTGGTCCACTTTGTGTGATAATTTGGAAGGTTTCATTTTTTTTTAACTTTGGTAGGTCCTCTCTGGAGCAAGGTGCTTCAGTTAGCATGGTCGGTGGAAGTACAAGTTACATCAAGGACCTCATAAAAATGAAAATCACATCCACGTCCATGCATTTAGCACAAGGTCCCTGAAACTGAGCAATGAAGTGTGTTTTGAGCTTTACGCACAAAACGTTCATTGTGCTAAAGATTATCAATAGAATCTTCTAGATACAAAGAATGGAAAAGAAGATCCAACTGTTAGCAATGTTTGGATTTGCCAGTCTTGATCCAGCGGTCCATGTTTGAATATCGAAAACGGAAAATTCCTTAAACTTTGGCAAACCTTAAAAAAGAATTGTCTACTTTATACGCAAATTTTTTGGGGGCATTCTTTTTTCTTTAATTTATTCTATTACTACCTCCGACCCATATTAGTTGACTCAAATTTTTCTAAATTTGGATGAATCTAGAAACCATTTCGTATATGGGTCGAGGGGAGTAGTAAAAATACTTAAAAAACTCGTTTGACAGTATTGACTAACTATACCACATACTCCGTTTGTACTTTCTTGGGTCTCAGGCCAAATGACCAAGGTCATCGTCTACTTTTTTTGACAACCGGGTGGTGGCACATTATTTTTCTGACCGGGGTATGTCCCGAGGGAACAAGATATTTCAATTAACATGGTCATAGGATGTGTACATATATGTTACACCAAGGACCTCACAAAAGAGAAAATTAGATCCAAGTCCAAACATTTAGCACAAAGGACCATGAAATCAAGCAAGGAAAAGTAGTAGGATGAGTAAGTTGCACATGCTTTGCACGTATGTGTGGTGTAATATATAGAAGTTTGATATATCACTTCAGAGAACACTTAAATTCTAAATATAAACATTATCAGCAAACTTACTTTACAGCCAAAATACACCCTTCCTAGTGCCAAAATAGACCCTTTCTCCGAGTACTACTACAGTAAGAAGTAAATGAGTGGAACTCTAGAACTAAATTAACTAGTAATACATCATTACCATCGCGTTGGGATCATTAGCAGAATTTTAAGGTCAATTCTTCTTGTCGATCCAAATGGAGAAACAAAACACCTTCTCGTACTGTCCAGCAGCCGCGGTTATGTACCGCGGCGGCACCATGAGGAACGTTAGATCTTCGAGGACGACACTGCGGGGTGACGCGCAACTCGTTTGCTCCATTACCCCATTAACGGTGTCCGTCAAAAAGTCCATCAGCGACTGCGTCCCAGTAGCGCATAGCTTCACCCTGTACCGAGGCCACGAGCATGTGGCCGCCCTGACGCACACCAAGGAAATGGCGGTGGCCTAGACAAGCTCGCCGATGATGAGGATGAACACGCTAGCGTCATCATAGTAGAAGATCACCATGGATCGCGGAAAGGACGGTAACAACATCGTTGTTGTAAGCTCCATGGGCTGGCCATACGATATCCTATGCACTCGTACCTTGTGGTATCCATCAAGGTGCATAAGGAGCTCGATCGGCAAGGCAGTGAAAATGCAGCCCACCTCCGTGCAGCCGCACGGGCTGTATGGGCACATGATCTTGTGGTCGTCGAGCTTGTGGTAAGCGACCATGGTGACACAACGGTCGTGGGGGCATGGAATAGTTATTGGCACTAGCTCGTCGAGCTTGTGGTAGACGACCATGGTGAGACAGGCATCGTGGGGGCATGGAACAGTTATCGGTTCTAGCTCGTCTCTGTCCATCGCCGGCGAGCTCTTGGTGCAATCTGCCTATATGCGTGGTGTTAGAGTGGTTCCCTGGAAGCTCGGCTCGCCGATGTAGTGCCCGTAGTCCAGAATTTTTATGCAGCATTGAATATGGGGTACCTTGATCCATCCTAGAGCCAGGCTCTTGCATAAAATGGAGTAGGTATCGCTACTTCAACACCATGCTTCAGACTGGTCGGTCAAAACAAGGCTGCAGGTTGTTGATAAGTGAGAGTAAAGCAGGCATCACATTGTACAGTAACAGATCTTACCCACATGAAGGTCTACTTCTGGAGAGAGACAGAGAACCCTAGGGTCTGGCGCAAAGTGCATAGTGCTGCAGGGGAGAGATCGAGGATTACATGTATGTCTTCAACATGATCTGCATTTTATTCTATATGACTGTCTCTTTTGGTTCTTTTATTTCTCTCTCTTTTTTAGAGAGAAATGGCACCTGCCCTGGTTGAAACCAATTTTACAGCATTTTGGTTCACAGGGAAATGTCAGGATCGACGGATCGGTAGACAAAACCTTAGCACAGTTCCATTTCTTTCTTGTCTTTAAGCTTGTCTATATACAAGTACTAGGATTAATTTAGAAAAAAAACACGTCCAGATTTTGGAAACTCCTTGGAGTAGTAACCGGAGAATAGTAGCAGCAGTAGTTGTATAGTTGTACAAATACTCCAGTAATACATGTATTTTTATACTCGAGTGGTACATCTGTTTTTAAATTACTCCGGTAGGTATAGGCATTTTCGGTGGGCGGGAGGCGGGCGGCGGTAGCTATTTAGAGCAAGTACAATAACCTGACCTAAGAAGGCTATAAGCAATTAAATAGTATATGTGGAGGAGGGAGGAGAGGAGAGAGAAAATGAGTGGGCTCTTGGCTAAGAGTCAGTTGCAGCGCATGCTCCTAAGCACCATATGAGAGTGAAAAGTGGGCCATGCTACTAATAAATTACTACTAATTTGTTCTTATCTTTTGTATAAGCTGGCTATTAGCTTGACTATAAGTGATGTGGACATTTCTTATAGCCAACAGCCGGCTATACTATTGCCCTTGCTCTTACATCTTTTTACTAGGTAGTACTCGAGTGCTCTCGTGACTTCATGAAGTGAGACTACAGAACAGTAATGTACTACTCAGATGCAGCTGTCATCACACGGTTCCTAGGGGCACTCCAGAGACACAGGTGCTGAGATACATGTCCTTGCTGCCAAGACAATTCATTTCGCTCCACTCTATTTCTCGTGTATAGATGGTTGCGTGCTTTCTTGATTTTGCAGGCGACACAAACTTTTTAACGTGCCGCGGTGCCGGCTAGGGATAGCACATTGGGCGCAATTGAGTTTTCATATCAATGTTACATTAAATAATTTAATTCAATGCCAATCAAGGAGATGATTTACGTGTAAGTACGTTGTACAAAGGTTATTTTTTATCTAGGGACTTTGATAGTAGTACTCCGTATTTCACTTAATCACTGCGAATACATGCAGTTTCCCAGGTTTGTTTCTTTTAGTTGGAGTATTAATTACCTGGAATCATATGAGTACTAACTGACGTCAATTTTTTTATATTCGCACCCCTCTTTCCTAGAACGCATGTAGAAATTAAGCGGAGGAAGTAATACGGAGTACAAGAGGTTTTATTGCATCGCAGTGGGCGAGATGAAATGACAAAGATAGTACTAGTACTTGTGCTAGCTCCCAACACCGTTCCAACTTGATCTTCAATCTCCAAACCTTATTCTAGATAGGTAGTATTGGTGGTTAAATGAATCATAACACTTCTTCTTCTTCTTGGACCTGGATCCTTCTTTGCGACCTTCCTATTGGCATCGTCCTTCTGCTTCCCGTGGCATCCCCCATCTCTCGCCTTCTTCTTCTTCAAGCCTCCCGCCTCCTTCTTCCTTCCTCTTCTTATTGCCAGTGAAGAAGGGATCGAGTGCACTCTTCTTGTAGACGATTTTCGACCCCTCATCCTCCTTTTTCCTCTTCTTCTTGCCGAAGAAGGGTGGATCGAGTGAAATCTTCTTGAAGACGACGGGTCTATCATAGATGAAAGGTAAACCATCATCCTCCTCCTCTTCCTTTGTGCTCTCTGGTGGCGTCCTACCCATAAAATGACGGTAAGTAGGGTCCTCGTCGGAAAAATTACCTTCCGAAGTGTCGGAATAGTATGGCCCGTCAACGAAATCCCTTCTATCACCATGGTAGGGACTGTTATCCCCATTGGTCAATGCCTTGGACTCGTCAATGGAGGTGCACTGATCGGAGCAGCTACACGGCATTTTTGTGTGTGTGGTGGCTTGGCCAGCCTAGAGGGAGGGGGAGGCAGGGGAGAGACAGAGAAAGTTCTTCGGTGTGTGCGTCGTGCCTCGATGTGGAGAGTTGGTCCTTGTTGATGGACGCTTAAAAGGGGTTGATCGGGACATCCAAACGTCCAATATGAGTCATGGATGATCAATAACTAATGGGCCTTAATTTTTGAACATGGGCCCGTGACTGCCTATGATTCCAGGGACTACGACCTAGATTTAGTCGATCGGGAAAATCTCCCGCTATCCCCAAAATATTTCGCACCCTAGAGTATCAAACATACTGGAATTCCCTATCCGCCCCTAGTTAAGGCGGTTCGTTAGGGCTTCAATCATAATTTCCCGGTTTACCACCTCTACCCCACCCGCACCCCCAACCCCCCACCCACACACACCCACACACAATCATCGCCCGCACATGGGCATGCTCTGCAAAAAACCCTAGATCTAACCTTCACCACCTTACCTAAATCTGCTTCTTCACCACTGTCATCCAACGTTCGGAGCAACCCCTGTTCTGCTTCCACAAGAACCGCCACCAGGAAACTGCTTTTTGGCCTCTATCGTCCAGCGCTCGGAGAAATATGTGCAGGATGCCTAGACGCCGTCCCGACCCAGGTAACTAGATCTCCTTTGATTTTTGTATGATAAATATGGAGAAGTTAACTGTATTTTGTATTGAAGCTACTTTTATAGTAACTAACAAGTGCTATAATTGTTATCCTTATCTTCCCAAATAAACTCTTTGTAATCATGTTTAATTGTAACGAGTTGAACTGCGATTTTGTTTGTCATGGTGAAATATGAGCCAGCGAACGGTGAACACATTTTTTCCATATCTCCTTTATTAAAGTGCCCGCCAATAAGTGATTCCATTATAATTTCTATGTATTTTGGCATAGGCTACGACACTGACTGTTATTTACTACCTGATGTTGTTCTCTTATCTGTGCAATACACATTTACATTCATTATACTACTTTCAGTAATAAGTCAGGATTATTTGTTTCTGCTTAGCGCATGATTCCTAACAGTTTGATGTTGTTACACAATGAACAGGTACAGTTTACACTATAAATCGTAGAATGAAGGGACCCTATAATCTAGTAAGTATCTATTCATTTCCTATCACTTCATGCTAACATCTATCAGATTGGAACATTTTTGTGTTTACTATCTGCTGCACCTTTATGCAGAGGCCCAACACTAAAGTATGGAGACCACCAGTCCAATTACATGATGCAGCGGACATCGTCAACGAACATACCTATAACCAAATAAGAAACTGTGAGACTCTACATAGAGCTATTATATCCACCCTCCACCCCCCCCTCCCCCGCGCACACACAGTTTTTAAGGTTTAAGTCCCCTCGTTTCAGGTCATTTAGTCTAGTTCAATTTTATTTTTGTCAAAGGCACTAGGATGTTTAGAACAAGGCCAGATTTGCAACATAATCCAATATAAACAGAAAGAGAAGGATCATAATCAACCATTCAATTCAAATCTCACTCTGGTATCTGCCACTTGTCTAGCTATTATAATGCGAGGCACACGATAGTTCAATTCGTCTTTGGGCAGATAATCAAAAAATTTAAATATGAATGTTTATGTATCAAATTGTTTGATAGATTGTTTCACTATTTCTCCAAAATGATCTAGCTAGTATATTAGAGGCATAGTATTGTTCTATTTGTAATTTTACTAAGTTACTATAGTATTTTTTCAATGATTACAACAATTCTGCCTACCTAAGATTCAGATCCAAGTGCACATTGAGTAGGCTAGTTAATATCAGTCACAATGGTTAAATGCTTATTTTGTTATTCGGTAAATGCTTCTCTATTAGTTTAAGGAGCTCTTAGTCAATGGATTCATTACATTCGTAAATCACGCATTCTACTTTGATCAGTTTATTGAGGTGCTTGGGTTGAGTGCTTACATTTCTATATCAGATCAAAATAATCTTTTGAGAATGAACGAGTAGTTTTGTTCCTTCGTATGATGTTGTAACTTTTATATCTTAGTTTCAGCCTTCATTAAGTAGAGCAGTCATTTCACAGAGCAGAAGTGACAGTTGCACACGATCTCATCCCTCTATGAAGTTGAATGTTTCGGTTATTCCAGAAGATGGAGATGTATGAGGCCTTGTTGCTACTAGTTGACTGATTTGAAATACTTTGGTTTTTCTTTTCCTTGGTAATGATGATATAGGACATTTCTTTTTGTTTCAGGTTGCAAATATAAATATGAAGGAAGAACATAAAACAACTACTTCAAGTGCAGATCTCTTTGCACAGAGCAACAGTGATAGTGTGTATTAATCACGTAGGTACATGATGTCGACTGTTCCATACATTCCAGCAGAAAGATCTTTTGGAGCTGCACTCCGAGATGCACTTGATGTAGTTGGACAGGAAGCCAACAGAACAGATGTAGTAGGCACCATAAGATGTAATGAGTTATCTAAGTTGACGAATAGGCAAGCTTTGATGGAGAAACTACTCAATAATGTTCTCAGCAAGTCCTCTGGTAAGCCCGTCGTTACATGTGACGCGATGCGAGCTTTCTAAAAGGAACATTTTTAAACCGAGATTCTGTGTGTTTATCAGTTGCGTTGTACTATGATGATAATGTTTTAGCTACGATTTTTTCTGGCCTGTAATAATTTAATATTTTTACAGTTATAAGTTATTTTCCATAGTTCCAGAATTCTTTTAGTACTGTAGATAATCTAGTACTAGGAATATGCCGCCAACTTGCTTAGTTTTGTACCAGCCCTTGATGGTCCACCATTCAAGAGTGACGGGCCTTCCATGTCATCATGTGATAGCGGGTCGTTTAACCTGTACGCACTAAACAGTAAAAGGCTAAAACAGTAAAAGGCCAGAACAATAAAAGGTCAAAACAGTAAAAGAACAAAACAGTAAAAGGTCAAAACAGTAAAAGGCCAAAACAGTAAATGGCCAGAACAGTAAATAGCCAGAACAGTAAAAGGCCAGAATAGTAAAAGGCTAGAATAGTAAAAGGCCAGAAGAGTGAAAGCCCAAAATGCAACGGCCCGCTAGTGTGCGTACACTGGCCTTCTATAGGCCGGAACAGTAATGGGCCCGAAAGTCTATGGGCCACCACGGGCTACATAAAAGGGCCAATTCAAACAGTGTAGGAATGTATAGTAACGGGCCAAAAAGCGGGCCTAATTAGAACAGTGCAGGGCGGAATAACGGGCCTGATCTCTTATGGGTCGCAGAAACGGGCCAATTTCAAATAGTGTATGTGGAAATAGTAACGGGCTAGAAATTTTACGGGCCGCCTACGGCTGCACCATTGGGACCATTTGTGACAGTGCATGGTGAAACAGTAATGGGCCATGATCCTGTTGGGCTTCTTTAATGTGTCGTCCCACTTAATAATTACCAGGCCTGGGCTGGGCTGGTTTCTACCATGGTTTTATTGATGGTTAACGGAGTTAACTGGACGTTAACGGTGCTCACCACGTGGCAGTTTGCATGACGTCAGTAGTCAACGTGGATGGCAAACAGATCTACGATGGAACGAATTTTCGTGGCTAAAGGGTGTGATCCTCCACGGTCGGAAAAAAAACCGTGGTAAAACCTTTGTGACGGGGCTTCTACCACGATGGTCTTCTATCATAGAAGGCTTTTCAGCCACCAGAAAAGGACCTTCAACCACGAAAATCGTCCATTGTAAAAGGACATTTTTCTTGTAGTGCATGTTCTACTGTCATACTAGATTCTCTGCATCGATACATCATTTGGATGAACCGACACTAACATCTAAGCATGGCTAAGCAGGACACAAATATAAGCTCTAGTAGTGCACACACGGAAACCCTGGTTATGCTAGGAGTAGTGGATCAGGTAATATAATATCAAAGGGAGTAATGCAATAGATAGGATACTTTATATATCAATAAAAGACCACATTAGAACCGCATGCATCATGGCAAGAATTGAAATGCTTTCGAAACCATAGGATTGTATAATAGTGGGGCTATGCTTTCCTTTCCCCGTTGATAACCAATAAGAAGATCTCCGGAAGCCATGTACTTGACTTGGTTACAGTTGGTCAAGTATTGATCTTCGATATTCGATGGTGTTGATCTTAGTCTTTGATCTTGATCTCAATATCGTACTCTACCGAGAAAAACCAAACACCAAAAAGAAAGGGAAATAATGAACACATGACATCAATGCAATGCTCAAGCAAGGATGATGATTTGCCAAGTTAAATATAGTTGAAATGTAACCCTAGGGCATGCTTGACCATTTTAAACAGGATTCGCAGGGTGCAAACCCTAGAATAGGAGAACCCTAGGAATCACCTATGGGGTTCATTTGGTTCTCCAATTAAACTTGCAATTAAAGTTTCTTAACAATGCATGATTATAGATCTATAAGATAGATCTCATTTTTCTGAACATTTTGATATGTTATTTTTATTTTTATAACTTATAAATAATTAATTATTGATTTTACAAGATTATATCAATTTCTCAAAATATTAAACCATTTTTTTTTAAAATAAAACAAAACTAGGAAACCTTTTAACACCGGGGAATCTCCTAGGAGCAGTTACTGATGAAGGGGCCCCATGCCACCTGAGATGACACGCGGGCAGGAAGGGACCCACGTAGGTTTGACTGGGCTGACCTTGTGTCGGGTGATGTCACGATGATGTCGGCATGACGTCACCGTGGGGATTGCTCCTAGGTTGAGCATGGATCAATCGTGGGAGAGCTGATGTCTACGCCCGCTTCTATTCTTGTAGACAGTGTTGGGCCTCCAAGTGCAGAGGGTTGTATAACAGCAACAAGTTTCCCTTAAGTGGATTGCCCAAGTTTTATCAAATTCAAGGAGGAAGTGCACAAAGGTATCCCTCTCAAGCAACCCTGCAATTAAGATACAAGAATTATCGTGTGTCCCCAATACACCTAATACACTTGTCAGGTGTATAGGTGCACTAGTTCGGCGAGGAGTAGCAAAACATAAATGCATAGGACACCTTCAAAGTTCATAAGGGTGACTAGATACAAATAATTTAAAAACAAGCAATATCAACATTATGAACCAATCAACAAGTTTTGGGAAAATTCACATAAAACTAAGAATGACAACTATTCTCTCTTAATTGGTGTATAAAGATAGAAGGTGGATACTCAACATAAAAGTAAGAAGAAAGGCCCTTCATAGAGGTAAGAAGGATTTCAAGTTACATAAAGAGATTCCAAAAATTATGGTACTTATTAGCTTTCAGCTCTCATTGCCCCTATCATAAGCATCTTGAAGTGATTAAGGTTAAAGTGAAACAAATATGAAGTATATGCTTGACAGATCATAAGTTAGCAATCTCATGTCCCTTGAGTATGAGGGTCATTCCTCATGCTACTCAACTTTAGTCACAAGCAAGTTCTTGTCATTGTAAGTATATGTGTATCATAGAGAACTGTCAACGGAGTACCCCTTGCCACATGACACAGGATCTATCCCATAACAAAATGACAAGGCAACAGACAATTAACATCTCAGCAATCTTCTTATTTACCATGGGTATGGTGCTATTTTTTTCCCTTTTTCTCCTTTTTTCTATATTTTTTCTGAAGATGCTTCATGGATTGCTCACTATGGTGATGCTGCAAGTTTCCACCATGATTAGGCATGGCTTAGGCTAGCCGCCCAGGCGTTTCTCTAACACATATATAATACTCCATGAACTTACAAGCTCCCCTTTTAATAAACACTGCCGACATCCGTAAACAAAAGATCATGATATCAACTAGATAATATGTACAAGTGTTCAAAGAGTTCCCCATGACAACATGGTTCCACTAATTCCCAACTTATAAGTGCAAGCATATACAACATAGATGACACAATGGTTCAAGTTTATTAGGTGCAACAAATAAAGTGTGCCATCAAGTTTGTGAGAGCTTTAATCCCTAATTTTCACATAACAAGTTTAATTTGGAAGATAGATAAAACATGAATATACTTGGAATGGTGTAACACACCATGCATAGGAATTTATAGTGGACTATTTGGAATAACTTGGTTTCTTGGGAGTTGGATGCATCAGTAGAGCTTACTCAGTACAAGTGGAGGCTATCAAAAGACTGGGAGCGACCAACTAAGAGAGCAATAATGTCCATAATCATGCAAAGCGACAAAACATTATTAACTAAATCATAAAGTGATATCACAAGTCAAAAACTAAATGATCATAGAGGCTAAGGTGACTGGTTCATAGTCTTAACATGGTGTAAACATGTGCCAAGTCAACCCAAATAAAGCATCAAAGGAGAATACCACAATACTATGCTTTTGTATGCTAAAACAACGCATGATTCTTTCAAGGCACATTAATAAATCTCAATTGTTTGGAACAAGTCATTCTACAACAATAATCACTAAGCATAAGGTCAAAGCAAGATCTAACATGACATGATAAAGTCTAAGCCATAGTCAAAACAAGCTCCCTTTTGTACCACTTAAGCATGAAGCTTCCTACTCTTTTTCAACAGCCATCGACTTATTTGAAACAACTCACAAAGATAATAATCAATAAAGATCAGTGAGCATGTCTCACAAATCCACAAAGAAGAACTAAAAATTTCTAAGAAAAAAGCATAAGGAAACTAAGGCTAAACACAGTGCTAGTAAAAGAGAACACATACAAAACAATAAGAATGAAAACTGGAGTGTTCTATGCAATGAAAACAGAGTATGTCTCTCTCCAAAAGAAGTGTGCTGGGATACAACCAAATTATTGAATCAAACAAAGGAAAGGAAAACTAATAAAACAAAGACGCTCCAAGAACAACACAAAAGTGCATGAAGCAATAAAAATAAAGTGTCTAGAAAGAGACGTGAGATTTTTATTGATGAAGAAGGGGATGCCTTGGGCATCCCCAAGCTTTGAGACTTGTACCTTTTGAATATTTCATGGGGTGACACGGGGTGGCATTCCCAAGCTTGATATTTTATCCATTTTTCATCTCATCACATCATTCTTTCCCTACACTTGAAAATTTCCTTCATACAAAACTTCACACAATCTTCATTAGAAACATTAGTGTATTCAATATAATAAGCCTTTGGGTTTAGTTTCAACACAAGTAAAACTTCCATTAAAACACAAGATTCTGTAGCAATTCCTTTTAAAAGCTCAAGTGATCAAAGAGAACTCAAAAGAAACCGATTAAGAGGCAAATGCAAATTATGAAATAAATCTATCAAAACAGACCAGCAGGTAAAAAACGATTTTTTAAAGACCTTTTATTGCTCAAATTGAAAAGTGTTGAACTAACAAAAGTTAGATAACAACCTAGGTCATAAGCACAGAAAATTACAGCTCAATCAGACATACAGGGATTACTCACGAATTTTTACAATGAAGCACAAAAATCTGTTTTGGGACAGCAACTTCCCCAAATCTTACTTCTCTCTCATTAGAGGTTATTCTTGGCACAAAAACCTCACAAAAAAGTATAAGGAGAGTTTATTACAAAAGTAATAACTTCCAATACTCAACAAAAGAAAAACCTAAATGAAATAAAAATTGGGTTATCTCCCAAGAAGTACTTTTCTTTAACACCTTTAGGTTAGGCACAATAATTTCGATGATGCTCACATAAGAAATACGAACTGAAGTAAAAGAGAGCATCAAGAAGAAAATATAAAAAAAATTTAAGTCTAACCCACTTCCTATGCAAAATAATCTTATAAAGCACAAAGCAACAAGCATAGGAAAGCAAAACAAGTGCAACTTCAAGATTTTCAACATCAGAGGGGAAACTTAATATTGTTGAGATACATAAAACCATGTTTACCTCTCACATAATAACTTTTAGTAGCAACATTAATAAAATTAACAATATAACTATCACATAAAACATTCTTATCATGATCCACATGCATAAAATAATTATTACTCTTCATATAATCATAGTCATTCTTATTAATCATAGTGGGAGAAAATTCAACAAAATAGCTATCATTATTATTCTCATCACCATAGTCATCAAATATAGGAGGTATATTGTAATCATAATTAATTTTCTCCTCAATAGTAGGTGGACTGAAAATATCATATTCATCATTGTGATCATCATATATTGGAGGTATAGTATCATCATAACAAATTTTCTCCTCTAAAGCAAGTGGACGAAAAATATCATATTCATCATTGTAATCAACATATATTGGAGGTATAGTATCATCATAACAAATTTTCTCCTCTAAAGCTAGGGAACTAAAAGATCATTTTCATAAAAACTAGCTTCCCCAAGCTTAGACTTTTCCATAGCATTAGCAATAATGGTGTTCAAAGAATTCATACTAATAACATTGCTATTAGCATGCAAATAAAGTTCCATAGGTTTTTTAATTTTCTCTTCAAACACTTCATGTCCTTACTCAAGATAAACACTATAAAGCTCTCTAATTTTGTTGTTGTTTTCCATTAGGCCTAACTAGTGAAAATAAAAACAAGAAACAAAAAGATATAATTGCAGAATCTAAAGGAAATAACTCCGAGCACTCACACACCAGCAATAGTACTAGAAGATAGCTTAATAGCCAGAGGATGTGAGTACATTTTACCTTACCTCCTCGGCAACGGCGCTAGAAAAGAGCTTGATGTCTACGCACGCTTCTATTCTTGTAGATAGAGTTGGGCCTCCAAGTCCAGAGGTTTGTACAACAACAACAGCAAGTTTCTGTTAAGTGGATCACCCAAGGTTTATCGAACTCAGGGAGGCGGTGGTCAAAGGTATCCCTCTCAAGAATCCCTACAATCAAGGTACAAGAAGTATCTTGTGTCTCCAACACACCCAATACACTTGTCAGGTGTATAGGTGCACTAGTTCAGCGAGGAGATAGTGAAATACATGTGATATGGATGATTATAAGTGGTAATTGCAATATGGAATAAATAGCAAGCAACGGCGCCAGAAAAGATCTTGATGGGGAGGAAGAGATTGAAGACCTTGTACTCCCCGGCAACAACGCCAGGTCTAGTTGTAAACGGTGTTTTAATGCTTAGAAACAAGGCCTAGGGATCATACTTTCACTAGTGGACACTCTCATATAAATATCTTCTCTTCATGATACTACTCTTCGGTTGGACAACTCTAATCCACGGTAGGTATATAACTACACACCTCAAAGTTTGAATTCCCCATGTAGATAACCCCACACTATCACCTTGAGCGCTAGATGGTTCCATCAAACACCACAATTTCATAGAGACAACCAACTCAAAACTTAACTCATGATAAGTATTTATGTAATCTTTAGCCTAAGTGTCACACGGTGTGCATACTGTCTCCTTCACACACGTGGGGATAGCCGGAGATTAATTAAAGCACTTGAGTAGCAGAGTAGATCTACTTGATTACAAAGCTCATGACCACAATAAGATCACACATAGAGAGAGAGAGATGAACACATAGCTATCGGTCGAGCCCTTAGCCTCGAGGAATAACTACTCCCTCTTCATCATGGGAGTCAGCAACGGCGATGGAGATGGCGGTGGAGATCGATGGAGATGGCTCCGGGAGCAATTCTCCGTCCCGGCAGGGTGCTGGAACAGAGACTTTTGTCCCCCGGATCTCCTTTTCGGTGGCGGCGGCACTGTGGAACCTGTTGTGGAGATCTGATCCGCGTTAGGGTTACGTTTTGGGGAGACGTATAAGTAGGCGAAAGGGCAAGGTTGGTGGAGGGCCAGGGGGCCCACACCATGGGGCCTCGCGGCTAGGGTGGGCCCACGCCACCGTATGGTGTGGCCACCCTGGAGCCCTCCTCCGTCTCTCCTTCGGGCTCTGTGTCGTCTCGAGTAAAATATTGACTTTGGCTTTTGTTCCGTCCAATTCTGAGATATATTTCTTTTCTAGCTTTTTTGAAACCAAAAATAGTAGAAAACAGGCAACTGGCACTGTGGCATCTTATAAATAAGTTAATTCCAGAAAATATATAAAAAATACCTCAAAGTGTAGACAAAACATAAGAAATTCGATACAAGACAAGTATGGAGCATCAAAAATTATAAATACGTTTATGAAGTATCGAGAACACGCGGGGCTCGGTAGCTAGTCTCATTCAAAGCTCATGAAGGGGAACCTAACTATGGCGGTGAGGCTGGCTATTGGTCACTGGAGCAGGCATCGCAGCGACGGACTGGAGCTGCGAGCGGTGGCGCATGGCAGGGGCGAGCTACAGAGAGGAAGGGAGACGGTGGAGAGGGTACAGGGAACCACCAGATCACCATGGTGCTCAACGTGGGGTCGTAGAATCCAGGTGAGGCCGGGCGCGAGCTAATCGACGGCGGCGAGCTCTATCTGGTATGGGAAGACGACTCGATTCCTGTGGGCAGAGAGCTCTTAGGCTCGATTCTATCGATGGGGAGACACGGTTCAACATGTAGGAGCTCGTGGGCACATCGGCTTGGATTCGGGTGGATCGAAACGGTGGTGACAGTCAGGCTATGCAGCGTCTAGGGTTTCGATCTCGCTCGGGAGAGAAGAGAGAGGCCGAGAAAGAGAGAGGAAAGGATTAGGGAGAACTAGAGCTACATCAGCGGGTATTATCCTCTCCTCCAAGGCGGCAGGGTGGGAATCTTGGCACGGGGTCGATTGACGACGGTGCCGGCAACACGCATCAACTTCCCGTCATTGACTAAGATAACGAGAACGCTGAGGTCGAAGCAGTACGGGCCGAGGACGAGCTTTAGTTTAGCTGTGGTGGTATGTTGGTTGTTGCACAAAAGAGAGAGAAGTGGAGAAGGTTTGGGCCGGCCTCGTTCTGTTTTTATTTTTTGAAACCTTTTCTTTTTTTGGAATCCTTTTACTGTTTTTTATCTCATTTAAAATATATTTTGAGATATGTCAAAAATACCAGAGACTTTTGTGAAACTACAAAAATTATTTAGGGACACTGTGTAACAATTTGGGTTCCATATATTTCGAAATTTTCAAAATTAAAAACCATTTGAGAGGGTTTTCAAGAGAGGGGGAAGGTTAGGGTTTCAGGGTTTTACATTTCTTCTTATGTTGCAATTTTTATCTTAGCAAAATATATGATGCTCATGAATGCACAATCATCCCTAATTAATATTTATTAAAAAGTAGGGGTGTTACAGCTGATGACTCGGTTCCACTTGTCATGGGCATGGTGATGCTATTCCAACTTACCTGGACTCGGCTAAAGAGTTTAGCGAGTCGGACTGACTCATAGTTGATATGCAACGAGCATGTTGTCATTTGCAGTCTCAAGCAATAGAATCCTTTGGCCTGAGGTGATCGCATGATCCGAGTTGTGGATCGCCAACTTAGGTTCTATCAAGCGCTATTCCGTTAATGGGAAGTTATAAATGTAGAGTTCGGGTTGGTTGTGAATCAAGCTGCGTGACATGGATTGCCAAGATGGGGTTTTCCCCTCCATAATGGAGAGATATTATTTAGGCCCTCTCGTGTGATATGATTTGGAAGCATGGCCTCGCATGACTCGGTTGAGTGTTAACTGAGGAGTCGGACTAAGTATTAGTCTAGTGAATCGTATATCACGAAACAAGAAGAGAGTTAAGCTATTAAAGGAATGGCAACAAATCTCCTAATACCTAAAACACTTATTTACGGTATACCTATTAACTGTGATGACATATGGATTCATGAGTTAATTGTATTTTTGTTTTGAGATTACATATCATTACTTGAAAGTTTTAAGGCTTATTTAAATAAAAAAAAATCAATGAAAGACCTTGGTGAAGTTGCATACATATTAGGCATCAAAATCTATAGAGGTAGGTCAAGACATCTGATAAGACTAACGCAGAATCTAGACCTTGAAAAGTTTTGAAGAAGTTCAACATGGATAACTGAAAGAAAGGGTTCTTACCAATGTTGCTAGGTAAGACACTGGTAAAGACTCAGGGTCCAGCTACGACAGATGATAGAGAAAAGATGAATAAGGTTCCCTATGCTTCAGCCTTAGGTTCTATCATGTATGTCATGCTTTATACAACACCAGATGTGTGCCATGTTGGTAGTTTAACCAGCAGGTACCAAAGTGATCTAGGAATGGAACACTGGACAACAATAAAGATTATCCTTAAGTACTTGAGAAGGACTAAGGACATTTTTCTTGTTTATGAAGGTGACCATGATCTTGTTGTAAATAGTTATGTTGATGCTACTTGGGACACATATCCAGATGAATCTAAGTCTCAGTCTGGATATGTGTTTATTTTGAATGGAGAAGTAGTGAGCTAGAGGAGTTCCAATGAAAGTGTGATGATGGAATCATCGTATGAAGTAGAATTTGAGAATGACTAGCGCGAGCGCACTCTTCAGGAAGCACGCGTTTCGAATGCAGCACGCGCATTTCAGGCCCCTCGGCAGCGCGTGTATTCCCGGCAGCACAACAGCCCGAATCGTGGCGTGTGAAAGTTTGGCACGCGCGCGTTTCCGGCCGGTCGGCAACGCGTGTATTCCAGCCCGAACCGCGCTGGCTAGCTGATCGTGCGCGTGTTTTTTTTTGATATTTTTCGAGTGCGACTAGCGGAAAAAAATAAAGAAATTACAATGCTAAAAAGAGAAAAAATACACCTAAAAAACAGTTTACCCTGAGGAGTGCAATGCAGTATAACAGGGTAGTGCATGGGCAGTACACTGCCAGGACACCACGCAGTGCACTGCGAACTAAGGAAGTGCAACACAGTACAATGAGGTAGTACACCGTCTGCACGGGCAGTACACTGCCAGGACACCTCGCAGTGCAAACTAAGGCAGTGCAACATAGTACAACGAGGTAGTACACCGTCTGCACGGGAAGTACACTGCCAGGACACCGCACAGTGCCCTGCAAACTAAGGCAGTGCAACACAGTACAAGGAGGCACGACACCGTCTACACGGCCAGTGCACTGCCAGTACACCGCGTAGAGCACTACGAACTAAAGCAGTGCAACACAGTACAACGAAGTAGTACACCGTCTGCACGGGAAGTACACTGCCATGACACCGCGCAGTACACTACGAACTAAGGCAGTACAACACAGTACAACGAGGAAGTACACCGTCTGCACGGGCAGTGCACTGCCAGGACACCACACGGTGCACTGCGACCAAAGACAGTGCAAAGCAGTACAACGGGACAATACATAGCCTGCAGAGGTCGTACACTGTCAGGACATCGCGCAGTGCAGTGTGGCCTAAGGCAGTGCAACACAGTACAACAGAGAAGTGCACTTTCAGGACAATGTGCCGTGCATTGCAACCGAAGGCACCGTGCACTGGACCAAAAGGCGGTGCAACCTATGCATCAAAGGTAGTACGAGAAAAAAAATCGTCGATACATATCAACAATGGATCTAGTTTTGAAGATCTGTACAAGACTAGCAAGTCCGTGAAAATGGATATCGATTTGGACTCTCCGTTTGAAAGATATCGCAGTTTTCGTGTTCAAATCTACAAAAAAAGAAAAAGTAAACGCGGCCCTCTACGCATCCACCACGTGTCGCATGGGAGAAGGCTGGGATAGTGCGTGAGACACTCCGCGCCTGCCACGGGCAGCCAGCAGAAGGGACGCGCGCGCGACCTCGAAGGAGCGCACCCTTTTTCTAGACTATTCGGTAGAATACATTGATACTTCAGAAGCAACAAGGAAAGTAGTCTGGATGAAAGAGTTCACCTCTGAACTAGGTGCGGTTCCGGCGCATTGCATCCATTATCAGCCCCGTCTCCGGGATTTGGGGGCCCTGGTGCGACTTACAAATGAGGCTCCATTTTTTCAAACTCAATACTCCCTCCGTTTCAAAATATAAGATGTTTTAGATTTGTGAAGAAAATGAATCTAGACTTCTTTTAGTATGTAGATTCATCCCAGAGTTGAGTGAACCTCCATACTAAAACAAATCTAGATTTATTTTCTTCACAAACCTAAAACATCTTATATTTTAAAACGGAGGGAGTAGTTAATATAACAAAATCATATGTCTACTTCATCAGATAACTTTATAATATGAATATATCAAGTATTTATTATAAATGATTATATATATATATATATATATATTACTAAAGTAATAAATGAATCTCATGTTGTACCAAAAAGCATCAGCCAGCTGGTATTTCTTGAGGCTCAGCTGCCGCTTCTAATCTTCGTCTTCTCCTTTTCACTATCATATTCACACTTTGTTCTTCTTATGATTCGTCTTGTTTCACAAATTAATAATAGTTTAACAAAGCAATTCAAACAATTCAACTTCAATAGATGCAGCCATATCTTAGACACGTGAACAAAATCGCCGATTAGGAGGCTCGTCGGGCGAAGGGCGAAGTTAGGGGTAGTTGGCTGCCGGCAAGGATAAGGAAAACATAGGGTTCAGTAACTTGTAGCCAGTTCAGACAAACATAATTGGTCGATGGTCGATTTTGTTGCTTCCCGTACGTACTAGAGTTAATCAAATTTTGGAGTATGGAGAATCAAACAAAAGACAATAGAGCATGTACCTACTAGTGAAAAGGTAAATCAGCCAATCGGTCGGCTGCTTGACTGCTTCCCGCACGTCGTCGACTGATCTGCCGGCAAGGAGGCAAGGAGTCTGTAGTATGGAGCTCTGGACCGAGCGAACAACTGCGATCGAGCCAAGAAACGAGGCGTCAATCGGCAGGCATTGTCAATCACTCGATCGCGATTCAGGAGAGTTGTTGCTGGGTGTCGATTGGGATGCAGACGTCATCCGCAATCACGAGCCAAGGAATCGCGTAGCCAACAGTTCGCTAAACAGAGCGTCCCTCAGACGATTTTTCTTTTACATGCGAGTGTCAGATGAGGTTGGGCCACGTACAACCGGACTGTAAGTAAATGGGGGCCTCTTTTTTTGGGGGGCCCTGTTCCATCGCTCCACTGGAACATGCCCATCGACGGGCCTGTCCATTATCCATGTACTGTGAGAACACAGTTGCCATTGCCCATGCACAGAAGCCACGGGATCAAAAGACTACCAAGCACATCAAGCGTTGCTTTCACATCATAGGTGAGCATGTCCAAGAAGGGGACATAGAGATTTGCAAGATACATACAGAGCATAATGTCATAGACCCGTTAACTATGTCTCTTCCATAAGCAAAACATGATCAACACCAAGACTTCATGGGTGTTATATACCAAATGTAAACAATATATTGACGTTAGTGCAAGTGTGAGATTGTTGAAAATATCCCCCAGAGGCAATAATAAATTTGCTATTATACATACTAGACATCTCCATACGCCCTCGGGGCGCGGACGATACGCAGAACGCCTGATGGTATGATCGCACTACATGTACGTGCAAGAAAAAAGATGAAATCATACCCAAATGTGAAAAGGAATCAAGCTCTAAGAAAATCAGAGTCCGTGAGCACATCGATAAGAATAGAGCCCTAGAAGATATTTTCCAACAAAGTGACGAAACCGAAAGACACAAAAGCTATGCATGTCTTCTACAATGTTGTAAGACACACATCGGTTCATGAAGACTTAAAAGATTGTTTCGTGACTATGTCCTATGCTAAAGGTGGACAACATAATGTACATAAAAAAGTACTCATAAGAAAAATTGATGTCTTCATATTAATAAGAGAGTTTACGTGAAAAAGTGCTAATGAAAGAAATAATAGAAAATATCAGCTACCCAGGGCCATAAAATGTTTGGACGAAATATATTCTATGACCGAGACTGCTAACAAAGCTAACCAATATAACACTACACTCTCTCGCCTAGGGTGGTGTTCCAATCTTCTTCATAAACTTTTCATCCTATAACTCAAGATGTACTGAATCTGAGGCAAAAGGTTTTCCGGTCAAAACCAAAACAGCCTACAGAACAGTTTTCCGACGGTCGCCGAAAATTCTGGCCACAGACTTGGTGCCGCCGAAATTCTCGCCGAAATAAAAAAAGGACAAACAAAAACTGTAATAACGTTTGCATCCGAACTCCGATTTCGACGATCTTGGGCTTGTTTTGACGAGGACAACAAGCTCTACAATATGCTGCAGAGAAACATCATAGTACAACAGAGGAGTATAGAACCAAATGAAAAAAGGTAAAAATCCTCCCTAAATGAAGAACTGATAAAACCTTCAAACTGGAAAACGCCATAGAAGATGCATACGAGTTCTGTTTTCGATAATATTGGGCTTGTTCAAGAACTAACATGGAGAAATGCCAATAAGATGTTGGACATATGCCCTAGAGGCAATAATAAAAGTAGTTATTATTATATCTTTGTGTTTATGATAAATGTTTACATTCGTGCTATAACAGTATTAACCGGAAAAATTAATACTTATGTGATTTGTGAAGTAAATTAGAGTCCCTAGTAAAGCGTCTTTATAATACTAGCTTGTTGGTTGATAGATGATCATGGTTTCCTGATCATGAACATTGAGATGTTATTAACAACAAGATCATATCATTCGGAGAATGGTGTGATGGACATACTCCTATAGATAAGCGTAGCATAAAGATCAAGTCATTTCAATAGTTCGTTTGTTATAAGCTTGCTGATACATAGTAACCTAATTCCTTCGACCATGAGATCATGCTAATCACCATCACCAGATGGATACTTTGATGACATCAAACACCACACCATAACTGGGTGGCTATAAAGGTGGCATTGAGTGTTCGGAAAGTATGTGTTGAGGCACATGGATCAAGAGTGGGATTTGTCCATCCATATGACGGATAGATATATTCTGGGTCCTCTTAGTGAAATATCATCCAATTAGCTTGCAAGCATGTGACTGGCTCACAAGGGATCACATATCATGGGAACGAGAAAATAATACTTATCGGTAACGAGGTTGAACTAGGCATGCAGAGATACCGACGATTAGACCTCAGATCAGTAAACTATCGCGAGACAAAGGGAAATTGGTATCGTATGTAAGTGGTTCATTCAATTGCAAAGTAAACGTATAAATATGTGGGAGCCATATGAATTTTCAGATTCCTCTATTGGTTATTGATCAGAGAAGAGTCTCGGTCATGTCTGCATAATTCACAAATCGTAGGAAGACACACTTAAGGATTTGATGTTGTTTAGTAGATATGGAATGTAAGTAGGGATACCGAATGTTGTTCGAAGTCTCTGATGGTATTCGAGATATCACGAGGAGATCCGGAATGGTCCGAAGAATAATATTCATCTAAGGAAAGTCCAATTTCGGAGTTCGGGAATGATTCCGGTGTTTTCACCAGAATGATCTAGAAGGGTCTAGAAGGTTCACGGGACCGGAAGGGGAAGGGTGCATGAACGTGTCATGACTAAGTTGAATGATTGCAATGTCCTAAGTCACATGGTTGGGCGTTTGTAAGAAATAAATAAATCTCCAAATTGAAAGTCAAAAGGCAAGTTTGAAAAGTCAAACCGGGACAATGTATCCTGGTGGAGGAAGGAAATAATCCTTCTCTCCCTCCACCACATTCCAAGTAGGAGAAGGAGTTGGGGAAGGATTCAAAATCCCCTCTCCCAAGATGCCCTCCCTCTCATAAATAGAGGGGAGGGGGTGCCCCAAGACACACACAACACCAGCCCCTCCCCACACCGCCCCCGCGCAACCGTTGCCGCAGCGCCGCCGCCACCGGTTCTTCGTCGTCTCCCTAGCCGCCACTGACTCCACCTCCTCCTCTCCGTCTTCTAAACCCTAGATTGTTAGGGAAACCCTAATACTCCACCATAACCTGCTCCGTCT
Organism: Avena sativa; assembly: GCA_916181665.1. Classification (NCBI taxonomy): domain Eukaryota; kingdom Viridiplantae; phylum Streptophyta; class Magnoliopsida; order Poales; family Poaceae; genus Avena; species Avena sativa. The sequence continues at coordinate 174,781,473 of OV702280.1, forward strand.
TAGGAGAAGCCCTACGGGATCTTCCCACTACTTCCGACACCACGCCATCATGCTGCCAGAATCGCGAGGAGAGAACTACCACCTCCACTGCCTGCTGGAACAAGGGAGAGTAAGTTCTTCATAGAGTACCAAACGTATGACCGACTGCGGATGCACTGTCGGAACGCAGCTCCAGAAGGATTGTCTACGCGATCTTGAGATCAGCTAGTGTACGACTATATGACCCACGAGAATCTGCTCTTGTTAACCGCTTTGGAATCATCGAGGGTGAGTACTCTAATCGACTTGTTGCTACAATCTAATAGATAGATCTTGGCTTGTTTGTGTTCATGCGGTAGAGTTTTTTGGTTTCCATGCTACGAACCCCTATAGTGGTATCAGAGCCATGTCTATATGTAGATTTGTTGCACGAGTAGAACACAATGGTCATTGTGGGCGGTGGTGCTTTTATTATCAATTGCTTTTTGTGCACTTTGAATCTTCCGGTATGGTGGAATGAAGCGGCCCGGGCTAACCTTACATGACATCGTTCATGAGACTTGCTCCACGCTCAACATGCAACTTGTATTGCGTAAGTGGATTGGCAGATGTCTGTCTCTCCCATCATAGTATAGATTCAATTTACAATGGGCACTTGATAGTTCAAGAATCAATATTGTGGTTCTTGTTCATAAGTTAGATCAACACTTATTGAAAGCCCCAAACCACATAAAACATGCAAATAAAATTAGAGGCGTCTAACTTTGTTTTGAAGGGGTGTGCTGTGATGTGATATCGACATGATTGTGATTATCTATGATGTATGCAATGTTACTTATTGTAAGTCGGCAACCGGCAGGAGCCTTATGGTTGTATTTTAATTTCATTAAGACTTGCGTGTCTATTATTCAAAGTAGTTGTAATAGTTTATGCCGGTGGACGAAAACCATCGAGCGGTGCCATTGACCTTGACACCACGCCGGTGATAATGGAGATCATGTTCGTGCTTGAAGATGGAGATCGAAAGCACAAGAAGAAAGGCCATATCATATCACATATTTTGAATTGCATGTGATGTTAATCCTTTTATGCATCTTGTATTGGTTAGTTTGTGACAGTAGCATTATAAGATGATCCCTCTCACAAAATCTGAAGTTATAAAGTATTCGTCCTTAGTAGGCACCATTGCCAAAGCTCGTTGTTTCGATGCACCACGTGATGATCGGGTTTGTTAGATTCTGCGAGTGTATACAACGGGAGCAAGACAAATTTGCTCATGTGGAAGCTAATGTTTGATCTTGACGAGCCTAGCATGTACAAACATGGTCTCGGAACATGGATCACTAAAAGGTAAAGCATGAGTCATATAGTAGATATGATGAACATGTTGATTGTTCGCCTTTGAAGCTACATCATCTCTCGTGATGATCGGTTTTGATGTGGTGGATTTGGTTCGTGTGATCAGTAAAACAATGTGAGGGATGTTGTTTTCAGTAGGAGTTAACCTAGATTAATTTAACTATTAATTAGAACTCAATTTGTCATAAACTTAGTCTAAACTATTGCAAATATGTTGTAGATAAATGGCGGCCCCTACCATCAATTTTAATGCGTTTCTAGAGAAACAAAAGTTGAAAAACAATGGAAGCAACTTCACAGATTGGTTCCGCAACTTGAGGATTTTCCTTGATGCTGGTAATTTGACCTATGTGTTGGATGCACCGCTTGGTGACCCACCTGCAGCTAATGCTACCGATGAGGTGAATAATGTTTTCCTCGCTCGGAAGAATCATTACTCCACAGTTCAGTTTGCTATCTTGTATGGTTTGGAATCGGAGCTTCAGAAAAGGTTTGAGAACTTTAACCCACATTATATTATCCGTGAACTCAAAATGATATTTGAGGCTCATGCGGTAGTTGAGAGTTATGAGGCTTTTTAAAAGTTCTTTAACTGCAATATGGAAGAGGGCATCTCTGTCAGTGAGCATGTGCCTAAGATGTCTGGGCATGCAAGTAAGCTCCAAAGCTTGGGTATAGTGATTCCTAATGCTTTGGATATTCACCGTGTCCTCCAATCACTACCAGCAAGTTACAAGAACTTTGTGATGAACTACAATATGCAAAACATGGACAAGTTGTCGCCTGAACTCTTCTCCATGTTAAAGTCTGCGGAAGTGGAGATCAAGAAAGAGCACCAAGTGTTGATGGTCAATAACACCACCAAATTCAAAAGGCAAGGCAAGTCTAAGAAAAAGGGAAACTTCAAGAAGGGCGATAAGAAACTTACCGTGTCGGCGAAGAAGACCTAGGCTGGGCCTAAGCCTGATACTGAGTGCTTTTACTACAAGGGAGAAGGTCACTGGATGCAGAATTTCCCTAAGTACTTGGCAGATTTGAAGAATGACAACATCAATAAGAAAGGTATATCCGATATACATGTTATTGATGTGTATGTCACTAGTAGTCATAGTAGTACCTGGGTATTTGATACTGGTTCGGTTGCTCATATTTGTAACTTGAAACAGGTGCTACAGAATAGACAGAAACTACCGAAGAACAAGGTGACGATGCGCGTTGGAAATGGATCAAAGGTTGATGTGATCGCGGTCGGCACGCTACATCTTCATCTACCATCGGGATTAGTTTTATACTTAACTAATAGCTATTTGGTGCCTGCGTTGAGCATGAACATTATATTCGGATCATGTTTATTGCGAGACGGTTACTTGTTTAAGTCCGAGAATAATGGTTGTTCGATTTATATGAGTAATACGTTTTATGCACATGCACCTTTGATAGATGGTCTATTCTTGTTAAATCTCGATTGTAGTAATACACATATTAATAACATTGAAGCTAAAGTTTGAGATTAAGCGATAACTCGACCTATATGTGGCACTATCGTCTTGGTCACATTGGAGTGAAGCATATGAAGAAACTCCATTCCGATTAAATTCTTGAATCACTTGATTCCGAATCACTTGAAAGATGCGAAGCGTGTCTGATGGGTAAAATGACTAAGACTCCATTTTCTGGTATGATGGAGTGAGCTATGGACTTATTGGAAATCATACATACCGATGTGTGTGGCCCAATGATTTTAGCATCGCGCGGTGGTTATCGTTTTGTTCTTACTTTCACGGATGACTTGAGTAGATATGGGTATATCTATTTCATGAAACATAAGTCTGAAACTTTCGAGAAGTTTAAGGAATTTCAAAGTGAAGTGGAGAATCAACGTAACAAGAAGATTAAGTTTCTACAATCTGATCGTGGAGGTGAATATCTAAGTTACGAATTTGGCGAGCATTTAAAGAAATGCAGAATACTTTCACAATTGACACCGTCGGGAACACCACAACATAATGGTGTGTCCGAATGTCGTAATCGAACTCTCTTAGATATGGTTCGTTCTATGATGTCACTTACATATTTACCTCTATCGTTTTAGGGTTAAGCATTAGAAACAACCGCATTCACTTTAAATAGGGCACCATCTAAATCCGTTGAAACGACACTGTATGAATTATGGTTTGCAAAGAAAACTAAATTGTCGTTCCTTAAAATTTGGGTTTGCGAAGCTTATGTAAAGAAGTTATAGCCCGACAAGCTTGAATCCAAAGCGGAAAAATGCGTCTTCGTAGGATACCCAAAGGAAACTATTGGGTATACCTTCTATCATAGATCCGAGGGCAAAATCTTCTTTGCCAAGAATGGATCCTTTCTAGAGAAGGCATTTCTCTCGAAAGAAGTGACTGGAAGGAAAGTAGAAGTCGACGAGGTTGTCGAACCTTCTCTCAGATTTGAGAGTAGCGCAACACCAGAAGAAGTTTCTATGGCGCCTACACCAATAAGAGAGGAAGCTAATGATGTTGATAATGAATCTTCGGTTGAAGTTACTACGAAACCTCGCGGGTCAATGAGAACTCGTACCACTCCCGATTGGTATGATTCCGTTATGAGTGTCATGTTGGTGGACAACACCGACGACCCTGCGACATATGAGGAAGCAATGATGAGCCCATATTCCAATAAATGGCAAGAAGCTATGAAATCCGAGATTGGATCCATGTATGAAAACAAAGTATGGACTTTGGTCGACTTACCGGATGGCCGGAAGGCTGTCGAGAACAAATGGATTTGCAAGAAGAAAACATATGGTGATGGTAATGTTACTGTCTATAAAGCTCGACTTGTCGCAAAAGGGTTTCGACAAATTCAAGGTGTTGACTATGATGAGACTTTCTCACCGGTAGCGAAGCTAAAGTATATGAGGATTTTGCTAGCAATCGCTGCATATTATGATTATGAGATATGGCAGATGGATGTCAAAACGGCATTCCTCAATGAAGACATTGATGAAGAGTTGTATATGGTACAACCCAAAGGTTTTGTCGATCCTAAAGATTCTAACAAGGTATGTAAACTTCAACGGTCCATTTATGGATTGAAGCAAGCATCCCAAAGTTGGATTCAACGTTTTGATAAGGTAATCAAAAGTTTTGGTTTTATACAAACTTGTGGAGAAGCTTGTATTTACAATAAAGTGAGTGGGAGCTCTGTAGCATTCCTAGTACTATATGTGGACGACATATTGTTGATTGGGAATGATGTAGACCTTATTAATAGTGTCAAGGATTATTTGAATAATAGTTTTTCAATGAAATATCTTGGTGAAGTAGCTTACATATTAGGCACAAATATTTATAGAGATAGATCGAGACGCCTAATATCATTGTCACAAAGTACATATTTGGACAAAGTTCTAAAGAGGTTTGGAATGGAAGATAGCAATAAAGGGTTCTTGCCCATGTTGCCCAATACGACCTTGAGTAAAACTCAAAGTCCTGCTATGGCAGAATATAGAGAAAGTATGATTAAGACTCCCTATGCCTCAGCCATAGGATCTATCATGTATGCCATGCTATGTAGTAGACCCGACATTGCATATGATGTTAGTTTAACTAGCAGATATCAAAGTGATCAATAAGAGGATCATTGGACAACGGTCAAAAACATCCTTAAGTACTTGAGAAGAACTAACGATATGGTTATTTATTATGGAGGTGATGAACAGCTCGTTGCTAATGGTTACACCGATGCTAGTTGGAACACTAATCTGGATGATTCTAAATCTCAATCTGGATACGTATTTACTTTGAATGGTGAATAAGTAAGATGGAGGAGTGCAAATAAAGCATTGTGGCGAGATCTTCAACTGAATCGGAATACATAGCTTCTTCGGAGGATTCACAAGAGGTGATATGGATGAAGGAGTTCATTATAGACCTCGGTGTGGTTCCCAGTGCGCTAGAATCAATGTCTATCTATTGTGATAACATGGGCGCCATAGCCAATGCGCAAGAACCAAGGTCACACTAGAAGCTGAAGCATATCAAGCTGTGTTTTCACGCTATTCAAGAGCATGTATAAGATGGTGACATAAAGATTTGCAAAGTTCACACAGATTTGAATGTGGCGGATCTGTTGACTAAACCTCTCCCGAGGGCAAAAAATGACTAGCACCAAACCGCCATGGGTGTTCGGTATATTACCATGTAATCTAGATTAGTTGACTCTAGTGGAAGTGGGAGACTGTTGAAAATATGCCCTAGAGGCAATAATAAAAGTAGTTATTATTATATCTTTGTGTTTATGATAAATGTTTACAGTCATGCTATAACACTATTAACCGGAAAAATTAATACTTGTGTGATTTGTAAAGTAAATTAGAGTCCCTAGTAAAGCCTCTTTATAATACTAGCTTGTTGGTTGATTGATAATCATGGTTTCCTGATCATGAACATTGAGATGTTATTAAAAACAAGATCATATCATTAGGAGAATGGTGTGATGGACATACTCCTATAGATAAGCGTAGCATAAAGATCAAGTCATTTCAATATTTCATTTGCTATAAGCTTTCTGATACATAGTAACCTAATTCCTTCGACCATAAGATCATGCTAATCACCATCACCGATGGATACTTTGATGACATCAAACACAACACTGTGACTGGGTGGCTATAAAGGTGGCATTGAGTGTTCGGAAAGTATGTGTTGAGGCACATGGATCAAGAGTGGGATTTTTCCATCCATATGACGGATAGATATATTCCGGGCTCTCTCGGTGTAATGTCATCCAATTATCTTGCAAGCATGTGACTGGCTCACAAGGGATCACATATCACAGGAACGAGAAAATAATACTTATCGGTAACGAGGTTGAACTAGGTATGCAGAGATACCGAAGATTAGACCTTGGATCAGTAAACTATCGCGAGAACAATGGAAATTGGTATCATATCATTCGATTGCAAAGTAATAGTAAAAATATGTGGGAGCCTAATGAATTTCCAGATTCCTCTATTGGTTATTGATTTGAGAAGAGTCTCGGTCATGTCTGCATAATTCACGAACCGTAGGGAGACACACTTAAGGATTCGATATTGTTTAGTAGATATGGAATTTAAGTAGGAGAAGGAGTTGCAGAAGGATTCAAGAGGGAGACCGAATGTTGTTTGGAGTCGCGGATGGGATCCGGGATATCAAGAGGAGATCCAAAATGGTCCGGAGAATAAGATTCATATAAGGAAAGTCCAATTCCAGAGTTCGGGAATGATTCAGGTGTTTTCACAGGAATTATCTAGAAGGGTCTAGAAGGTTCACCGGACCGGAAGGGGAAAGGTGCATGAATGTGTCATGACTAAGTGGAATGATTGCATCATGTCCTAAGTCACATGGTTGGACGTTTGTAAGAAATAAATAAAGCTCTAAATTGAAAGTCAAAAGGCAAGTTTGAAAAGTCAAACTGGGACAATGTATCCTAGTGGAGGAAGGAAAGAATCCTTCTCTCCCTCCACCACAAGCCAAGTAGGAGAAGGAGTTGCGGAAGGATTCAAATTCCCCTCTCCCAAGCTGCCATCCCTCTCATAAATAGAGGGGAGGGGGTGCCCCAAGACACACACAACACCTTCCGCTCCCCACACCGCCTGTCACATCCCAAATTTTAGATTTGGTCTTGCATATCATTCATATCATTGCATCATGCTTTTCCATGCAAAACCATCGAGTGAAAAGGTTCGGCGAAACGCCATTTGCATAACCCTATTTTATTTTGCCACGAGGTTCCTGCGGGAAGCTTTAGTAGGACTTGCGACAACCACCCCTGTAAGTTAGTGGTTTCGCTCAAACCTTGATGCGAGATTGTTCCCCTCGACCATACGAACCCGTAGGCGCAAGAATCGCTCGAATCGGAGCTCGTACGGAAAAGCTTCGGCCGTTTTAGTAAACCGTCGGAAAACGGTCCGAAAATCTGGACCGATTTCCGAGTCCTAAACTAACTCCGGACCGAATCAGTTTAGGATTTTGCGAAAGGGCCCACTTAAAGGGGGCCGAGCCGGCCACCTCGGGAACCATGCCCGACCCCCTGCCTCGATACCGCCCCCGCCCCGCGCGATCTCCTCGGGAAGCGCGCCTGCAGCAGTCGCCATCGCTGCTCCTGCGCGCCGCCTTCCTCCTCCACGCGCCGCCGCCGCCGGCCATCGCCATCCCCGCCGCCAGGTGCGCCGACTGCCGCCTCTCTCTCTTCTCTCTCTCTCTCTCCCCGGCTGCAGCTCCCGGCGCCATCGCCGCCCGCCGCCGTCGCCCTCCGCGAGCACGCCGCCGCCGCGACGCGCCGTCCCCGCCGTCCCGCTGCACGCCGCCACTCGTGCGAGACCGCACCGCCGCCGCCTCGCAGCGCCATCGCCGCCACCCGCGCGAGCCGCCGCCGCCTCGCTGCCGCCTAGCCGCGCCGCTGCCGCTGCCCTGCTGCGCGCTGCGCGCCGCGTGCGCTTGCGCGTTACCGCATGTGATATTGCGTCTTCGCGCGCACGCATACACGCACGTACGCGCGCCGCCTTGCGCGCGCCATGTTTTCTCGACCCGTTCGTTGACCGTGTACGCCCGTGCAGGAAGAACCCCGACGCCGGAACCGATCGCCACCGCCGTCCGGAACTCGCCGCACCGTCCGGAGTCCGTTTCGTCGCTTGTTTCCGGTAAGACAGCAGCCACCGTCAGATCTCAGATCAGCGGCTTAGATCGTTCGTTGACTGGTCAGCGCCCAGGCGTTAACTAGTCAGACGTCCAGTCAGCGCCCAGTCAGCAGACGAGTTGACCAGTCAACAGACACAGTTGACTGGGTTAATTTCGTTAATCCTTTTTGTTGACAGATTTCGGTAGAATCTTGTAAATTGCGTAGTAATTAAACCGTTTGGCCAAAAATTGCAAATAAAATATGTGTAGATTCAGTGAGTCGTGTAGAATCTCGCTGTACCTTTGGTTCAGACTTTTGCAGCAAGGTTTAGTACAGTTTAATCAAACTAGTTAGTGGCCTTTTCGGAGTAATAAATTCGTAGAAAAAGATCCGTAGCTCCAAAAATCGCGTATGATATGTCCCTGGATTTAGTGGAACGAGGGGAATCTCACAGTGAATTAAAAAGATAGGCTTACAGTAAAAACTTCTACAGAAACTTTCTAGGGCTTTCTGCAGTGTTTTAATTACTCGGGAAGTTTTATAATTCCTTTTTGAGTAATTCCAGTTGGTACTCTTTCTAATCAGCCTTTGCGTTAGAATTTTTCCAAGATTTTACAAACAGTATACTACCGGTAGTGAATTATTTAAGTTCTAGCTCTAGTTTGGAGCATTACTTTTGTCTAGTAGTTTTCCTTGCGCTAAAACTATTTTCCATGCATGCAATCGGTAGTATTATGGTATAGGATGTTGTGGTGCAGCTGTAGCACCAATTCACTTGTCGCTCTTGCATTCATGCATCATATTTGTCGCATATGCTTGTGGATTGTTTGTTTATGAATGCAATTGTATCGTGTAGATTGTGACGAGTGCAACGCTTGCTCGTGTGTGGATTGTTCCTCCGACCGCTACAACCAAGGCAAGTAGATGCTACTTTGTTCATGATATCGTCGACCTACTATTTTCTATGCATTGTCGTGTATTTTGTAGACGCATGTGTAGGATGATACTATCGCTATGCTATGTCCTATTATGTGGTAGGGCTTTCCTTGTAGATGAAACACCGTTGGTAGATGTGCTTAGCCATGCTATGTTGAACGAGGGCTGGGTTACATCATCGATACTTGTTTTCTCAAAGTATTGGTTTGTGAAAACTAAAAACAACTTAATCAATGAACCTCCTGGGTGTGATGGTATTGATAATTTTTGGTGGTTTCATTGCGGAAAGGCACCCAGGTATCAAGAGAGAATGATTGGCTTCTTTATTGTGTAGCTTACGTATACAACCATGTGCCAATAATGAAATGGGCGGTTGGTTGGACTTAGTAGGTTGTGGTAACTCGAACCCGCGTATCCAGAGATGTAGAATTTTGGTAGGTTGGACCGGTGCGCGTCGGGATTGAGGAGCTACTTCCCGAACAGTCTCTTCTTGGTCTTCTCCCTATCATCACCCAAAATGAGAGTGATGGTACGAGCTGGGCTGGCCAAGTCACATGGGTAAAGTGTACTAACCTCTGCAGAGTGTATAATCTAATCGATTAGCCGTGTCCCCGATTATGGACATCTGAGTTGCTAGATATTGATTCCATGACATGTTTCTCGCTCATTCCAATTTCATAATTGTTTTAATATGGATGGGTTAACTTAATTGGGATCTTTTCAAAGAAAATCAAAACTGTTTATGAAAGTAGGACAAAAGTATTTGCAAATGCAAGCCAGACACAGCTCCACTTGCCAAATATGCATGTAGATGTTAGTACTATTGTCTCCTTTACTAGCTCTACTTGCCATACATTCCATGTATTGACCCTTCGGGGCTGCTACGTTTCATGTTGCAGGTTATTCCGATTCTGATTGATCGTTATAGGCCACGGTACTCCACTCGGCACTTGTTCACTTGTGGGCAATTTGAAGAATGGAGGATTTACTTTATTTATGTAGCTACCTGAATAATTTGAGCTAGCTTTGTGCTAAGCTTTTATTGTAATAATGGTACTCTGGATCTTCGTTATTCATGATACACGAATATTTTGCTATGTTATCTATCTTACTCTATTGTGGGCCAATGAACCGATCCAGGGATTGGCATGTCACATAGAGGCCACGGTCTTTTCAGAACCGGGGTGTTACACCGCCGCCGCGCCACTGCCGCCTAGCGCCGCCTTGCGCCGCCACCGGTTCATCGCCATCGCCCTAGCCGTCGCCGACTCCACCTCCTCCTCTCTAACTTATAAACCCTAGATTGCCGGGCAAACCCTAATACTCCACCATAACCCGCTTCGGCTTAGGTGAAGCCCTGCGGGAATTTCCCTCTACTTCCAACACCACACCGTCATGCTGCCGGAATCGCGAGGAGATAAATACCACCTCCGCTGCCAGCTGGAACAAGGGTGAGGAAGATCTTCATAGAGTACCGAACGTGTGACCGACTACATAAGCTCTGCCGGAACGCAACACCAGAAGGATCGTCTACGCGATCTTGAGATCGGCAAGTGTACGACTACATCACCCACGAGAATTTGCTCTCGTTAACCCCTTTGGAATCTTTGAGGGTGAGTACTCTAATTGACTCGTTGCTACAATCTAGTAGATAGATCTTGGCTTGTTTGTGTTCATGCGGTAGAATTTTTTTGTTTTCCATGCTACGAACCCCTACATAAGAAACAAAATAGGAATATGCAAAGTATGCAAAGGATTGAGCTCCCTATGACGGTGTAATCAAGTTACCCAACCGAAATCCCCTCTTAATAGTGCGGCTATGTATCCTATAACCCGGTCTCCCAACAACCACCTTACGACCGGTAAAAGGAAAACCTAGCAAGGCCATACCTTTACCTTGCGCATACCACTTGATCTTGATGGCAACACTTCAAGCTCCATCCAAGCCGGAATGCATCACTTGATCATTGTTGATTCAATAAGACTTCTAATTTTCTCCCCCCATACACCACTACGAGATAGGTTCATTAATACATGTCTTCACATGTCCATTAAAACCAATATGGAGGGAAAGCTGATGAACCACAAGTATAGGCGGTGTATCGTAGTACTTCCGATAAATAGGAGTGTCGATCCCAACGAGGAGCAGAAGGTGTTGACTAGTGGTATGGAGTAGGAAATATCTGTAAATACTTAACAAACGTATTTTTAGGGGTTATCTGATAAAGCAACGAAATAAAGTGCAAGTAGTAAAGATAGCAAACAATTGCATCAAGTGGCCCAATACTTTCTTAGCAAGTGACAAGCCGGTGGAAATACTAATAAGGACCAAACGTTCTCGAGGACACATGGGAATACTGTCAAGTACTTTCGTTTCATATAGCTAAGTAGTCTTCTTTGGTTTTATAATTGTTGTGTGGGTGAACATGTGCTAATGTACCGACCTTACTTGGCCTAATACATACTTGTGATTAAACCCCTTTTAAGCATCCGCAACTACAAGAAAGCAATATATAAACCTAACCACAGCCTTAAACTCTATGATCCTATGCTCCCTTGTGCAATGGTTTTCTAATGGGGGTTCAGGTTTCTATCCCTCCGGCAACCCCAAAATTAGTAGCCAAATACACAATGCATTCCCATAAGCCCATAAATGGTGAAGTATCATGTAGTTGATGTTCACATGACACCACTAGAAGAATAAAACCACAACTTAAATACTAAACCATTGAATAATATCTCAACTCAAATCCACTACTAAAAACATGACTTCTCCCATGTCCTCAAGAACTAAACAAACTACTCACGAGACATAATATGGATCAAGATTAAAGATGATATGGTGATGAATAACAATCTGAACATAAACAAAAATCCAATGGTTCCACTCACAAGCATCAACTACAATAGTAATCAACGTCGGGAAAGTTTCCCCTAAGAACTATGAAAGTATTCAACATGATTGTTACAACGGGATGGAGTGGTGATGGTGGTGTTCGTGGAAATGATGGTGTTGGTGGAAATGATGGTGTGGATGATGATGATGATGACCCCGATGAAGTATAGATTGATGATGGTGTTGATGGCAACGATCTCCCCTCTCCGGGAAGGAATTTCCCCGGCAGAAATCTGTCTGTCGCAGAGCTCTTTCTCTCTCAGTGTTTTCCACCCCGTAGAGGCGGCGGAATCTTTCTGTGGTCGCTCCCCGTGTATTAGGGTTTTGAGGAGAAGATATAGGCGAGAGGGCGGAGCTAGAGGTGGGCCAGGTGATCCACACTCCTATAGGCGCGCCTGGGGGTGTGGGCCCCCTGTGGCCCATCTCTGCCTCCCCTTCTGGCTTTCTTCGTCTTATGGGAAAATAGGATTTTTCGTAGTTTTTCTGGTATTTTTCTGATCTTCGTGAAATTGCTTCAAAATACCTCTTTTTCCATCAGAATCCTGACTCCGACAGTTCATCCTCCAAGAATCATCCAACATGCAAAAACATATGAAAAGACATAAGTATCACCTCTTAATAAGAAATATATCAATAAATAGAGGCAAATTATGATATAGAATGGTGATGCAAATTGGACGTATCAACTCCCCCAAGCTTAGACCTTCGCTTGTCCCCAAGAGAAAACTGAGCTCAGTAAACATGTCCACAAGTTTATGGAGTGAAGTGTCGATAAAAAGAATACTGACAAGAAGCATCACACTTACCATTACACAACTCATAGAAGAAAGCAACTCACCATTATATAACTTAGCTTGCAAAAGTAGAGGAGTCACAATAGAGATGCATAAAGATAAATCATAATTGGAATTAGCAAACTTTGTTGTTGGTCAGAGAAAAGTTGACAAACAATTTTCAAATAAAGCTTTTGTACAAGTTTTACAACAATAGTACTCTTTGCTCAAACATAAAAGTTTTTTCACAATGATAGCTGTCAAAGTAATACTCATTTAGATAAGAGTCTTGTGCAAAAAAGGAAGACGGAGAACATGATTGAATAAATCATCATATGAATGCTTGAAACACAACAACTCAAATGCTTGCTGGAGATGGAGATGAAGTAGGTTTACTGACTCAACTTAAAAGTAGGAGAAAGTCCCCTTCATAGAGGGAAGCAGGGATTTCAAGTTCATAAAGAGCTTCCAAAACATTATGGTACTTACTAGCTTTGAGATCTCATTGCCCCTACCATAATCATCTTGAGGTGGTTAAGGTTAAAGTGAACAAAGATGGAGTACATGCTTGACGAAATATAAATTTGACAATCTCATGTCTCCTGAGTACGAGGGCCGCTCCTCGTGCTACTCAACTTTAGTTACCGGTAAGTTCTTGTCATTGTAAGTACATGTGTATCATAAAGAACCGCCAATGGGGTACCCCTTGCACATGATACATGAGCTATCCCATAATCAAAATGACAAGGAAAGCAGACAGTGAGCATCTCAGTGATCTTTTTATTTTATATTTTCATAGGTTTTTATTGAGGATGCTTCACAGATTGCTCACTATGGTTATGTTGCAAGTTTCCACCATGATTAGGCATGGCTTAAGCTAGTGGCCTAGGCTTTTCTCGAACACACATACATAACTCCATGGACTTACAAGCTCCCCTTTTATTTCACATTGACGACATCCGCAAACAAAAGAGCATGATATCAACTGGATACGTATCCATAAGTGTTGAAAGCATTCCCCGTGACATCACGGTTCTGCTAATTCCTATGTATAGGTGCAAGCATATGCAACTTCGATGACACAATGGTTAAAGTTTATTAGGGGCAAGAAAATAAGGTGTGCCATCAAGTTCGTGAGAGCTTTACTAACTAGTTTTCACATAACAAAATAATTTTTAATTTGAAATATAGATGAAGCTTGATAATTTACTTGGAATAGCAATATGGTGGACACAAATGGCACAGGTTTTGGTTTGAAGGGGGTTGGATGCATGAGAAGTATGCCTTCTCAAAACAGGTTTTTGGCTAGTAAGGCTGGGTAGCAAGCAAAAGAGTTGAAGGAAACAAGCAAACCTCCAAGTGATAAATCCAAATATGCAATCTTCCTCGAAGACACAAAAGATCTCAAATAAAGAATACTAAGCTTATGAGCCAATAAAGAAAGAAAATAAATGATACAAAATACCTGTAAGCTTTTTTTTCCTTTTCCTTCCAAACCTCAAAAAGTGTTGCTACTTACCAGAGCTCGGTTTTCCAAAACCAATTTAGATCTACTTGATGCTCCCAAAGTGATACCAATACTGATCAACAAGATCCATCATATAATAGAGATTGCAAACTAAAAATAAGAAGTGCAAAAAGTAAAAGATGAGGCTTCTCATTAATATTCCATAAAGGCACTCACACCAAGGGATACATAGATAACCAACTAAAGGAGAGATACTTCCACAATGAAAACCAACCTATAAGATAACTTCTCTAACCAAGATATGAATCTACTAAAAAGGTAAAAGATAAAAGATAATGATGTGATACCACGGCGCTCCCCCCAAGCTTGGAACAAGCCAAGGGGATGCCAAACCTGATGACGAATTACTCCTTCGGTGGTGGTGGTGTTCTCTTGATAAGCACTTCAATCAGTTCCCTCAAATCCTCAATCTCGAAGGTTAGAGTACGAATCAACTCCAAATTATTCTCAATGCGGTTCATGATCCTATCGGACCGATAATCCCATTCCTTGTTATTCTTTCCCCACTCTTCCTTCTTAGAGTGTTCCTTCCCTGCATGGTCAGAACGAGGCAGATCCCAAACAGAGGGCAAGTTCCCTTTGGGCACTTTTTGATATTGTCGCTCAATTAAGAGAGTATGGAAGGGGTTCTTGGTGCATGAAGGAAGTGACCGTCGAGCGAGGATATGACGTGCGGTTTTCCCTCTTTTAGACATCTGTGATGTCCTCCTAAGCCTGGTAGGGTTTGTTACCACTCCAATGCTTTCTATGGTAGCGCGGGTGTCTGGATGCTCTTCCTCCTTCATGTCTTCTTCATCCTCAACCAAGATCTCCTCCTCCTTGGGGTTTTGAGGATCATCTTCCATGGGCTTCTTGCCTTTGTCATTGGAGGATACCATAATGCTCTAAACTTGATAAGATTTCCTGACAGAAACAGATTGAAACAAAAACATGACCAGAACACGATATACGAACCTCGGGGGATCCAGGGGGTTATATATTACGAAGTTTCAATTCATAAGGAAGGTACTGTGCTAAAACGAGGCAGATACGGAGTTCAGGGGGCTCACACCCCCTCCAGGCCCGGCCAGCTAGGGAGCGCACCTAGTGTGGGTGTGGCCACCCTCGCCTCCGTTTCGTCTCGTAACCTTCCGTATGTAATAAAAACATAAAAAATATAAAGATAAAGGTTTTTCGCGAACCTTCAGTTTTCACCACTTTTTACCTATTCAGAAACGGACTCTGCAGATTCTGGTGTTTGGTTTCTAATAAATTCTTCTGGCATTATCATTTGAATAATATCAACATCTTCATTATAAGAATCTCCAAAAATATAATGTTTGAGTCTTTGAGCATTCACCACCTGTGTACTGTTATCCTTCAAAAAATATATTTTGATAGCCCTTGAACGATACACTTCCTCAATAACAAAAGGTCCTTCCCATTTTGAGAGTAGTTTCGCTGCAAAAAATCTGAGACGAGACCTATACAAAAGGACTTTCTCACCAACATGGGATTCCCTTTTGAGAATTCTCCTATCATGCCATCTTTTTAGTTTTTCCTTAAAGATTCTAGCACTTTCATAAGCTTTACTTCTCCACTCATCTAAGGTACTCAAGTCAAGCAATCTCTTCTCACCAGCAAGTTTAAAATCTCTATTCAGTTCTGTCAATGCCAAATAAGCTTTGTGTTCTAATTCTAGAGTCAAGTGACAACTTTCCCATAAACCATTTTGTAAGGGGACATCCCCATAGGATTTTTATAAGAGGTTCTATAAGCCCATAAAGCATCATTCAACTTTTTAGCCCAATTTTTCCTAGATCTATTAACAGTCTTCTGCAAGATAGATTTAATTTCCCTATTGGAAAGTTCTACTTGCCCACAGGTTTGGGGGTGATAAGCTGAAGCAATTCTATGGTTAGCATCATATTTAGCAAGAATCTTCCTAAAACCACCATGAATAAAATGAGAACCTCCATCAGTCATGAGATATCTAGGCACACCAAACCTAGGAAAGATAACATCCTTAAGCATTTTTAAAGAGGTCTTACCATTGGCACTGTTTGTAGGTATGGCTTCTAACCACTTTTTAACATAGTCAACAGCAACAAGAATATGAGTATACCCTTTTGAAGGAGGAAAAGTTCCCATAAAGTCAAATCCCCAACAATCTAAAGGTTCAATAACAAGACAATAATTCATAGGCATTTCATTATGTCTAGAAATGTTACCGACCCTTTCACATTCGTCACATGATAAAACAAACTTCCTTGCATCCTTGAAAAGGGTAGGCCAATAAAATCCAGATTGTAAAACTTTTTGTGTAGTTCTATCCCTAGCATGATGTCCTCCATAAGCACTGCCATGACATTTTCTCAATATCTCCTGTTGTTCATACTCTGGAACACATCTTCGCATAATACCATCTACTCCATCTTTATATAAATGTGGGTCATCCCAAAAGTAATGCCTTAGATCATAAAACAATTTCCTTCTTTGCTGAGCTATAATGGTTGGAGGCAAATACTTGGAAACAATAAAGTTAGCATAATCAGCATACCAAGGACTCTCATGCGGATTCACCCTTATTGCAGCCAACTCCTCATTTGGAAAACTATCATTAACAGGCATAGGGTCAAAAGAAATATTTTCCAAATGAGATAAATTGTCAGCAATAGGATTTTCAGCACCTTTGCTATATACAATATGCAGATCAAACTCTTATAAAGCAACACCCACCTAATAAGCCTAGGCTTAGCGTCTTTCTTTGTCATAAGGTACTTAATAGCATCATGATCAGTATGAATAGTAACCTTTGAATCGACAATATAGGGCCTAAACTTATCACAAGCAATGATTACAACTAAGAACTCCTTCTCGGTAGTAGCATAATTCTTTTGAGCTTCATCTAAAGTCTTGCTAGCATAATGAATAACATTCAACTTCTTATCAACACGTTGCCCAAGAACAACACCCACAGCAAAATCACTAGCATCACACATAATTTCAAAAGTTAAATTCCAATTAGCTGGTTGAACAATAGGAGCAGTAGTCAAAGCTTTCTTCAAGGTTTAAAAAGCTTCCTTACAATCATCATCAAAAACAAAAGGTACATCTTTTTGAAGAAGATTAGTAAGGGGCTTTGAAATTTTGGAGAAATCTTTAAAAAACCTCCTATAGAAACCAGCATGACCAAGAATACTACGAATACCTTTTATATCCCTAGGTCAAGGCATCTTCTCGATTGCTTCAATTTTGGCTCTGTCTACTTCAATACCTATTTCAGAAATCTTGTGCCCAAGAACAATTGTAAGATCCCTCCCTTTTAAAGGTAAGGATCCCTGTGATTGCAATGCTAGTCCCTGGATCAAATGCTAGCATCCACAGTTTAAGATGAAGTACACAGAAACAAAGGTCATTATTACATCGTCATTCCAGAGATAACATAGTCTTTTACAACTCCATGGCCATAGGCCTAATACAAGAGTTTACACATAATAATATAAATCATCATGTGCCACAGGCAAGCATGTTTCCAGAGATAACATAGTCTTCATCTTCATGTGCCACAGGCAAGCATGTTGAGTGTAGACTCATAACCCCTAATCATCATCAGAATAACCTGCAACATCACAAGTTACAGCCACAGTGGGCAATACATTGGAATAGTATTGGCAAGTGATACCTTAGTAGAATATTAACATCTAGTCACTACATGAATTTGGCTAAGTGTAGCTTAGGCTTGCTTTGCTGAAAATAGGTTTTACCTATTAGTTGAAAACACTAAGTTTTTCTTTGACAAAACTTTCCCAAGGAACCACCAATAGAAATTGGTGAACCTTCACCCTTGTTCAACCATAAGTTTTAACTTAGAAAATTGGGATGAGGAGATTCTTGATAGCTTCCATGTCTTGATGCTCAAGTTGTCCAATACCAAGGACATGGCTAAGTACTTAGATTCTGCCATCTACAGAGGTTATGCACTTTCCCCACAAGACTTGATTTTCACCAAGACAGGACCTTTCAGAAGCCTTCCCTTAGACCAAATGGACGCATCCCAACCTATCATCCCACTACCACCAACTGTCCCAATGGCTAAGTTATTGCAACCTATATGATCTAGGCAGAGCCCATATTTCCATGTGGCTGCACTAGAAGCTTCTTTACATTTGGCATCTCAAATCCCTTTGTTCCTGGGTGGCTTTCCACAAGTGTGATACACAAGGTAAACCATAGAAATGGGCCTTGTGTAACCACTCAACACAAACCAATCCTTCCATTCCACCTAGGTGTTTCATTCACTTAGTTGTTTTATTAAGCAAAACACAAGTCAAGGACTTAGAATATTTCTCATAGCATGATTATATAATCCACCCTTGGTTTCTACTAGCTAGGCTAAGCATGGCAATAGTAAGTATCTTAAGTTAGAGGAAATTCTAACATTGCTACAACTACTAGGATTTCCCAAGCATAGCATATAGATACTTAGCAAAATAATCATGCAAGTCCTATACAAGATATTTCTAATGCATAGGTAAAATTATAGGGATAAAAACATGAAGCACAACTTGCCTTGGTAGTTTGGGGAGTAGCAACAATCTTCACAACCACAATCACTATTAGCACCAAAATCTACACATAAAATAATGGCACCAAAATCACATATCAAAAATATACAAGAAAAAATATATGAATGCATGCAAATGCCATGTGATGATTTTCTACACCAAACAATACAAGTATACAGTACTGAATCATAAAAAATACCAAAGTACACTACATAAACTTTATTTGATCTTTAAATCATTTTTCAAATCATTTCTATACTCAAAATAAGCCTATAAATGTCTCTGTAAAAATAACCAATTTCACAGAATCAAAACATTAAACACATTGCATAAATGGATAGAATTATTTCTCCTGATTCCAATGATATAAAATTTGTAAAATTTGAACGTGTGGATCAAAAGTTATGAATTTTACAAGTTTGAATCACTAATAGATCTAAATTCTGTTTGTAAATCTGAACGCAGGCCACGCGGCGTGTTCTGATTGGCTCGTACCGGTTCGGCCGGATCGACCAGTGTGGGCCGCACGATCCAAATTAAATCGCACGGACCAGATCTAATGTACCCCTTCGCGTAAGTGATTCTATCGTATGCATTGGATCTAGATCAGGCAGCTATTGATCAAACGACCACAGATGGGCGGCGCTAGCGACGACGGCACGGCGGCGCGGCCCAGCCAGTGATCTTCCGGCGGCTATAGAGGGGGCTGGGGTCAGCAGAGGGGCTTACCAGACTCGTAGAGGCGTGCTGGAGCTCAACGTGGGAGTAGCTTGTCAAGGGGCGCACGGACACGGTGGGGATTCCTCGTCGGAGTGGAGCCTGTCATCGGGCACGGCTGTACGTCGACGTTGCCAACGTTGTAGATCATGCCAGAGAGGAGTAAGCAATGTGTTAGACGTGGGGAACTACATTGGTCATGTGAGTATCAAAGAAAGGGCAAGGCGCGCTCGGGACTAACCAGATTTACTTGCCAGAGTTGAGTTCCTCGTCGGGTTTGCTCAGTCGTCGACGCTGTCGACGCTCGGGGTTGTCCTAGCACACAGCAGCGGTGTCAAACGAAGAGCAAGGATGCAGTGGTTGTACTGGAGAAGTTAGGAGTCAAGGGGCGCAGAGAGCTCACCGGAATCAGTCGTCAGAGTTTGTCGGGACAGCGGCAAAGTTTGGTGAAATCTGAGAAGCCTGGTGGCGAGTAGAGGGTGCTGTGTTGGGGAAAATGGCCGTGGCAGGGTGGGGTTTAAGTAGCCAGGAGCGGGGCGAGGTTTACTCCCTGAATCAATGGAATTTAAGCGGAATTAAACCGCGGCGTCACTGCGGTGAGGTAACGGCGGAGCGGGTCGGCCGTGCGTTGATTTGGGGACGATGCTGACAGGGCAAGGTGGGGTCGGCTGTCAGTGAGTGGGTGCGCGTTGCTGCGGTGAGAAACAGAGAGGGAAAGGAGACCCCGGGTGGGCTATTTTGTCTACTGGGCCGAAAGGGTGGCGCCTGGACCAGTACTAATTCTTTATCCTTTTTTGTTTTCTAATTCGATTTTCAGGAAACATTTTCAAATGAATTACAAATAAGTTTAAATTCAAACCATTTCTGCATTTTTGTAAAGTGAAAATTGTGCACATTTGGTTGCAGAACAATGTTGTACACTTTAAAATTATTTGGCACTTTGATATTTTAAAATAAACCAGGTTTTTTTACCCATTGCTTAATAAAGACAAATTAATGATTTAAATTTGATTCCTTGTTTTGAAATCCTTGTCCAAGCTTTGAAATTTATCAAACAATCCTATGAACACACAACATTGGTTTAAAACAAATATTCTCTCACTAGAGAGTAACACTGGATCAATGCTTTGCTTACATAAAATAATAAGCATACAAATGCTTCTGTTTTTGTAAAACTTAGAAAATAATCATGAATGCATGGATGATATGCAAAGCTTTGAAAACATGATTTTAGGATCTGTAAGATCCATCCCTTTTAAAGTTAAGGATCCCTATGATTGCAAAGCTAGTCCCTGTATCAAATGCTAGCATCCACAGTTTAAGATGAAGTACACAGAAACAAAGGTCATTATTACATCGTCATTCCAGAGATAACATAGTCTTTTACAACTCCATGGCCATAGGCCTAATACAAGAGTTTACACATCATAATATAAATAAAGTTTTCATCTTCATGTGCCACAGGCAAGCATGTTGAGTGTAGACTCATAACCCCTAATCATCATCAGAATAACCTGCAACATCACAAGTTACAGCCACAGTGGGTCAATACTATGGAATAGTATTGGCAAGTGATACCTTAGTAGAATATTAACATCTAGTCACTACATGAATTTGGCTAAGTGTATCTTAGGCTTGCTTTGCTGAAAATAGGTTTTACCTATTAGTTGAAAACACTAAGTTTTTCTTTGACAAAACTTTCCCAAGGAACCACCAATAGAAATTGGTGAACCTTCACCCTTGTTCAACCACAAGTTTTAACTTAGAAAATTGGGATTAGGAGATTCTTGATAGCTTCCATGTCTTGATGCTCAAGTTGTCCAATACCAAGGACATGGCTAAGTACTTAGATTCTTCCATCTACAGAGGATGTGCACTTTCCCCATAAGACTTGATTTTCACCAAGACAGGACCTTTCAGAAGCCTTCCCTTAGACCAAATGGAAGCGTCCCAACCTATCATCCCACTACCACCAACTGTCCAAATGGCTAAGTTATTGCAACCTATATGATCTAGGCAGAGCCCATATTGCCATGTGGCTGCACTAGAAGCTTCTTAACATTTGGCATCTCAAATCCCTTTGTTCCTGGGTGGCTTTCCACAAGTGTGATACACAAGGTAAACCATAGAAATGCGCCTTGTGTAACCACTCAACACAAACCAATCCTTCCATTCCACCTAGGTGTTTCATTCACTTAGTTTTTTATTAAGCAAAACACAAGTCAAGGACTTAGAATATTTCTCATAGCATGATTATATAATCCACCCTTGGTTTCTACTAGCTAGGCTAAGCATGGCAATAGTAAGTATCTTAACTTAGAGGAAATTCTAACATTGCTACAACTACTAGGATTTCCCAAGCATAGCATATAGATACTTAGCAAAATAATCATGCAAGTCCTATACAAGATATTTCTAATGCATAGGTAAAATTATAGGGATAAAAACATGAAGCACCACTTTTCTTGGTAGTTTGGGGAGTAGCAACAATCTTCACAACCACAATCACTATTAGCACCGAAATCTACACATAAAATAATGGCACCAAAATCACATATCAAAAATATACAAGAAAAAATATATGAATGCATGCAAATGCCATGTGATGATTTTCTAAACCAAACAAGACAAGTATACAGTATTGAATCATAAACAAGACCAAAGTACACTAAATAAACTTTATTTGATCTTTAAATCATTTTTCAAATAATTTCTATACTAAAAAAAGCCTATAAATGTCTCTACAAAAATAACCAATTTCACATAAGCAAAACATTAATCACATTGCATAAATGGATAGCATTCTTTCTCCTGATTCCAAAGATATAAAATTTGTAAAATTTGAACCTGTGGATCAAAAGTTATGAATTTTACAAGTTTGAATCACTAATAGATCTAAATTCTATTTTTAAATCTAAACGGAGGCCACGCGGCGTGTTCTGATTGGCTCGTACCAGTTCGGCCAGATCGACCAGTGTGGGCCGCACGATCTAAATGAAATCGCATGGACCAGATCTAACGTACCCCTTCGCGTAAGTGATTCTATCATATGCGTTGGATCTAGATCTGACGGCTATTGATCAAACGACCACGGATGGGTGGCGCGGCCCTGCCAGTGATGTTCCTGCAGCTATAGAGGGGGCTGGGGTCAGCAGAGGGGCTTACCAGACTTGCAGAGGCGTGCTAGAGCTCAACGTGGAAGCAGCTTGTCAAGGGGCGCACGGACACAGTGGGGATATACCGTCGGAGTGGAGCCTGTCGTCGGGCACGGCTGTTCGTCGACGTTGCCGACGTTGTAGAGCATGCCCGAGAGGAGTAAGCGATGCGTTAGACGCGGGGAACAACATTGGTCATGTGAGTATCACAGAGAGGGCAAGATGCGCTCGGGACTAACCAGATTTACTTGCTGGAGTTGAGTGCCTCGTCGGGCTTGCTTAGTCGTTGACGTTGCCGACGCTCGGGGTTGTCCTAGCACACAGCAGCGGTGTCAAATGAAGCGCAGGGATGCAATGGTTGTACTAGAGAAGTTAGGAGTCAAGGGGCGCAGAGAGCTCACCAGAATCAGTCGTCGGAGTTCGTCAGGACAGCGGCGAAGTTTGGTAAAATCTGAGCAGCCTAGTGGCAAGGAGAGGGTGCTGTGTGGGGGAAAATGGCCGTGGCAGGGTGGGGTTTAAGTAGCCAGGAGCGGGGCGAGGTTTACTCCCTGAATCAATGGAATTTAAGTGGAATTAAACCGCGGCGTCACTGTGGCGAGGTAACGGCGGAGCGGGTCGGGCGCGCCTTGATTTGGGGACGATGCTAACGGGGCAAGGTGGGGTTGGCTGTCATCGAGTGGGTGCGTGTTGCTACGGTGAGAAACGGAGAGGGAAAGGAGACCCCGGGTGGGCTGTTTTGTCTACTGGGCCGAAAGGGTGGCGCCTGGCCCAGTACTGATTCTTTATCCTTTTTCTTTTTCTAATTCGATTTTCAGGAAACATTTTCAAATGAATTCCAAATAAGTTTAAATTGAAACCATTTCTGCATTTTTGTAAAGTGAAAATTGTGCACATTTGGTTGCAGAACAATGTTGTACACTTTAAAATTATTTGGCACTTTGATATTTTAAAATAAACCAGGTTTTTTTACCCATTGCTTAATAAAGACAAAGTAATGATTTAAATTTGTTTCCTTGTTTTCAAATCCTTGTCCAAGCTTTGGAATTTATCAAACAATCCTATGAACACACAACATTGGTTTAAAACAAATATTCTCTCACTAGAGAGTAGCATTGGATCAATGCTTTGCTTACATAAAATAATAAGCATACAAATGCTTCTATTTTTGTAAAACTTTGAAAATGATCCTAAAATGATCATGAATGCATGGATGATATGCAAAGCTTTGAAAACATGATTTTAGGGATGTTACAAATCTAACCCCCTTAAGGTGAATCTCGCCCTCGAGATTCGGATTGGCTAGAAAATAGGTGAGGGTGGTCTTTCCGAAGATCATCTTCTCTTTCCCACGTTGTTTCTTCTTCGGAATGATGGTTCCATTGAACTTTGCAGAATTTAATAGTCTTAGTCCGAGTAACTCTTTCTGCAGTCTCAAGAATCTTGATGGGTTTTTCCTCATAAGTGAGATCACTTTCCAACTAGACCTCTTCCAAAGGTATAGTATCCTTCAAAGAAGTTTCTTCCATCTCTGGATGGCATTTCTTTAGCTGAATCACATGAAACACATTGTGAACGGAAGACAATGATTCTGGCAATTCAATCTCATAAGCTACTTCTCCTTTACGACTCAGAATCTTGAATGGTCCAACAAACCTTGGGGCCAATTTTCCTTTGACTCCAAATCTCTTCACTCCACGAAGTGGTGACACTCTAAGATAAGATCGATCAATAGGTGACTTCTCTACGCTTAGGATCTGCATAGCTCTTTTTTCGGGACTATGCTATCTTTAATCTGTCCTTTACTAGCTTGACCTTCTCTTCAGCCTCTTTGATCAGTTCTGGTCCGAACAAATTTCTTTCGCCCACACCATTCCATAGCAATGGGGTGGTACACTTTCTCCCATAGAGAAACTCAAATGGTGCCATCTCAATACTGGCTTGATAGCTGTTATTGTAAGAGAACTCCGCGTAAGGCAGACTTTCATCCCAACTATCTCCATAGTCTAGGGCATAGGCCCTCAACATATCTTCTAGAATCTGGTTGGTCCTTTCTGTCTGTCCATCAGTCTCAGGATGAAAAGCAGTGCTGAATTCCAATCTCGTTCTCAATGACTCATGTAGTTGCCTCCAAAAATGAGAAGTGAATTGGGTTCCCCTATCAGACACAATACTCTTGGGTACACCATGCTGACACAAAATCCTATTCATATAGATCTTGGCCAACTTAGCACTTGTGTAGGTTGTCTTCACGGGTATGAAATGAGCCACTTTAGTTAGGCGATCCACTACCACCCAAATAGAATCATATCCTGACCTGGTCCTTGGCAATCCAGTGATGAAATCCATGCCAATCTTGTCCCACTTCCAATCAGGAATAGGTAGTGGTTCGTAGTAATCCTGCTGGTTTCTGATGTTCCGCTTTCACTCTACTACACACATCACACAAAGCAATATGTTCGGTGATGTCCTTCTTGAGATTATTCCACCAAAATCTTTCCTTCATATCCATGTACATTTTAGTGTTACCCGGATGAATGGAATATGGTGAGTTGTGTGCTTCCTGTAAAATCAGTTTCCGAAGCTCCGGATCTTGCGGAAAGAAGATATGTTTCCCATACCATAAAGTACCTTGTTTGTCTTCATGGAATCCTTTGGCTTTTCCTTTGCCAATCTTTTACTTGATCTCTTCAATTTCCTTGTCCATCTTTTGGGATTCCTTGATCTTTTCCAATAATGTGGGTTGAACATCTAATGACATGAGATGTCCTTCAGGCACAATCTCCAATCTAAGGTCTCTAAATTGGGCACACAGATCATCTGGCAACTCTCCCTTAGTAAGGCCATTCACAAATACCTTACGGCTTAGAGCATCCGCTACAACATTTCCTTTACCGGGGTGGTATTGCAAACTCAAGTCATAGTCCTTGATGAGTTCTAGCCATCTTCTTTGTCTCATGTTGATTTCTTTCTGGGTGAAGATATACTTCAAACTTTTGTGATCTGTGAACACTTCACATTGTTTTCCCAAAAGATAGTGTCTCCATGTTTTGAGTGCATGGACAATAGAGGCTAACTCCAAATCATGAGTAGGGTAATTTACCTCATGAGTTTTGAGTGGTCTCGAGGCACAACTCTCCCTTCTTGCATTAGAAATGCACCTAATCCATGATGAGATGCATCAAATACACTTGGAAATCTTTCTCTAAATCTGGCAGACATAGGACTGGTGTTGTCACTAGTCTCTTCTTCAATTCTTGGAAACTGAATTCACATCCTTCAGTCCAAGAAAATTTCTTGACTTTCTTTAGTAATTCCATCATTGGCTTAGATACCTTGGAGAAATTCTCAATGAATCTTCTGTAGTATCCTGCCAAGCCAAGGAAACTACGAACCTCTTTTACTGACTTAGGAGATTCCCACTCAGTTACAGCTGACACTTTTGCAGGATCAACCGCTACACCATCTCCTGACACAACGTGTCCAAGAAATCCAACTTCATTCATCCAGAATTCACACTTGCTGAATTTTGCATACAACTTATGCACTCTAAGCTTCTCAAGTATCAAACGCAAATGTCCTTCATGCTCTTCTTTGCTTTTGGAGTAGATGAAAATTTCATCGATGAAAATGACAACAAACTTGTCAAGGAACTCCATGAACACCTTGTTCATCATATTCATGAAATAAGCTGGTGCATTGGTCAAACCAAATGGCATTACGGTGTACTCATACAATCCATACCTAGTGGTGAAAGTTGTCTTAGGTATGTCTTGTTCTCTTATCTTAAGCTGGAAATAACCTGACCGAAGATCAATCTTTGAGAACACACATGCTCCTTCTAACTGATCAAACAAGTCATTGATTCTAGGCAAAGGATATTTGTTCTTGATAGTCACCTCATTGAGTGAACGATGATCTATGCATAACCTTTGAGTTCTATCTTTCTTTTCCACAAATAAGACTGGTGCTCCCCAGGATGAAGAACTTGGTTGAATAAATCCTTTCTGCAAATGTTCTCCAAGTTGCTTCTTGAGTTCTTTCAACTCATCAACTGACATCTTGTAAGGTCTCTTTGTTATTGGTCTTGATCCTGGCAGCAAGTCAATCAGAAATTCCACATCTCTATCTGGTGGCATTCCCGGCAATTCATCCGGAAACACATTCGGATATTCACTCACAATTGGCACACTGTCTATGCTAACCCCCTTAAGAGAATTTAGCTTACTCCCTTTTGATTCAAAGTTAGTCTTGAATCTAATCCTTTTATTATTCGGGGTTGTGAGTGTGACAGTATGATTGGCACAATCCAGCACTCCCTTGTGCTTGGTCATCCAGTCCATTCCCAAAATGACATCCAATCCTTGGGAATTTAGGAATATTAGATTAGCGGGAAATTTATACTTCCCAAACTCTATGATTAGGTCATGACATCCCGAGTTCACTATCATTTCTCCACCAGGAGAACTTACTTTTATAGGACAACCAATGGTTTCAACTGGAAATTCATTTCTTTCAACAAATGCTCTTGATATGAATGAATGCGATGCGCCAGTATCAAAAAGAACAAGTGCTGGAACAGAATTGAGTTTGAACTTACCAGCCACAGCATCAGGTTCCTCATAGATCTCTTCCACATTGATGTGGTTCACCTGTCCCTTCTGGAAAGGGTTGGGCTTGTTGGGTCTTCAACTTTCTTTTCTGGGCATTCATTTGCATAATGCCCCATCTTATTACACTTGAAGCATTAAACCTGACTAAGATCTTTCTTGACAGGCTGGCTTCCACTACCACTTCCACTTCCACTTCCATTGTGGTGGTTCTTGTATCCACCCTTGTGGTTCTTGTACTTGTCATTGTCATGACTATGGTGATTCTTGTTGTCAGGATGACGGTTGTGGTTGTGGTGACTGTTGTACTTTCCATGCTTGTGGGATCCAGAACTCCCACTATCATCATAATGGGAACGCTTGTGAGACGATCCCGAGCTATTCTTGTCAGAGCTGTGCTTCCTCTTTCTGCTTTCAACCTGCTTCATCTTGTTCTCCAAGATGGTAGCCTTGTCACAAAGGGACTGGTAGGTGGGGACATAGGCCACAAATAATTGCAGATTCATTTCATCGTTCATTCCTGCGAGGAACTTCTCTTTCCTCTTGGCATCAGTATCAACTTCATACGGTGCATAACGCGCCAGATTGTTGAACTCCTCAATATATTCAGCCACGCTGCGGTGGCGCCGCTTCAGATTATGGAACTCCTTCTTTTTCAAACTCATCACTCCGGATGAGATGTGAGCTGTACGGAAACCATCTTCAAAGATAGCCCATGTCACATCCTCA
The DNA here is from genome assembly GCA_916181665.1 of Avena sativa. Lineage (NCBI taxonomy): Eukaryota > Viridiplantae > Streptophyta > Magnoliopsida > Poales > Poaceae > Avena > Avena sativa. The sequence goes on from OV702280.1 coordinate 174,809,359, forward strand.
ATGGGAGTGGTGATCTGGAAGTTATCCCACCAAGTAGCTGCTGGTCCTTCCAACAAGTGTGCTGCAAACCTGACTTTTTCCTCTTCGGTACAGCAGATGGTCACCAAATCCTTGTTCACTGAACGAAGCCAATCATTGGCCACCATGGGATAGGTAGTTCCTGAGAACTTTGTTGGCCTCGATCTTAGGAATCTGGTGAGCATGTCAAACCCTGGTGGATTGTTCTGATTGTTGTTATTGTTGTTGTTGTTGTTGTGTAACATACCACCCTTCCGTGTGATATAAATAAGATGTGTTTGAGCATTTCATGCATGCATTACACTTGCACTTAGTTTTAACCAAAGAAGAACAAACAACAAAACACCAAAACCCTAATAGTTTTCCCTCTCTCTTTGAATTAATGCAAATGGTCCCCGTATTTTGAAAATTCTCAAATGCATGGAGCTCAAATAGTTACAAGTGCTCCTTATTGTTTTCATATGTTATGCAAAAGTTTATGTAAAATTGAAATCATTCAAAACATATTTGAATTCAAAATACAAAGAGGAAATAGAAAATAGAATTAGAAAAGGTTTTCTGGAAAAAAATCTAGTCCTAAACCCCCTGGCCCGAGCCCATCTCCCCTCTCCTCTCTCCCTGCCACTAGCAGCGCCCGCAGCCAGCCCACCCGGGGCCCAAGCCAGCTCACCTCTGGCACGTACCCCTTCGTCCTTTCCCCCTCCCTTCTTTCCTGACGCCGGCAAGCAGCTGCATGGCAGCGCGCTCGCCGTCGATCTCCCGCGCGATGCGATGCCCGCCGCCGCCCCTGGAGCCACAGATAAGAACCGCCGAGCCACACTCTCTCTCCCAGTATCCATTTCACCCCCTCTCTTCCTATCCCTCGCGGCCGCGCCATGGCCGAAGTGTCCTAGCCGTCGGCCTCGCCGTTTCTGGCCGCCCCAGCTCAAGCCGATGCCACCGCTGGAACAGCCGTCCTCGACTCTCTCTCCCTAGCCTCTTTTCCCCCCTCGTGCGCAACCTCGTTTGAGCGAATCGGAAGCTTCGGCCGCCGTCGGTCATCGTCGATCCCCGCCGGCCCCGAGCTCGCCTCTCCTCGCCGACAAGCTCGTCTCGCTCACGGTGAGCTTCTGATCCTTGCAGCGGCCTCCGTTTGCCCCCTCTCCCTCTGTATCCCCCTCCCTGCATGTGCCCAACACCGCCGCCGCTCGCCGTCGTTGCACCGCCGTCTCCGGTGACCAAAAATAGGCGGCGCCACCAACAATCAACTCCCCATCGTCGTATGCGTCCAACGCCCCCAACCTCGCATCCAAGCGCGCTCGGAATCGCTGGATCCGAGCACGATCTGGAGCTCCTCTCCATTGCTGACATCAGCACTGCATCATGCTGATGCAGTAATCCATTTACTTTATTTTCATTATCAGTAAATCATTTTTGTAAATAGAAAATAATATGACAGGTGGGCCATACTTGTCAGGATTTTAATCATTTCCATAAATATTTTCTCAAATTAATAAAAGTCTGACATGTGGGCCCAAGTTTGGAAATTAATTTAAATATTCCAAAAATGGTTTCAAATGAATTAAAATTTGGTAAATTCATAACTAATTCATTTTAAATCAGAAAAATACAAATAATATACCAAAATGTTCATCAAAATGAAACCTATCCAACTAAGCTATAAACATACATTGTTAATCAACTTTGATAGAGAGTTTAACTAGAAGAACTAATTGAACCCTATAGGTGATTCCGATGATCCCCCTATTTTAGGGTTTAGACTTTCGGAACCCCCTTTAAAATGACCAAGCATGCTCTAGGGTTCAATTCAACACCGTTTAACTTGTCATATCATCCATATTATATGAGCATCGCACATGCCATGTTTTGAGTGTTGCTTTCTCTTTTCTGGTGATTGGTTCTCGCGAATAGGAACCGAACCCGAAGTTGAAGTCAACGCCACCGAAGAGAAGTACCAGTCCTACAACGGACAAGGCAAGCGAAACCCCACTCATACATATGAATCCTATGATTACAAAGTATTTCATTCTCGTCATATGCATTCGGTTCAAACAGTCTTTTATCAGTAGACGGAGTAATCCTATCTGATGCATGTTATCCTTTGTGAACTATACTACCTGATCCACCGCTCCTAGCATATAAGGTTTGGCTTATGAGCATCGCTACTGCCACAGTTCAGTCAAGCTTAGCCATGCTTAGTGGTCCAATCTTGATTATTCAGGTGATGCACGAGAGGTGCGAATGAATCTAGTATGGTAGGTTGTGGTGAGGTGATCAGAGATGAATGATAAATATGCTAAGGCTTGTATGGGAGGCCACGTGGGTTGTGGTTTTTGTAGTCCCATACTTGTCACCCCTAGGACCGAATGTTCTCGCCTCTTGAACCAAGATGAGCGTACAACCACACGGGGGCCTGGAAACCCCCTCGACCAACTAACTTGCCTAGTAGATTCCATGAGTCACATAGTTTGGACTTTCCATTCGACATACGCATCTTGGTTGTTCTTGAATGTAGGTGAAGGAGGTGCATTCATAACAGGTAGGTAAGCGTGGCTGGGAACAAGAGATGCCCGGCATCCGTAATCTTGAACCCCGCACACATCATTAGGGACCGGCTTCGGGACTTGACCCGTTATGGAGGCATCTCCCTAGTGCGTGACTCATGGTCTCGGCGAAAGCAAGGTAAAGGTCATGGTCAACCACTCTCTGCCGGCCTCCCTAGGAAGAAGGCTAATATATTGGCATTAAGAATCGGTTGGTACATGTGGGTAAAGTTGTGCACCCCTGCAGGGTTATAATCTTTTCGAAAAGCCGTGTCCACGATTATGGATGACTTGGGAACGGATTCTGTGATCATAGAGAACTATCACCGAATGATAAAACTTGCCTACTAAAGTGAGCTGCGGAATACTTCCTCGGGGTTGTTGAGGGGGTACTCCGGGAATAGTGGTTTGGTTGATGATGGTCCTTGGTGGATATCAAAGACGTTTTTAAGAACTAGAGTTGAAGTCTTCTTATCCCCTTTTGAAAATTATCTGACTAGACGAGTTTCTTCTCCCTCTTGTTTTGAAAACAAAAGATGGCTTTATGCAAAATAACTCTACTAGCCATAAGTCTTGCGGAGTACACCCTGTACTCAGCCTTGCTTCGTTGATGTTTTCTATAGAGGATGCTACTCCAACTGAAGGTGGTTTCTACGTCGAGGTCGACGAGTAGTTGGGGTTCCCGGGCAGCAGCCTAGGATCTATGGAAGGGTCGCTAGTTTTGTTAATGCCTCTTAGTCCCTTTGCTAAGTTTGTTGTTTAGAACAACTTGTTTGCTTCCGTTGTTTGATGTAATGATGGGTCTGTGACCCCTGGCTTGTATGACTGGTTTTTAACTCTCTTAAGAGTTTACTTTAGTAATGTATGGTCTGTATGTTCTATAATGTTACCGATCTTCCCTGCTTGTTTCGGAATTTAGGTTAGGCTTATATCGGATGAGGATCTGGTATTTGTCTAGCCCTGATCCCGGGTCGTGACAGGTTTTGGTATCAGAGCAGGACTGCCTGTAGGAAACCCTTCAAGCTGATCGATGTTGAGTCTAGAGTTTGAGAAAACTATTTGAAAGCCTAAACTATTTGTAAAACTCTAAATAGGACTCTTTTTACTCCTTATCCAAGGTTGTTCTATTGCTGAGTTATCTTACCTTGTTTGCTTTGCAAAGTTCTCACTTCTTGTCTATGATTTCAAACTCTTAGGATATACGGGTTTGGGTTGTTCTTCCCTAAGTACTCCGTACTTGGTTGCAAGGCTCAGAGTTTCCAATATATATCTATGCTACTGTAGCAATGTTTTTCAACTTCGCCAAGGATTCCTCCAATCCCGTTATCAATTCTTTTGTGACTTGTTGGTATCATATCATGGTTGCATTCCATTGTTATGGTTTGTATCTAAGTTGGTAGCGTATACGTTCCGTATGCTTGCTCTACTGCCATACTTAATGCATTGATATAATTTTAATCCACATGTTCACCTCTACCATGATCCTTTGATATGGTTTTGCCATCCTTTGTTGTACCTTCTTTGGTGAATCCATTCTCATGGTTTTTGTTTTCTTCTTAGGATGTCGGCTGGTACTCGTGGATCTGTTGGCCATCGAGGCAACAACGATGTTGATCAGGAACTTCCGCCACCTCCCACAATGGCCGAGGTTCTCAACAACATTGAGACCAACCGTCTGCGGAATGAACGCCTTGTGGAGCGTGTGGCGCAGAACACCGAACATCGTCCTGACGACTGTGTCACACTTGGAGATTTCATCCGCTCTTTTCCTCCAATCTTCACCCACTTCAAGGAGCCCCTTGAAGTTGATGATTGGCTCCGCACCATAGAGCGCAAGTTCAGTGCTCTTTGAGTCCGTCCTACTGACTGTGTCAACTTCGCCACCTATCAACTAGAAGGTGAGGCTGGTGTTTGGTGGGAAGGTTTTCAGAATCTGCAAGCTTAGGGACATGTTCTTACCTGGGAGGAGTTCGTTGCAGCATTTCGTGCCTCTTACATTCCTAAGCCCATAATGGATCTCAAAAGGAGGGTGTTTCTGGATCTGACTCAGGGGCGCAAGGATATTGAAACCTATGGGCATGAGTTGGCTCGCCTGGCTCGCTATGCAACCAGGGATGTGACCAATGATGAAGATAAGCAAGAGCTGTTCTGTAAGGGACTTAACCCTGCACTTCGCTACGAGTTGCTGCCCTTCAAGTTTCAGTGTTTCCAGGACCTGCATAATCACGCTCTTACTCTGGAGCATGGAAGGAAGGATATGGAAGTTTCTCAGAAGGGTGAAGAAGGAAATTCTCATGCTTCTTCCTCTAGCAATAAGAAGCGCCGTGTATTTTTTCCATACAGTGTTGTGCCTCGTGCTCCTTATGCACCCAAGTATTCTAGCAATAATTCTCGTCAGCCACAGTCAAACACTGGTGGATCAAACTATCATCCTCCTGCTGGTTCTCACACTGGGGTTACATGTTACTCCTGTGGTCAGCCTGGTCACTACACAAGGGAGTGTTCTCAAAGGGCTGTCGGACGCAATGATCAGCAGGCCAAGAAGAATGATAAATCTCAAGGTGCTGGACGTGGTCGTCTGACCCATGTCACTATTGAGGAAGCTTAGGAAGATCCACGCGTCATTATGGGTACGCTACGTGTCAATTCAATTCTCGCAATAGTCTTGTTTGATTCTGGAGCATCTCATACATTCATATCACAAGATTTTGCGCAAATGCACGATATCACCTTTCAAGCTATGGACTCTCCTCTAGAGGTTAGAACTCCTAGGTCTCGTTGGCAGACCATCTGGGTTACTCTTGGGGTTGAGATAGATATAACACATCAGAAGTTTCCCACTTCCCTCATTGCACTCAACTCAACTGACATAGATGTTATTCTGGGCATGGACTGGTTAACCAAGTATCAAGTCGTCATTGACTGTGCACTTAGAACAGTTGTTGTGACCTCTCCTGCTGGCATAACTGTCAAGTATTGGACTGATGGTTCAAAGTCTCCGTCAACAGTTCTTAAACCTTTCTCGGAGTTGTATGCCATGGACGTCCTACCTTTTCTCGAGGTCCAAGATGTCCATATGGTCTGGTGATAAGGAATAGAGGAGCACATGGGTTTGGTGGTGGTAGCTTTAAGCAAAAGGGAGAAGGGTGGCTCGGGTTTGGGTGTAGCTAGGGTTGGGGTGGAGTGAGAGAGGGGTAGATGGGTCCAGGGTGACTAGGTGGGGCTGGTGGGGTCTTGTGGCAGTGAGAGGGCTAGAGAGAGAAGGGAGGTCGAGAGAGAGAGGGGGGCCGGGTTAGTGCTAGGGTTAACTAGGGTTAGCCTCGGGTTAGGGTTTGCTAGGGATGGGTTAGATGGGTTGTGGGACTAGGAAGAGGGTAGCCCCGGGTTGGTGAGAGGAGAGGTGAGGTGAGAGAGGGGTGAGATGTGATGATTGGGCACACCCAAACAAAGGTAGGTTTAGGTTTTTTTTTGATAGGATACACAAGGTCATGCATGGATGGTGGATAAAACAAAAGAGGGAGGTGAAGAAAGAGAGAGAGATGGATAGATGTGTGTGGTTTGGATTCACTCAAAATGCAAATAAAATCCAAATGACAAGCAAAAAGGTGGTTCTTGCATGGCCCATGCAGAATATTTATTGCCATGATGATTCTTGTGAAAACAATATTGTTGCATGGCATTACTAGTTTGCATTCCCAAAAATTGGAATAAAGGCCAAGCAAAAGAACTTAAAGGAAAATCCCAGATGGAGTAGATGGAAATGATCACATATGAATAGAAGTGGGACTTGCTAGTGTGTATGTGCCACTAGGTATTGAGTAAGCCCAAAAATATTCCAACATGATAATATCCCCAAAACAACACATATGGAAGCTAGACAAAGGGCTCCACTCACAAGGCATGCAAAGGTGGCCATGTGGCTCTCATACATCAATAATGTGAAAACAACATGATGCTAAGATGAGAGCATGTGGAACAAGAATTGGATCCATCCCAACCCACATGAGCTAGAGGTAAAACCAAATAAATTGCAATGCTCATATATGGTGGAATGGTGGAATGATGGGATGATGACAAGAAAGGTGGTGTAGTCAATAAAAGATATGCCCCCAACTCAACTTGGGCATTTAAACAATATATCAAGAACCAAATACAATATCAAGAGGCAAATACAATTAATAATGCATATGAGATAAGAACCAAAACAAAAAGGGTTTTTGTATGATGCCCAAATGCAAGGTGGCATGATGACATGAGCATGATAACATGATGATGCAACAATTATATGTAGGAAGTAGCCATTATATTACTAGACCAAGTAGCATTACAGTTGTTAGACAAATGGGATGCTACAGAACAGTTGTTGTGACCTCTCCTGCTGGCATAACTGTCAAGTATTGGACTGATGGTTCAAAGTCTCCGTCAACAGTTCTTAAACCTTTCTCGGAGTTGTATGCCATGGACGTCCTACCTTCTCTCGAGGTCCAAGATGTCCATATGGTCTGTGATTTTCCGGATTTTTTTCCTGAAGAGTTGCCTAGCATGCCACCTGATCGAAGTGTGGAGTTTGTCATAGAGCTAGTTCCTGGAACTGCTCCTATCTCCAAAGGATCTTATCGCATGCCTCCTCATGAGTTGGTTGAGTTGAAGAAGCAACTTGAAGAGTTAGAGGGTCTAGGATACATCCAACCTAGTACATCCTCTTGGGGTTGCCCTACCATCTTTGTCAAGAAGTGGGATACAAATATTCCAAGATTGGTGGTTGATTACCGTCCACTCAACGCGGTGACAATCAAGAATAAGTACCCACTTCCCTGGATAAACGACCTCTTTGATCAATTAAGTGGTGCCACTATCTTCTCCAAAATGGACTTAAGATCAGGGTATCATCAAATCAAGATCAGAAAGGAAGATATTCCAAAGACAGCATTCACAACTCGTTATGGTCTTTATGAGTATACAGTGATGTCCTTCAGGTTGACCAATGCCCCTACCATATTTATGAGGCTCATGAACTCCGTCTTCATGGAGTATCTCGACAAGTTCGTCGTGGTATACATTGATGACATTCTAATCTACTCCAAGACCGAAGAAGAGCATGCCAAGCATCTACGTTTGGTATTGAATAAACTTCGTGAACATTGTCTCTACGCCAAGTTTTCAAAATGTGAGTTCTGGTTACAAGATCTCGTCTTCCTTGGTCATGTTGTGTCTGCAAGTGGTGTTTTTGTCATACCGGATAAGGTTCAGACCATTCTAGAATGGAAGTCACCTACTTCAGTCAAGGAAGTCCGAAGTTTTTTGGGAATGGCAGGATATTACCGCCGATTCATCGAGAACTTCTCTAAGATAGCCAAGCCTATGACTGATCTTCTTAAGAAAGATAAGAAGTTTGAATGCTCAGAATAGGCAGAAGAAAGTTTCCAAGCTTTTAGAACCAAGCTAACAACCGCTCATGTGCTTGTTCTTCCGGATACAAGCAAGGACTTCGTCATCTATTGTGATGCTTCTCTTCAAGGGCTAGGCTGTGTGTTGATGCAAGATGGTCATGTAGTGGCCTATGCTTCTCGGCAGTTGAAGCCACATGAGAACAATTATCCAACCCATGATCTCGAGCTCGCTGTTGTTGTTCATGCTCTTAAGAAATGGCGACATTACCTCATCGGTAACCGTTGTGAACTTTACTCAGATCATCAAAGCCTAAAGTATCTCTTTACCCAGCCAGATCTGAATCTCAGGCAAAGATGATGGTTGGAACTCATCAAAGATTATGATTTGGGTCTCAATTATCAACCCAGAAAAGCCAATGTCGTAGCTGATGCGCTAAGTCGGAAGTCTTATTGCAACAATCTGATGATTTCACAAGCCCAACCTGTTCTCTACGAGGAAATCAAGCGTCTTAATCTCGAAGTAGTTCCTTGTGGATTCCTTATTAACCTTGAAATAAAATATTCTCTAGAGGATCAAATCAAGGAAGCTCAAAAGCAAGATGATGAAGTTACCAAGATCAAAGAACGTGTTGCAAGCGGTGAAGCTAAATGCTTCTCCATCAATGATCAAGGTATTCTATACTTCAGTAACCGGCTAGTGGTTCCAAACAGTCGGAAAATCAAAGATCTAATTCTTCTGGAAGCTCATGAATCCCCTCTGTCTATCCATCCTGGTGGTACCAAAATGTACCGAGATCTCCGTCAAAGATTCTGGTGGAGTGGAATGAAACCATAAATCGCTCGCTTTGTTGCGGAGTGCGACGTTTGCCATCGTGTAAAGGCTGAACACCAAAAGCCTGCTGGACTTCTGCAGCCGTTAAAAATTCCTGAGTGGAAATGGGATGAAATTGGTATGGATTTTATCACTGGACTCCTGAAGACACAATTTGGACATGATGCCATATGGGTAGTTATTGATCGACTATCCAAAGTTGCTCACTTCCTTGCTATTCGGGAAAGCATTACTGCAAGCCAGTTGGCAGAACTATACATATCCCGGATAGTCGTCCTCCATGGTGTACCCAAGAAGATCATATCTGATCGTGGAAGTTTGTTCACTTCCAAATTCTGGGCTAGTATACAACAAGCAATGGGAACTCAAGTTTCCTTCAGTACGGCCTATCATCCTAAAACCAGTGGTCAGACTGAAAGAGTGAATCAAATTCTTGAAGACATGCTCGGAGCGTGTGTTATATCCTTTGGAAAGAACTGGGAGAAATGTCTTCCTTTCGCGGAGTTCTCTTATAACAACAGTTTTCAATCTAGTCTGGGCATGGCACCTTTCCAATTTCTGTATGGGAGAACATGTCGAACACCGCTGAACTGGACAGAAACCGGCGAAAGACAATTCTTTGGTCCGGACATGATCCAAGAAGCAGAAGATCAAGTTCGCATCATTCGAGAGTGTCTAAAGTCCGCTCAATCTCGTCAGAAGACCAACTACGATCGTCATCATCTTGATGTTCATTATGAAGTTGGTGATCAAGCTTACCTCCGGGTCACTCCTTTGAAGGGTGTCCATCGATTCGCTATCAAAGGCAAATTGGCACCTCGCTACGTTGGTCCCTTTCGCATTCTCTCCAAGCGGGGTGAGCTTGCCTACCAATTGGATCTACCTTCAAATTTTCCAGAGGTACATGATGTTTTCCATGTGTCTCAACTCAAGCGTTGATTCAAAGATCCCATTCGTGGTGTGGACCATGAAACTTTGGGTCTCCAAGATGATTTAACCTACTGAGTATACCCTATTCGTATTCTTGATGAGACTGAGCGCAAGACTCGTCGTCAAACAATCAAGTTCCTGAAAATTCAATGGTCTCATCACTCTGAGTCAGAAGCAACCTGGGAACGCGAAGATCGTCTTCGATCTGAGTACCCCGCCTTCTTCTCTAAAACCTAGGAATCTCGGGTTGAGATTCTTGTAAGTGGGGTAGAGCTGTAACATACCACCCTCCTGTGTGATATAAATAAGATGTGTTTGAGCATTTCATGCATGCATTGCACTTGTACTTAGATTTAACCAAAGAAGAACAAACAACAAAACCCCAAAACCCTAATAGTTTTTCCTCTCTCTTGGAATTAATGCAAATGTTCCCCTTATTTTGAAAATTCTCAAATGCATGGAGCTCAAATAGTTACAAGTGCTCCTTATTGTTTCCATATGTTATGCAAAAGTTTCTGTAAAATTGAAATCATTCAAAACAGATTTGAATTCAAAATACAAAGAGGAAATAGAAAACAGAATTAGGAAAGGTTTTTCTGGAAAAAAATCTAGTCCTAAACCCCCCTGGGCCGAGCCCATATCCCCTCTCCTCTCTCCCTGCTGCCAGCAGCGCCTGCAGCCAGCCCACCCAGGGCCCAAGCCAGCTCACCTCTGGCCCGTACCCCTTCGGCCTTTCCCCCTCCCTTCTTACCCGATGCCGGCAAGCAGCTTCCTGGCAGCGCGCTCGCTGTCGATCTCCCGCGCGATGTGATGCCCGCCGCCGCCCTGGAGCCGCGGATAAGAACCGCTGAGCCACGCTCTCTCTCCCAGTACCCATTTCACCCCCTCTCTTCCTCTCCCTCGCGGTCGCGCCATGTCCGAAGCGTCCTAGCCGCCAGTCGCCGTCGGCCTCGCCGTTTCCGGCCGCCCCAGCTCAAGCCGATGCCACCGCTGGAACCGCCGTCCTCGACTCTCTCTCCCTAGCCTCTTTTCCCCCTCGCGCGCGACCTCATTTGAGCGAATCGGAAGCTCCGGCCGCCGTCGGTCATCGTCGATCCCCGCCGACCCTGAGCTCGCCTCGCCTCGCCAACAAGCTCGTCTCGCTCACGTTGAGCTTCTGATCCTCGCAATGGCCTCCGTTTGCCCCCTCTCCCTCTGTATCCCCCTCCCCGCATGTGCCCGACGCCGCCGTCATTGCACCGCCGTCTCCGGTGACCAAAAATAGGCGGCACCACCACCAATCAACTCAACATCGTCGTCTGCATCCAACGCCCCCAACCTCGCATCCAGGCGCGCTCGGAATCGCTGGATCCGAGCTCGATATGGAGCTCCTCTCCATTGCTGACATCAGCACTGCATCATGCTGATGCAGTAATCCTTTTATTTTATTTTCATTATTAGTAAATCATTTCTGTAAATAGAAAATAATATGACAAGTGGGCCATACTTGTCAGGATTTTAATCATTTCCATAAATATTTTCTGAAATTAATAAAAGTCTGACATGTGGGCCCAAGTTTGGAAATTAATTTAAATATTCCAAAAATGATTTAAAATGAAATAAAATTTGGGAAATTCATAACTAATTCATTTTAAATCAGAAAAATACAAATAATATACCAAAATGTTCAGAAAAATGAAACCTATCCAACTAAGCTATAATCATACATTATTAATCAACTTTGAAAGCAAGTTTAACTAGAAGAACTAATTGAACCCTACAGGTGATTCCGATGATCCCCCTGTTTTAGGGTTTGGACTTTCGGAACCCCCTTTCAAATGACCAAGAATGTTTTAGGGTTCAATTCAACACCGTTTAACTTGTCATATCATCCATATTGTATGAGCATCGCACATGCCATGTGTTGAGTGTTGCTTTCTCTTTTCCAGTGACTGGTTCTCGCGAATAGGAACCGAACCCGAAGCTGAAGTCAACGCCACCGAAGAGCATACCAGTCCAACAACGGACAAGGCAAGCGAAACCCCACTCATACATATGAATCCTATGATTACAAAGTATTTCATTCTCGTCATATGCATTCGGTTCAAACAGTCTTTTATCAGTAGACAGAGTAATCCTATCTGATGCATGTTATCCTTTGTGAACTATACTACCTGATCCACCACTCCTAGCATAATTAAGGTTTGTCTTATGAGCGTCTCTAGTGCCATAGTTCAGTCAAGCTTAGCCATTCTTAGTAGTCCAATGTTGATTATTCAGGTGATGCACCGGAGGTGCGAATGAATCTAGTATGGTAGGTTGTGGTGAGGTGATCAGAGATGAATGATAAACATGCTAAGGCTTGTATGGGAGGCCACTTGGCTTGTGGTTTTTGTAGTCCCATACTTGTCACCCCTAGGACCCAATGTTCTCGCCTCTTGAACCAAGACGAGCGTACAACCACACGGGGGCCTGGAAACCCCCTCGACCAACTAACTTGCCTAGTAGATTCCATGAGTCACATAGTTTGGGCTTTCCATTCGACATACGCATCTTGGTTGTTCTTGAATGGAGGTGAAGGAGGTGCATTCATAACAGGTAAGTAAGCGTGGTCGGGAACAAGAGATGCCCGGCATCCGTAATCTTGAACCCCGCACACATCATTAGGGACCAGCTTCGGGACTTGACCCGTTTTGGCGGCATCTCCATAGTGCGTGACTCATGGTCTTGGCAAAAGGAAGGTAAAGGTCGTGGTCAACCACTCTCTTCCGGCCTCCCTAGGAAGAAGGCTAATATATTGGCATTAAGAATCCGTTGGTACATGTGGGTAAAGTTGTGCACCCCTGCAGGGTTATAATCTTTTCGAAAAGCCATGTCCACGGTTATGGACGACTTGGGAATGGATTATGTGATCGTAGAGAACTATCACCGAATGATAAAACTTGCCAACTAAAGTGAGATCCGGAATACTTCCTTGGGGTTATTGAGGTGGTACTCCGGGAAGAGTGGTTTGGTTGATCATGGTCCTTGGTGGATATCAAAGACGTTTTTAAGAACTGGAGTTGAAGTCTTCTTATCCCCTTTTGAAAATTATCTGACTAGACGAGTTTCTTCTCCCTCTTGTTTTGAAAACAAAAGATGGCTTTATGCAAAATAACTCTACTAGCCATAAGTCTTGCGGAGTACACCCTGTACTCAGCCTTGCTTCGTTGATGTTTTCTACAGAGGATGCTACTCCAACTGAAGGTGGTTTCTACGTCGAGGTCGACGAGTAGTTGGGGTTCCCGGGCAGCAGCCTAGGATCTATGGAAGGGTCGCTACTTTGTTAAGGCCTCTTAGGCCCTTTGCTAAGTTTGTTGTTTAGAACAACTTGTTTTCTTCCTTTGTTTGATGTAATGATGGGTCTGTGACCCCTGGCTTGTATGACTGGTTTGTAACTCTCTTAAGAGTTTACTTTAGTAATGTATGGTTTGTATGTTCTGTAATGTTACCGATCTGCGCGTTTCGGAATTTAGGTTAGTCTTATATCGGATGAGGATCTGGTATTTGTCTAGCCCTAATCTCGGGTCGTGACATGTTGTTATTCTGATTATGCATGAAATTAGTCATCATATGCATCAGATGTGCCTGGCTGTCATCAGCTGCAGCATTTCGGGGGTGACATCGTTGTTGTTCGGGTTGGGGTTGGCACGTCGAGGAGGCATCTGTGGTTTTCAATAAGGATAAGAATGAGATAACCATATATGCTTAACATGCATAATTCATCACATAGACAATCACCAAAACAAGCATCAAAATAACATAAGTTCAACGACATAAACAACAAGTTTGAAAAGCAAACACACCAATAGCAAGCCATCCACATGTTGGATGGTCATTGCGACTCAATAATCAAAAGCATAATAAAAGATAGATAAATGAGTAGTTATCACTTCTCCTCTGCGTCAACCTCCTCATCAACAAGTGTAAGACCTTCATTCTCCATAGCGGTCTTGTATTCCTCGACATTGGTAGTCAAGGCCTCTACCTTGGCTTTGAGAGCCCTCTTCTGTGAACGAAGTCTCTCAATCACACCCTGCTTATGCTCGAGCTCGAAGTCCTTGGCCTCTAGTTCTGCAGTCATCTCTCGAATCCTCTTGTTCCTATCTTGGACTCTTTTCTCTTGGCTCTTGAACTTCCTATCCTGGCTCTCAAACTTAGTCTCCATTTCCTTGACTATCTCGTCTTGCTCCGCGAAGAGCTTGTCCTTCTCACGAAGCTGCACCTGGAGCTCGTCATTGCTAAGCATGACGTTGGTCCTATCAGTATCTAGGTTCCTAAGAAGAACCTCTAGGTCCTGGAGGTATAGAAGAATCGGCTCTGCCGTCTCTCTAGCAGCATCCTCGAACTCAATAGCCTCACCATCCTCGTCGCGTCTCCCGAAGGCGTGAAAGTGAGTACCTCTAATCTCCCGATAGTGCCTCCCTAACAGACGCCCAAGTAAGTCATGCGACTACCTCTAGGCCTCTCTCCCTGTCGTCATGCATAAACTTGAAAGGTGATAGCCTCCGTGGCAGGCTCAGTCTGGCGTCCTGGCTGATTAACCTTGAAGCCCCAAAGGTCCTTCCTCTCAAACTTGGTGAGGGGAGCGGAAGGTTGAGCACACTAGTGAGCTCAATAAGACGCGTGCCAAAACGAGTTCCCTTGAAATCTTCAGCCGTGCTGATAGTAACATTAGGCATCTATTTTATAAGATAAAAAAGTTAGAATCAACATAAATAGAGAAAATCACAAGACAAAGCATCACATGCATATCATTGGAAATCAAACACACAAGTCATGGCATAGATAAATCCATTACAAGCATCCAAGGTTCAACATAACTTAGACAACATTTTTGGAAAATAAAAATGATAAGTGTGGTGGTCCAACTAGCGAAGTACATTACAAGCCCATCTCACTTGCCAAGTTAGCTAACAGGGCATCCCTAGAGGCAATCTGTCGATCCTGATCACATGACTCCATTGCTAAGTCTATGATGTCCTCTCTTAATCGTTGGTTGGTAGCCTCTAACTCTTGGGTATGCTTCTTTTCTTCCCTAAGGTCACTTTGGGTGTTAAGTATTCTGCACTTGAGTCTATCACCAAGCTCCTTGATGGCCATCCAAGCTGCATCTCTTGCAGAGTCAAAGAATGTGGTGTGCATCACTAAGTTGGTGACCATGTAGAATCCTGATTACTTGTGGTTGTCTTCCTTGTTTTTATACAAGTGAAGTTGCACCCACCAGTACTCCACTCCTTCATCCATCAAGGGAAAAACTTTGTACATACCTGCACCATGTATTCCCATGGCAACCATGAAGTCCTTGAGAGTCTTGGGGAATTCTGTCTCACACTCCAAGGCCATAGTCATGAGTGGTCCCTTCCTCATGGCTTCGATGATGGAGTTCATCTACAAATAGAGATGAGAAAGAAGATTAGAAAAGTTTACGAGAAGAAAAGTGTGGAAATTGTTGAAATTTTTTCCTTAGTGGTTTCTAATCTAATCCTATGGTTATAATCCTACAGGCAACACAGTGCTCTGATAGCATCTGTAAGATCCCTCCCTTTTAAAGGTAAGGATCCCTGTGATTGAAATGCTAGTCCCTGGATCAAATGCTAGCATCCATAGTTTAAGATGAAGTACACAGAAACAAAGGTCATTATTACATCGTCATTCTAGAAAAAACATAGTCTTTTACAACTCCATGGTCATAGGCCCAATACAAGAGTTTACACATATTAATATAAATAAAGTCTTCATCTTCATGTGCCACAAGCAAGCATGTTGAGTGTAGACTCATAACCCCTAATCATCATCAGAATAACCTGCAACATCACAAGTTACAGCCACAGTGAGTCAATACATTGGAATAGTATTGGCAAGTGATACCTTAGTAGAATATTAACATCTAGTCATTACATGAATTTGGCTAAGTGTAGCTTAGCCTTGCTTTGCTCAAAATAGGTTTTACCTATTAGTTGAAAACACTAAGTTTTTCTTTGACAAAACTTTCCCAAGGAACCACCAATAGAAATTGGTGAACCTTCACCCTTGTTCAACCACAAGTTTTAACTTAGAAAATTGGGATGAGGAGATTCTTGATAGCTTCCATGTCTTGATGCTCAAGTTGTCCAATACCAAGGACATGGCTAAGTACTTAGATTCTTCCATCTGCAGAGGTTGTGCACTTTCCCCACAAGACTTGATTTTCACCAAGACAGGACCTTTCAGAAGCCTTCCCTTAGACCAAATGGACGCGTTCCAACCTATCATCCCACTACCACCAACTGTCCAAATGGCTAAGTTATTGCAACCTATATGATCCAGGCAGAGCCCATATTTCCATGTGGCTGCACTAGAAGCTTCTTAACATTTAGCATCTCAAATCCCTTTGTTCCTGGGTGACTTTCCACAAGTGTGATACACAAGGTAAACCATAGAAATGGGCCTTATGTAACCACTCAGCACAAACCAATCCTTCCATTCCACCCAGGTGTTTCATTCACTTAGTTGTTTCATTAAGAAAAACACAAGTCAAGGACTTAGAATATTTCTCATACCATGATTATATAATCCACCCTTGGTTGCTGCTAGCTAGGCTAAGCATGGCAATAGTAAGTATCTTAACTTAGAGAAAATTCTAACATTGCTACAACTACTAGGATTTCCCAAGCATAGCATATAGATACTTAGCAAAATAATCATGCAAGTCCTATAAAAGAAATTTCTAATGCATAGGTAAAATTATAGGGATAAAAACATGAAGCACCACTTTCCTTGGTAGTTTGGGGAGTAGCAACAATCTTCACAACCACAATCACTATTAGCACCAAAATCTACACATAAAATAATGGCACCAAAATCACATATCAAAAATATACAAGCAAAAATATATGAATGCATGCAAATGCCATGTGATGATTTTTTACACCAAACAAGACAAGTATACAGTACTGAATCATAATCAAGACCAAAGTACACTAAATAAACTTTATTTGATCTTTAAATCATTTTTCAAATCATTTTTATACTCAAAATAAACCTATAAATGTCTCTGCAAAAATAACCTATTTCAAAGAAGCAAAACATTAAACACATTGCATAAATGGATAGCATTCTTTCTCCTGATTCCAATGATATAAAATTTTTAAAATTTGAACTTGTGGATCAAAAGTTATGAATTTTACAAGTTTGAATCACTAATAGATCTAAATTCTGTTTTTAAATCTAAACGCAGGCCACGCGGCGTGTTCTTATTGGATCGTACCGGTTCGGCCGGATCGACCAGTGTGGGCCGCACGATCTAAATAAAATCGCATGGACCAGATCTAATGTACCCCTTCGCGTAAGTGATTCTATCGTATGCGTTGGATCTAGATCTGACGGCTATTGATCAAACGACCACAGATGGGCGGCGCTAGCGACGACGACGCAGCGGCGCGGCCCTTCCAGTGATGTTCCGGCGGCTATAGAGGGGGCTGGGGTCAGCGGAGGGGCTTACCAGACTCGCAGAGGCGTGCTAGAGCTCAACGTGGCAGTAGCTTGTCAAGGGGCGCACGGACACGGTGGGGATTCCTCGTCGGAGTGGAGCCTGTCGTCGGGCACGGCTGTTCGTCGACGTTGCCGACGTTGTAGAGCATGCCAGAGAGGAGTAAGAGATGCGTTAGATGCAGGGAACGACATTGGTCATGTGAGTATCAAAGAGAGGGCAAGGCGCGCTCGGGACTAACCAGATTTACTTGCCGGAGTTGAGTGCCTCGTCGGGTTTGCTCAGTCGTCGACGTTGCCGACGCTCAGGGTTATCCTAGCACACAGCAGCGGTGTAAAACGAAGCGCAAGGATGCAGTGATTGTACTGGAGAAGTTAGGAGTCAAGGGGCGCAGATAGCTCACCGGAATCAGTCGTCGGAGTTGGTCGGGACAGCGGCGAAGTTTGGTGAAATCTGAGCAGCCTGGTGGCGAGGAGAGGATGCTGTGTGGGGGAAAATGGCCGTGGCAGGGTGGGGTTTAAGTAGCCAGGAGCGGGACAAGGTTTACTCCCTGAATCAATGGAATTAAAGCGGAATTAAACCGCGGCGTCACTGCGGCGAGGTAACGGCGGAGCGGGTCGGGCGCACGTTGATTTGGGGACGATGCTGACGGGGCAAGGTAGGGTCGGCTGTCAGCGAGTGGGTGCGCATTGCTGCGGTGAGAAACAGAGAGGGAAAGGAGACCCCGGGTGGGCTGTTTTGTCTACTGGGCCGAAAGGGTGGCGCCTGGCCCAGTACTGATTCTTTATCCTTTTTCTTTTTCTAATTCGATTTTCAGGAAACATTTTCAAATGAATTCCAAATAAGTTTAAATTCAAACCATTTCTGCATTTTTGTAAAGTGAAAATTGTGCACATTTGGTTGCAGAACAATGTTGTACACTTTAAAATTATTTGGCACTTTGATATTTTAAAATAAACCAGGTTTTTTTACCCATTGCTTAATAAAGACAAAGTAATGATTTAAATTTGTTTCCTTGTTTTGAAATCCTTGTACAAGCTTTGGAATTTATCAAACAATCCTATGAACACACAAAATTGGTTTAAAACAAATATTCTCTCACTAGAGAGTAGCATTGGGTCAATGCTTTGCTTACATAAAATAATAAGCATACAAATGCTTCTGTTTTTGTAAAACTTTGAAAATTATTCTAAAATGATCGTGAATGCATGGATGATATGCAAAGCTTTGAAAACATGATTTTAGGGATGTTACAACAATCCCCTCATTAACCATGAAGTGGAATTTCTCCCAATTAAGAACAATGTTAGTTTCTTCACATCTCTACAAAAATTTATCAAGGATGTGCAAACAATTATCAAAAGAAGTTCCATAGAAGGAGAAATCGTCCATGAAAACCTCCACAATTTCTTCACAAAGACCATGAAAAATATCAGACATACATCTCTGAAAGGTGGCAAGAGCATTGCATAAGCCAAAAGGCATACGCCTATAAGCATAAGTCCCATAAGAACAAGTGAATGTGGTTTTCTCCTGGTCTTGTGCTCTCACAGCAATTTGAGAGAACCCAGAATAACCGTCAAGAAAACAAAAGTGAGTCTTTTTAGAAAACCTTTCTAGCATTTGATCAATAAAAGGCAGAGGATAATGATATTTCTTATTAACTTTATTAACCTTTCTAAAATCAATGCACATCCTATAACCAACTACTACACTTTGGGGTATAAGCTCATTATTTTCATTAGGCACAATAGTAATTCCCCCGTTCTTTGGGACACAATGAGCATGGCTAAACCATTGACTATCAGCAATAGGGTAAATAATACCAGCATCAAGGAGTTTTAATACCTCATTTCTTACCACATTCTTCATCTTAGGATTTAAATGGCGTTGGTGTTCAACAACGGGTTTTGCATCAGGTTCTATATTAATAGCATGCTGACATATAGTAGGAGAAACCCCTTTTAAATCATCAAGAGTATACCCCATAAATCCTCGGTGTTTCTTCAATATTTCCAATAACCTTTCCTCTTCCTTTCCTGAAAGTTTAGAACTAATTAAAAGGATATATTTTCTTATCATCTAGATAAGCATATTTAAGATCATCAGGTAAAGGTTTTAATTCGAAAACAGGGTCCCCTTTAGGCGGTAGTGTGGTACCCAAATCTTCCACAGGTAGGTTGTGCTTAAGTAGCTCAGGTTGATGAAGGAAAACCTCGTCAATCTCATTTCTTTCCTTCATGAAGACCTCGCTTTCATGATCTTCCATAAACTACTACAAGGCATTGTTAGGAGCAAGAGAAATAGAAAAAAGTTGTTCAACCCTGAAATCCTCATTAGGCAGTTCATTTTCATCAGGAGTTTTAGCAAATTTGGAAAAAATAAACTATAAGACTCTCCATCAAACTTAGTCAAAACTTTTTCTTTCCTACAATCTATGATAGCCTCACAAGTATTCAAGAAGGGTCTACCAAAGATAATAGGATAGGTTTTACTAGTTATAGAACCAAGTACTAGAAAATCAGCAGGATATTTGATCTTAGCACAAAGAACCTCCACATCTCTTGCAATGCCAATTGGACAGACTGTCTCTCCATTAGCAAGTTGAATAACCACATCAATGTCCTCAAGCTCACAAGGACCAATTTCATGCATAATCTCCTTGTAAATCTCATAAGGAATAACACTAGAACTAGCACCAATGTCACATAAACCATAATAGCAATGATCACCAATTCTAACAGAAAGCACAGGTACACTGGCTTTTCTAGTTTTTCTAGGATGAGAGACAATATTATAAGCGTCTTCAAAGAAGACAATGTGCTCATACTCTATATTTTTAGTGACAAGATCTTTTACAATACCTACCACGGGTTCAATGTTTATTTGCTCATCGGGTTCCACAGTTTTCTTTGCACTTTTGCTAACCACATTATCTATGATAGAATGTTCCTTTACCTTAGCAGGAAAAGGGATTTTCTCAACATAAGGTTTAGGCAAGATAGGATCAACAGTACAAACTTCAATGCTAGCAGGAACATGGGAAACAATATCTTTATAAGGAGGGTGGTACCTGTTCCACTCCTTTTTGGGAATTTCAATATAAGAGGCGAAGGACTTAAAACATTTTGCAAGAACTTGAGAATCAAGACCATACTCAGTACTAATATCACGGAAGTCATCAGTTCCCATAAAGGATTTAATGCATTCATAATCATAGTTTATACCTGACTTTATTCCTTTGTCATTCTCCCATGCTTCAGTATTATCTTGAATACGGTCTAGGAGATCCCATTTATCTTCTTCCTTCATAGTGATTGATCATGCACAAGAAGCATCTAGTAAATCTTTATCATGAAGAAAAATCCTTGCACAAAAGTTATTGATAATAATATTTTTAGGGAGTTCATGAATAGGACATTTAAGCATTAGTAACTTCAATCTCCCCCAAGCTTGAGCTGTACTTTCTCCATCATGAGGCCAAAAGTTATATATTAGATTCCTATCCTTATGAATCTCACTGGGAGGATATAATTTAGAATAAAAGAGAGGTACTATTTACTCCCATTCCATGGATTGTCCATTCTTCAGCAGCTTATATCATTCTTCAGCTCTTCCTTTCAATGATATAGAGAGTAACTTCTTCTTCACCTATTCAGTTGTGATACCTTCACACTTAATGATGTGGACATCCCTTCTATTCATACAACCGTTGTACCTACAGCTACACACATACAAGGACCCATCACAAGATCTCGTGCCAAACAACTTAACTATCAGGTACTTTCATTTCTTGGAACTATTCCTCACATACATGAGAATATGATGCTGCCTAAATCAGATGTATTTCTTACTCTTAGGAATAATGGACCAACCATGGATGAAAGGGACAAGCATTGGAGCATGGCCATGCATGGACATGGCAACGAGCATGTGATGATCCAAGAGAAGGCCACGGATGAAGATTTCAGA
Source organism: Avena sativa (assembly GCA_916181665.1). Taxonomy (NCBI): domain Eukaryota; kingdom Viridiplantae; phylum Streptophyta; class Magnoliopsida; order Poales; family Poaceae; genus Avena; species Avena sativa. The sequence goes on from OV702280.1 coordinate 174,830,533, forward strand.
ACTTTGAGGCCACAATAATGAAGAAAGAAGGCTTGGACGAAATATTCAAGATTAATACTTCACGAATTCGTCCATAGCTTAATATGGTGCTGCGACACCTTTATTTTGGGCCAGGCCCATGTAATTTTCGCAGGATTTTAAATATCCACTTTTTAGAGTCCGTATTTGAGGGGAAAAGGACTCCTAGGGTTGGATTCGGCCACCACTTCCATGGCTGGCCAAAACCCCACCTTTTCCTCCTTAAATACTCCCCATAGCCGTCACCCTAGACTTGGATTTTGTTTAGACATTAAGTTAGCCATCATAGCAACTTCGCCAAGGCTCGAGCGTCGCAGAGGCCTCTTGTACTTCGCACCTATACAGGATCCCACCTTTTCAATAAAGTTTTCCTCTTAATCCGCAATATCTTGATTGCAATATTAGTTCTTACTTGTTCTTGATTTCAGGTAGGAATTAAGACCTTCGTTGGTCAGGCTGATCGTGTTCCCGCAGGATCGGTAACCTCCAGGAGATTGTCCTAGCGATTGCATTGGCGCTCGTGCTCGCACGTGTAGTCGGATCGTCAAGCCCGAACTCCACCAAATCGACTATCATCATCTCATCGAAAGATCGGACACCTTTGCCCTATCAAGTGGTATCAGATTTCAGGTTGCTCGATGAGATTTTACTATTTTCGTAGATTAGATCTGTTTTAACTATAACCCACAAAAAAGCCAAAAACACAGTTAGAGTTTAGATCCATCCCATAACCAATCTACACCTCGCATTATCTTTTCAGTTTTTGCATTGTTGAATTTGTGTCTACATCGTCGCGTCGAGTTGCTGTTCTTAGTGTCTCGTCCCTTAGAGTTTCGAGTTCTGATCATAGAAGTCACCGCCACACTCGCCGATCACCGCCACCATATTCCGCCGACATATACCCAGCCACCATAAACCCTAATACTCCGCCACCGCCTTCCTACCGCGACACAGAATCCGATCAGTTTTCCTGCCGCGGCACGAGTCCGAGTTAAGTTATTGTTTCCTAGTTTTTTTCTTTTTACTTTACTTCTTTGTTGATTCCGTGTTAAGCTAAAGTCCGTGTCGAGCTCCGATTTCGGTCGTAAGTCCAGAAGGAGAGCAAAAAAAGTCTGGAACCGCCTCTGAAAAAATTTTCTGGCTATACTAGTTTTCGGCTCTGGGGATCACTTTTCTCCATCGGCCGTTATAGCGATATTTTTTTGGCGCCTGCGCACTTTCCGGAGCAAAATAAAAAAATTCAAATTTTTTTTTGGGGCTAACCTATTTTTAGACCCCGTAGATCAGTTATAGACACTCGCCATCATAGTGATTTTCCACCTCTTATCAATAGAAGGGATGTCCACATCACTTCAAAAACATGCATAATTCATGGATAAAAAGCAAGTGATCACCAGGGTGGACAGTTCCATCCCCTAAATAATAATTATCCATAACACGATCAACAATACTTGTAGGTATCTTAAAAGGATCTATCTCAACAGGCGGTGGTTCATCTACTACCCTAACAGTGGTAGTAGTTTTCCCAAACAGAAAACCAAGTGGGTTATCCATATTAGAAACAAAGTAACAAACAGAAATAAAAAACAATACTCACAGTAGAAGTTTCCTTTACCAGTTCAACTTTTCAATAGCGCTTCACACCCCGGCAACGGCGCTAGAAAATAGTCTTGATGACCCACAAGTATAGGGGGTGTATCGTAGTACTTTCGATAAATAGGAGTGTCGATCCAAACGAGGAGCAGAAGGTGTTGACTAGTGGTATGGAGCAGGAAATCTCTATAAATACTTAGCAAATGGATTTTTAGGGGTTTCCTGATAAAGCAAGGAAATAAAGTGCAAGTAGTAAAGACAACAAACAATTGTAGCAAGTGGCCCAATCCTTTCTTACTAAAGGACAAGCCAGTGGAAATACTAATAAGGACCAAACGTTCTCAAGGACACATGGGAATATTGTCAAGTGCTTTCGCTTGATATAGCTGAGTAGTCTTCTTTGGTTTTATAAGTGTTTTGTGGGTGAACCTGTGCTAATGTACCGACCTTACTTGGACTAATACATAATTGTGATTAAAACCCTTGCAAGAATCCACAACTACAAGAAAGCCATTAAGATATAAACCTAACCACAGCCTTAAACTCTGAGATCGTACGCTCCCTTGTGCAATGATTTCCTAACGGGGGTTCAGGTTTCTGTCACTCCGTTAACCCCACAATTATTAGCCAAATACACAATGCATTCCCCTAGGCCCATAAATGGTGAAGTATCATGTAGTCGATGTTCACATGACACCACTAGAAGAATAGCACCACAACTTAAATACTAAACCTTTGAATAATATCTCAGCTCAAATCCACTAGTAACAACATGACTTCTCCCATGTCCTCAAGAACTAAACGAACTACTCACGAGACATCATATGGATCAATATCAAAGATGATATGGTGATGAGTAAAAATCCGAACATAAACAATAATCCATTGGTTCCACTCACAAGCATCAACTACAATAGTAATCAATACCGAAAAAGTTTCCCCTAAGAACTATGCAAGTATTCAACACAATTGTTACAGCGGGATGGAGTGGTGATGGTGGTGCTGGTGGAGATGATGGTGTGGATGATGATGATCCCGATGAAGTCTATCTTGATGATGGTGTTGATGGCGACGGTCTCCCCTCTCCGGGAAGGAATTTCCCTGGCAGAAATCTGTCTGTCGGAGAGCTCTTCCTCTCTCAGTGTTTTCCGCCCCGCAGAGGCGGCGGAATCTTTATGTGGTCGCTCCCCGTGTAGTAGGGTTTCGAGGAGAAGATATAGGCGAGAGGGCGGAGCTAAGTGGGCCACACCCCCTGTAGGCGCGGCCTAGGGTGGCCCACGCCTGGGGGGTGTGGGCCCCATGTGCCCCATCTCCGCCTCCCCTTCTGGCTTTCTTCGTCTTCTGGGAAAATAGGATTTTCCGTAGTTTTTATGGTATTTTTCTGATCTTCGCGAAATTGCATCAAAACACCTCTTTTTCCATGAGAATCCTGACTCCAGCACTTCATCCTCCAAGAATCATCCAACATGCAAAAACAGATGAAAATACATAAGTATCACCTCTTAATAAGAAATATATCAATGAATAGAGGCAAATTATGATATAGAATGGTGATGCAAATTGGATGTATCAAAAGCTTCAAGAAAATGATCTTCTCGAGATGCTTATCTTGAGATTTCCCTTCTCAACCTTGATGACGATCACCACTTGATGTCATCCTCTCATGGGCTATATAAGATCTTCACTTTTGAAGCATGCCCATGGAAAGATACCTATCCCGTATAGAAAACGCAAAGGCACATATATAATGGGTTAGTTCATGATGCATAATTGACAAGGCTTACCATACCACAAGACCATGTGGTACATTCTTTATGCTTCATGTGTTGACCAACTTGAAATAACTCTTCACTCTTTATATAGGTCAACCATGTGTCTTATCATGCTCCATCTCAATATCTTGAGGTACATAAAAAACTCTTAATTTGATTACATGCTCTAAATCTTAGTCAACCATAGCTCAACTAATGAGGCTGTCATGACACCTTCTTAGAGCCATATCTTGAATTCTTCTATTGGGATCACACTCTCAAGATCTTGAACATATCATATTCTTCTCTTCAATTTGATGATCTTGATGCCAATACTCAAGGTATATCTTTATCTTTATGGCATTGATACGTCGTAAACGTATCTATCATTTTCGATGTTCCATGTTTGTTTAGTATCCACTTGGTTATGTTTTGTATACACTTTGAGGTATTTTTATACACTTTCTGGAACTAACCTATTGACAAGATGCCACAGTGTCAGTTGCCTGTTTTCTGCTATTTTTGGTTTCAGAAAGCTAAAAAATGAATATTCTCGGAATTGGACGGGACAAAAGCCAAAGTTCATATTTTTTCCTAAACGATACGGAAAATCGAAGTCGAGACAGAGGAGGACACAGGGTGGCCGCACCCTAGGTGGGCACAGGCCCACCCTGGTCGTGCCCACAGGGCGTGTGGCCCCCCTGTACCTCCATCGACCTTGCCTCCTTCGCCTATAAGAAGCCTTCGACTCAAAAACCCTAAAGCATCAACCAGAAAGCCACGAAAAGTTCCGCAGCACCACCGCCACCGAAGGGGAGATTCGAGGGACAGAAAGTCTCTGTTCCGGGACCCTGCCGGAACGGGGAAGTGCCCCTGGAGCCATCTCCTTCGATCTCTAACACCATCTCCATCACCGTTGCCAACTTATACTTTTTCAAGCATATACTCCATAGTTTGTTCACTTTAACCTTAATCACTTCAAGATGCTTATGATAGGGTCAATGAGAGCTAAAAGCTAACAAGTACCATAATTTTTGGAAGCTCTTCTTGAGACTTGAAATCCCTGCTTACCTTTATGAAGGGCCTTTCTTCTACTATTATATTGAGTCTCCACCTACTATCCTTAGGCACCAATTATGAGAGCATAGTTGCCATTCTTAGTTCAATGTGCATTGTCCCAAAACTTATTGATTGATGCATATTGTTGATATTTCTTTCTCTTGAACTATTTGTATCTAGTCACCCTTATGAATTTTGAAGGTGTCCTATGCATTTATATTTGCTACTCCATGAGGGACGAGCTGAATGCCACTATGCTATGTTTTCTGTATGTGAAACAACCAAACGTTTTTCAATGCATTTTATTCAAGATCTTTGTTTGTAACCTTTCATGTTGCATGCATAGTTACTGTGTCTTACTATTAGAACTTCATCTTTCATGCTCATGTTTAGAGTTCTTTGAGCCCAGCTTTCATGCTTGCGAATGGTTTGATCTTGATTTTGGTGGTGCATGTCACCTCAAAAATTATTTTTTTTATCACTTACCTACTCGAGGACGAGCAGGAGCTAAGCTTGGGGATGCTTGATACGTCATAAACGTATCTATAATTTTTGATGTTCCATGTTTGTTTAGTATCCACTTGGTTATGTTTTGTCTACACTTTGAGGTATTTTTATACACTTTCTGGAACTAACCTATTGACAAGATTCCACAGTGCCAGTTGCCTGTTTTCTGCTGTTTTTGGTTTCAGAAAGCTAAAAAATGAATATTCTAGGAATTGGACGGGACAAAATCCAAAGTTCTTATTTTCCCTAAACGATATGGAAAATCGATAGGAGATGGAGGAGGACACCAGGGTGGCCACAGGCCCACCCTGGCCATGCCCACAGGGTATGTGGGCCCCTGGCCCTCCACCGGCCTTGCCTCCTTCCCCTATAACAAGCTTCTGACTCAGAAACCCTAAAACATCGACCAGAAATCCACGAAAAGTTCCACAGCGCCACCGCCACCAAAGTGCATATTCGCGGAACAGAAAGTCTCTATTACGGCACCCTACCGAGATGAGGAAGTGCCCCCAGAGCCATATCCTTCGATCTACACCACCATCTCCATCACCGTTGTTAATTCCTATGATGAGGAAGGAGTAGTTCTTCTTTGAGGCTAAGGGATCTACCGGTAGCTATGTGTTCATCTCTCTCTATGCATGATCTTGTTGTGGTCATGAGCTTTGTAATCAAGTAGATCTACCTTGCTACTCAAGTGTTTTAATAGATCTCTAGCTCTCCCCACGTGTGTGTAAGTAACAGCGTGCATACCGTGGTGGGACTTAGGCTAGAGGTTACATAAATACTTATCGTGTTTTAATAGATATATGCTTTTCCCCACATGTGTGAAAGTGACAGCATGCACACCGTGTGTGGCACTTAGGCTAGGTTACATATATACTTATCATGAGTTATTTTTGGAGTTGGATGTCTTTATGAAATTGTGGTGTTTGTTGGAACCATCTAGCGCTCAGGGTGACAGTGTGGGGTTATCTAGATTGGGGAAGGCGGACTTTAAGGTGTGCTGTTATAGCCCTACCATGGATTAGAGTGTCCAACCGGAGAGTAGTTAAGAGTAGTATCATTAAGAGAAGATATTTATATGAGAGAGTGTTAACTAGTGAAAGTATGATCCCTAGGCCTTGTTTCTAAACATTGAAACACCGTTTGCATCTAGATCTGTTGCATGTTTGCTTGCTTCCATCTTTATTTAAGTTTGTCTTTAGTCTCTCCCACGTCAACAACAAGTCAGAAGCTCTTTTCTGGCACTGTTACCACTTGTATTTCACTATCTCTTCGCCGAACTAATGCACCTATACACCTGACAAGTGTATTGGGTGTGTTGGGGACTCAAGATACTTCTTGTATCTTGATTGCAGGGTTGCTTGAGAAGGATACCTTTGACCACTTCCTCCCTAAGTTCGATCAACCTTGGGTAATCCACTTAAGGGAAACTTGTTGCTGTTCTACAAACCTCTGCACTTGGAGGCCCAACAACTGTCTACAAGAATAGAAGTGCGTAGACATCAGGCATCCACACTTGAATCCATAACATGGACTACAAGTATGACCTATCGAATATTCCTTCATATAAAACTCAATGAAAACATTATTACATAGGGATTTTTATTAATCACCAAAACCGCACATAGGGGCAATTACCCTTTCACACTATCCACATCCAGGAGACTTTTTAGGATCCTCCTCCGCATGACCTTGATTTCAAGTTTGTTTGGGGACACAATTAGTTCGGGATTTTATTATTATTTGGTACTTATGTCATGCTTTACTACTTGATTTATTACCGTTGATAAAGGAGCGCTTATGATTCTGTATTGTTTTGGAACCACCACGTTTATGTTGTCTGGACACGCTCAGTCACACTTTCAAGGTTTCCGTTCTTTTTCAGCCGTCACTGCGAACCTCTGTGTCCATTTTAGAGCTCGGCCAACTTTGTTGCGGGTAGCATAGCAGGGTGCGTCCCTAAAACAACCATTGGGTTCTAGGATTGCTCTGTCATGTAACCTCGTTGCGTTTTGCCTTCCTTTTGTTTTTCTGAGGTGATCGTGTGTGTATTCCTTTTGGTGCACCCCTGTAGGGTAAATATTTTAGAAAAGTTATGTGCACGGTTATGGACTACTTGGAGCGCAGTTTCTCGATCATAGACAACTTACGCTAAATCATGATGTACTTAATGGGATATTAAATTGACTAGTAATTAGTTGACTTAATCAATATATTAATAAATTACCAACTTATGTGAGTGCCTCTAGTGGTTATGCGACATGGGTAGCGCTTTGGTTGGGTTATATTTGGTGTTAGTATCAGATTGGTTCCCGAGAGGTATCTCTTACCTCTCTCTAATATATGGAAGTTGTCTCGTGTCTCTATAGGTTGTTTTATTGCATGCTTTGCTGCTGCTTAAGCCCACCATACCCATGTAGGCAAGAGCAGTTGCCTCAATAATTACCCTCGTTTGATTTTCCTCACTTATGTCGGCAACTGTTGGTTCGACTTTGACAGTATGTCAGGCGGATAACCCCCGGTAGGGTCATAAGGGGTAAAACATTTCCCATCTTGGCTTATGTCGAGTCAAAAAAATCACCGACCGGGACTTAGCGGCTGGGATATGAAGCGTATGTGTGGCCGACATAAGACGTATGTCGGCCCGCATAGGACAAAGCTGATTACCTTGCAGGTAGCGACAAGCCGGGTCTCATGATGGAAGGCCGAGTCAGGAAGGACGTGTGGTAGCTTTCCGAGTGAGATTCAGGAGGGACCATGGTAAAGCATGGTCAAAAGAGAAGGGCGACGCCGGATGACATAAAAGGAGCCGGGTGAGGCCAAAAGCAAGGGCTGGCGTACAAAAGCACTGTGTGACGCCCAAGAGCTGGCATTTATGTACGGGGAGACCGTTGGTTGTATGGCTTTGTGGACTGGGTCAAGGGCTTAGGTCCAGCCCATGACCTGGCACGTATAGTAAGGACAAAGATCCAAACAGTAACCCTAGGGCCAAAGTTGTAACCTAGCTATCCATCTCCTATATAAGGAGGGGCATAGCTAGGGTTTCAGGAGGTTGGACCAAGTAGTAAGATAGTGCCTAGAGGTTATGCTTGAACAGCTCTAGGAGCACTTGTAAACATCAAGGAGGAATAAAATCCTAATTGTGGATAGTTCTTCGTGTTCATCGTGCGTGGCTAGACCGTGCACTCCCTCCCCGGTTACCTCAAGCGTCCATTTGGCCCCCAACATAAGCCTACCCATGGCATCTGCCGTGACACCACCACGACAGTTGGCGCCCACCATGGGGCAGAAGCAGGCACTTGCTAGAGTTCTCATCCGGACGGGCAACATCATCGCCAAAACGGGCGAGCGCGTCTACTTCGGCCTCATACAGAGGTTTGGGGCGCTCAACTTCGTCGGCGTCAACGTGGGATGCTTTGGGACCAGGACATTCCCAAGGGGCAGTCGCTTCATCAAGTTTGGCGAACACCAAGTCTACGTCACTGTGCGCGTGGAGCGCGCATACCCAGAGTGCGTCGTCTTGGCGTCGGATCCGCATGCGGTTTGCAGCATGGGAAAGCTTCATCAACTCGTCTCTGCTGATGTTATGATGATAGCTCCTGATCCATCGCATCCCCCAGCACCTCCAGTAGCTCATGTAGTGAATGAGAATGCTGATGAAGAAAACCTAGACGCAACTCCAAGGGCAACAAGAACTGCAAATGCGCCACTAGAGAATCCAGAAAACATAGCTAGGAGTAAAAGAGCCAAATAGATTCATGAAGCAATAGAAAAATTAGCAGAGCTAGTGGCATCAGCGGCTGACCCGGCGCGCATGCAAGCCGAGTTAGAGGAAACCAGGAAAAAATTGTTGGAAAAGGCCAAGGAATTAGCTCAGCTACAGTAGGATATGGATATCATGATCCGAGAATATAACTCGGCAAACCGAGTCAAGGGCTCTAAGACCCGGCTCGAAGCAACAAGGATAAGAGGAAGGAACCTCAATGAAGAGATGGCGGATGCTACATCCAAAATAACCCTAGAATGTAGCAACGAGACGGCCATTCAGCCGAATACAACACGGCAGCATCAAACTTGAGAGCCGCAGAAGCAGCAATGGCTGAGTTACCCCACTTGACGGGTGAGGGAAAGGAAAAGCAATAGGAACGAGTAAATGAGTCGGTGAGAGCAGGAGGAAAGCTGAATGAAGCATACTATAGGGCAAATCCGGATATAGCTGGAAGGTCACAGATTGTTCACTCGGCAACTCCAATCTCGACAAGGTCAGCAGGGCATACGGCCTCCTAGCCAGGAGTTCCGCCGGGACAGACAAAGGAGAAAAGTGTGGACTCAGGAAAAACAAACAGATGGTTTCCTATGACCCGGTGGTGGCTCAAGGGAACCCGGATCATTCTCAAGGCACAAGAAAGAATTTCGTTCAAGGAAATGAAAACCATAAATATGTTGGCCGAGAAAGGCAAGGAGGACGAAGAAATGATAATGGAGGCATCCATATCCGTGCCCACCCGGAAAGAAAGTTTGTCAGAAATGACTTGTACTTGAGGGCTTCAAACTCCTTGCTAACCGATAAAAGGAATCAATCTTAAAGGACTATATGACTAGCTCTTCCACATCCTCACCACCATTCATACAGAACTTTGCACCTCATCCTAGACGTCGGACTCACTCGACAGGAGGAGGAGGAAACCCAACACCAAATCCTCTGCCAGCCCAACCTGAAAAAAGACAGCAAAGTGCGGGAAAAGCAGTGCAGCAGCCCGTAGACCCGAACGCCAACATGTACAATGATGGTTACTCGGCAATGGTGAATGATTGGTATGAATTGTCGGATCACATATATAAAGCTATGGGATCAAGAATTGGAGGCAGAAATCTCCAGCCGGATGACGCAAGGCTAAAGCTTAACCGAATAAAAATGGCAGAGCTTATCGGGTCACAAGGCCATCGGGGTCGATCGTGTTTTGGCCCAAGGATCATGAGAGAGCCGCTAGTGCCAAACTTTCAGCTGGCAAGAGAAACAAAGACCTACGATGGAAGCACAAAACCAGAAAACTGGCTTATTGATTATGGAACTGCAGTAAATATCGCGTAGGGAAATATAAGATGGGCAGTGCGGTATGTACCGCAAATGCTAGAAGGACTAGCGCGGGTATGGCTCAATAATTTGCCACCAGGAAGCATCAACAGCTGGATCAATTTCCAAGAAGCTTTTGTGAGTAATTTCACAAGCACCTACAAGAGGCCGAATCGCCCACAACAACTGGCTATGTGCAAACAAAGACCAAATGAAACAGACATGGAGTTTCTCACTAGATGGTGCACTATCCACAACTCTTGTGAAGGATTAATCGAGTCCTAGGCCATTGAGTGGTTTGCACAAGGATGTAGGCATGGAAGTGTGTTATGGCAAAGGTTACAGAGAGATATGTGATACGCGCAATTTGAATCACCATTCTATATCATAATTTACCTCTATTCATTGATATTTGTCTTATTATGAGGTATTACTGATGGCTTTTCATATTTTTATGCATGTTGGATGATTCCTGGAGAATGGATTGCCGGAGTCTGGATTCTGATGGAAAAGAAGGCGTTTCAGTGCAATTTCACGAATATCAGAAAAATACCAGAAAAATATGGAAACATATTATTTTACCAGAAGACGAAGGAAGCCAGAAGGAGGGACGGAGTTGTGCCTCGGGGGGGCCACACCCCCTAGGCGCGGGCCCACCTGACCCGCGCCTAGGGCAGGTGTGGCCCAGCTGCCCGACCTCCGACTCCGCCTCTTCGCGTTATTCTTCCCTTCGGGACCCTAATACCAAGGGAGCGACCACGGATAGATTTCCGTCGCCTCTGGGGGGCAGAAAACACCGAGAGAGAAAGATCTCTCCGGCAGATAGATTTCTGCCAGGGGAATTCCTTCCCGAAGAGGGGAGACCATCGCCATCAACACCGTCATCAAGCTAGGCTTCATCGGGATCATCATCATCATCCACACCATCATCTCCACTCCATTCCGCTGTAACAATTGTGTTGGATATTGCTTTAGTTCTTAGGGGAAACTTTCCTAGTGTTAATTACTATTGTAGTTGATGCTTGTGAGTGGAACCATTGGATTATTGTTTATGTTCATATTATTATCCATTATCATATCATCTTTGATCTTGATCCATATGATGTCTTGTGAGTAGTTTGTTTAGTTCTTCAGGACATGGGAGAAGTCATGTTGTTAGTAGTGAATATGTGATGAGTTATTATTCAATGGTTTAGTATTTAAGTTGTGGTGCTTTATTCTAGTGGTGTCATGTGAACGTCGACTACATGATACTTCACCATTTATGGGCCTAGGGGAATTCATTGTGTATTTGGATACTAATCGTGGGGTTGCCGGAGTGACAGAAACCTGAACCCCCGTTAGGACACCGTTGCACAAGGGAGCGTAGGATCTCAGAGTTTAAGGCTCTGGTTAGATTTATATCTTAATTACTTTCATGTAGTTACGGATGTTTGCACGGGGCTTAATCACAAGTATGTATTAGTCCTAGTAAGATGGTATGTTAGCACAGGTTCACCCACACAACACTTACAAACACCAAAGAAGAGTACTCAGCTATTTGAAGCGAAAGCACTTGACAGAATTCCCATATGTCCCCGAGAACGTTTGGTCCTTATAAGTATTTCGACCGGCTTGTCCTTTTCTAAGAAAGGATTGGGCTACTTGCTCTGTTTGTTCATTTTATTTATTACTTGCTTTGTTTTGTTGCCTTATCATAAAACCACTAAAAATCAGTTTGCTAAGTATTCACAGGGATTTCCTGCTCCATACCATTGTTCAGCACCTTCTTCTCCTCATTGGGACCGACACTCCTATTTATCGAAAGTACTACGATACACCCCCTATACTTGTGGGTCATCAAGACTATTTTCTGGCGTCGTTGCCGGGGAGTGAAGCGCTATTGAAGAGTGGAACTGGTAACGGAAACTTTCACTGTGAGTATTGCTCTTGTTACTGTTTGTTACTTTGTTTCCAATATAGATAACCCACTTGGTTTTCTGTTTGGGAAAACTACTACCACTTCTAGGGTAGTAGATGAACCACCTCCTGTTGAGATAGATCCTTTTAAGATACCTACAAGTATAGTTAATTGTGTTATGGATAATTATTATTTTGGGGATGGAACTGTCCATCCTGGTGATCACTTGTTGTTTATTCATGAATTATGCAGGTTGTTTAAGGGTGTAGGTATCACAACTGAACAGGTGAAGAAGAAGTTACTCTCCATATCCTTGAAAGGGAGAGATGAGGCATGGTATAAGCTGCTGAAGAATGGACAATCCATGGAATGGGAGGAGATGGCATCTCTCTTTTACTCTAAATTTTATCCTCCCAGTGAAATCCATAAGGATAGAAGTCTTATATATAACTTTTGGCCTCTTGATGGAGAGAGTACAGCTCAAGCTAGGGGGAGATTGAAGCTACTAATGCTTAAATGTCCTATTCATGAACTCCCTAATAATATTATTCTCAATAACTTTTATGCTAGGCTTTCTCTTCATGATAAAGATTTACTAGATGCTTCTTGTGCTGGTCATTCACAAGTATGGAGGAAGAAGCTAAATGGGATCTCTTAGACCGTATTCAAGATAACACTGAGGCTTGGGAGAATGACAAAGGAAGAAAGTCAGGTATAAACTATGATTATGAATGCATTAAATCTTTTATGGGTACTGATAGCTTCTGTGATATTCACAATAAGTTTTTCCTTGATCCTCAAGTCCTTGCAAAAAAAATTAATGCTTTTGCCTCTTATATTGATATTCCTAAGAAAGAGTAGGGCAAGTACCATGCTCCATATAAAGACATTGTTACCCACATTCCTGCCAGTATAGAGGTTTCTACTGTTGATCCTATTTTGCCTGAACCTTATGTTGAGAAGATCCATTTTCCCTCCAAGGTAAGGGAACACTCTAGTGTGGCCAATGTGATTAGCAAAAGCTCAAAGAAAACTATAGGGTCCGATGAGCTTATTGATATCGAGTCTATGGTAGCTATTGTAAAGGATATTGTCTCTAGAAACATAGAGGATGAGCATATTGTCTTCTGTGAAGACGCCACTAATGTTATTTCTCGTCCTAAGAAGGTTAGATGTCACATCCCAAGATTTTCCAAATCTTGTAATGTGAAAAATAAATAACAAAATAAATAATTGTTGAAATTTTGGGTGAAAAGAAACTTTTGTTTCTAAATGAAAACTTAAAATACCATCTTGAACAAACTTTGGTTAAACATTTGAATCCAACTAAATTCAAATCAAGTGGAATGCATTCTTCATAAATGCATCTGAAAATTTAAACACTTGAGGAATAAACCAAAACCCTAAAAACCTAATGGAATAAAATCATTTTCAAGTTATCTCTAAGACTATGGATTTGATCCATATAAAAATTGGTCATAAAAACATTTCAAAATGATCAAGAATGACAAATGGAAATATTATAAAACCATAGAAATTGGTTTCACTTAGTTTGGAACCATAAATAAAATCTTATGAATTTAATAAGATAAGGAAAAGAAATTCCCAAAGCTAATAAAGCAACCATCTAGAAATCCATACCAAATGGTGAGCAAATAATCCGAAAGGAATTTAAGAGATAAACAAATAATAAATAAAGTTATAAAGGTTGGAATCACTATTTTTGGATCTTTTAATAAAAAAATTTGATTTTCAAAAGAAAAGGTAGAGTTATAAATAAGGATTATTTTAAAAAGCCAAATTAAACCTTGGCCAAGCTTTTGAAAGAAAATATTTTGTTTGATAAGAATAGTAAAGGTTTATTTAAATAAAATAATAAGGATTTATTAATATCCAATTTTATTTAAGTAAAGGCTTTTCCTTTTTAAATAAACACTAAAACTTATTAAAGTATTTTAAATAAGTGATTTCCAAGTGTTTTGTTTTTCAAATGAAACCTACTGAAAAGATTTTGATATTATTTAGATTCCAAAAAGAGTTTTAAAATAAATTAAAACCTATTTGAAATTAAAGACTATGGTCTATTTATTTAATTATTAATAGATCTTAAAAGAATAAAAGAATTATTTTATTTTTGACTTTGAAATATGTTGATAAACAGAATAAAAATTCACCCAGAGTTTGGTGGTGATTTGAATTCAAATGGAGATTGAAAAATATTATTAAATCTTATTTAATTAAGACTAGAGCCTATTTTAAATAATTAAAAGACACTAAAAAGGATAAATATATTATTCTAAATTTGACTTTGGAATGTGTTGTTAATCAGTATATGAATCTACACAAATTTGGTTGAGGTTTGAAATCAAATTGTTGTTTGGAATAATTAAACAAAATCAAAACAGAATATTATAAATGGAAAAGGAAAAACATTCAGAACAAAAAAAATGAAACGGAGCAGCCCAGCCCAGCTAGCCCACTAAGGCCCAGCAGCCCACTTCCTCTCACCCCCGAACCGTTTTTCTTCTTACTCAGAAATTGACCCGCACAAAGAATGACGACTGGACCCCACCTCACCCCTATCTATCTCGCTGACACCAGGCCCCACTGCCACCTCGCCATTGTCTCCACCCACGCGAAGACCACGCCCCTGGCCGTTTTCTGCCGCTGATTTCTCGCGATCAATTCTCCTTAATGCCGCGTTTAATTCTCGCCGTGACCACGCAGTATTAATCGCCAGGCTCCCCTCTTCCTTCTCCCCTAAACAACACGCCTCGAGAGCCACCAGGCTGCTCGGAATCATCTCCGAACCCCCACTGCCTCCGGCGAACTTCACCTCCAATTCCGTCCAAACCCCGCCGCCCCTCGCCTCCTCTAGCACACGAGCGTGACCCCCAATCCCTGGCGCTCCTCTCTGCACCCTCAGCTCGCTCGCCCGTGCCCCCCATCGTCGGCAGCAACCTCGACTGAACACGCCGCCGTCTGTCTCCAACTCCGGCGACCCTCCCCGTAAGTACTGACCGTGCCGCTCCCCCTTGTTGACACTCTCATGCTCGCCTCACTCTTGCATGTCTAACGCCACACCTCTCTTGCTTTCACGTGCGCTGTAGCCTCATCCCCCGTTAAGACCAGCACATACCGACGAGAAGCGCACCTCCGGCGAGCAATTGACAACAGCTCTGTTCGCCCCTTTGTCAACTACGAGTACCTTGAGCATCACCACGACCATGCGAACCTGGTGAGACACTCCCCTTCCTCCCTTGCTTCCAGTAGTCGCGGCGATGCCGTAGCCAGAGCCAGCGCCATCACCTGCCGCCGCCAGCGCCGCCACTCGTTGGCTAGCGTGCAGAGCACCGTAGGATCTTGATCGCGTGGCCACGATAGATTGACTAAGCGAAGAGGTATCTTTTGATCAGAGCCACACGATCTGTTTAACATCTAACGTTCCTCGTTGCACGATCCGCACGAAGCGGTACAGACGAATAAGAACACGCCACATGGCCCTGCCTGTTTATAAAAACTAGGATTTGATCTATTTGATGTTTCAATTTGAAAAATTCATAACTTCCAAACCACACATCCAAATTTTGCAAATTTTATATCAATGGATTCAGCAAAATAAGTACTTTCTGACCATGCACTTTTTTAGTAAAATGTTTCTGTTAAATTGTTTGTTTTTGCAGAAACTTATGTAGGCATATTTGGAATATAAAATTTGTTCTAAAATGATTTTTGAGATAAAATCTTTGGCAAATGGTTTGTTTTGAACCTACTGACCATAGAAATAAATTTGTGGTTTCAAAAACATATTTGGTGAAGCAAAAGAATAAAACCTTGAATTAAAGCATTTCTAGTCAAATAAAAAAATATGGTTTAATTGTTAAAAATGAATTTGGAAGAAAATCTTTGGGAAATGTTTTGATTTAAATTCTCTAACCCTAAACACCAAGTTTTATGATTTGAAAATGTATTTGGTGAACTCTATAAACATTATTACTTTGCTAAAAGCATTTTCAATCACATAAAATATTGATTTGGTTTAAAAATGATTTATAAGTAAAATCTTTTACAAATGATTTTTCCATTTATATAAAATGACCAATAGGTGTTTTAGAATGTTTATAACCTATTATAAACCACTTTTGTAAATAAAACAAAGTTTGGCATGCTTGCATGCATTATTTTGTTTCTATTATTTTATGTGATGTTGCTTGAATGGTAGATTGAAATATTGCTTGCTTGATTGAATTGTAGTGATTTGAAGAGTGTGAATATTGCAAGATCAAGGAGTGAACTTATATTCTCTACCAAAAAGGCAAGTGATGCTTCATACTTTTGTCCCATTATTTTCACTATGCATTAGTGATATTTCTATGTAGGACTTGCATGGAAAATCCTAGTAGATGAAACCTTAGTAGAATTTTCCTAAGTTAAGATTCCTACAACTATCATGCTTAGCATAGCTAGTAGAAAACAAGGGTGGAATATATATTCATACTATGGAATATTTCTAAGTCAAGGACTTGTGTTTTGTTTAATAAACAACTAAGTGAATGAATCACCTGGGTGGAATGGAAGGAATGGTTTGTGTTGAGTGGTTCACAAGGCCCATTTCTATGGTTTACCATGTGTATCTCACTTGTGGATGGCCACCCAGGAACAAATAGATTTGAGATGTCAAATGTTGAGAAGCTTCAAGTGCAGCCACTTGGCATTATGGGCTCTGCCTGGATCATATAGGTTGCAATAACTTAGCCAAATGGACAGTTGGTGGTAGGGGAATGATAGGTTGGAACGCGTCCATTCTGGTCTAAGGGAAGGCTTCTGAAAGATCTTGTCTTGGTGAAACCAAGTCTTGTGGGGAAAGTGCACCACCTCTGCAGAGTGAAAAATCTAAGTACTTAGCCATGTCCCTGGTAAAGGACAATTTGAGCATCAAGACATGGAAGCTATCAAGAATCTCCGCATCCCAATTTCTAAGCTAAAAACTTGTGGTTGAACAAGGGTTGAAGGATCACCAATTTCTATTGGGAGATGCCTTGGGTGTTTTTGTCAAGCAAAAACTTAGTGTTTTCAAATGATAAGGAAAAACTATTTTGAGCAAAGCAAGCCTAAACTCCACTTAGCCAAATGGATATAGATGATAGACTCCACTATACCACCATAGTATCACTTGCCAATACAAATCAAATGTATTGACCCTTGTGGCTGTAACCTGTTATGTTGCAGGTTTGTTTGATGTTAGTAAAGTCTACGGATTAGGATTACAAGTCTACAACCAACATGTCTGCCTGTGGCACTTTAAAGATGAAGGACCCCATGCTATTGTTATAATCTGCTGCATTGTAATGAGATAGCCAAATGAGCTATGTAAGATGTAATAAATTATGTTATTCCTGGTTATAAATTTGTATTATGACCTTTGTTTCTTGATATTACATCTTAACTGTGGATGCTAGCTATTGATCCAGGGACTAGCATTATAAACACAGGGATCTCTACCTTATTAAAGGTTGGGACCTCTACATTAGAAAAGCTAGTGTTCATGTGCTTTCTGTTAAAATTGCTGATCATTGCTACTATGGTTTATGTTATATTGGTGCTAGTTCTAGCGCTATTCCGTATGAGCTTTACAGGGAAATTATGCATGAGATTGGTCCTTGTGAGCTTGAGGAAATTGATGTGGTTATCCACCTTGCAAATAAGGTAACCATTTGCCCCATTGGCATTGTAAGAGATGTGGAAGTTCTTTGTGGTAAGATTGAGTATCCTGCTGATTTTCTAGTGCTTAATTCTGCAGCTAGCAAAACTTGTCGTATCATTTTTGGTAGACATTTCTTGAACACTTGTGGAGCTATTATAGATTGTAAGAAGGAGAAAGTTTTAACTAAGTTTGATGGAGATTCTTATGAGTTTAATTTTTCCAAATTTGCTAAAGTTCCTTGTGAAAATAGCCTGCATAATAAAGATTTCAGGATGGAACAACTTGCTTCTATTGATCCATTTTACGACCTTGGACCTCTTTTTTGTGACTGTAAGTATGATTATTTTGATGATAAAGTTGTTTCCAGTTACATTTATATTGTCAACTTTATTCAAAGTGATATTGAAAGTTATTTTGAGAGAGGGAAACATGGTTTTATGCATCTTAATGATGTTAAGTTTCCCGATTTTATGTTGAAGGATTTAAAGTTGCATCTGTTTTGTCTTCCTATGCTATTGGATTTTTGTTTATACAATTTGTTTTCCCATGATACCCACATGCATTGGAAGTGGGTTAGACTCAAGTGTGTTGGTTATTTGCTTCTTGATGCTCTCTTTCACTCCAGATATATATATATCCTATGTGAGCATATTTGGAAGTTTCAAGACTAACTTAAAGGCATTAAAGAAAAGTACTTGTTGGGAAATAACCCAAGAGTTTTGTCGAGTCTTGGAAGTTATTACCTCTGTAATAACCGCTCCTTATCCTTTTTGTTTTGGTTTTTGTGTCAAGTTCAACTACTTTTGTGAAGTAGAGGAGTTGTGCAAAGTGGCTGTCCTGGACAGATTTCTGTGCTGCATTGTAACAAATTCTTGAGGGAGCTCAGTACTTCGGATGAAGCTGCATTTTTCTGAGCTTGTTCTCCAAGTTGTTACCCAACTTTCATCAGTTCTGCCCTTTTTTATTTGAGCAACAGAAGGTCTTCAGAAAAATTAATCTTTACCTACTGGTCTGTTTTGATAGATTTCTGCCATCATTTGCATTTGCCTCTTACAGAAGCTTTTGTTTTGATGGGTTTTCAGTTGAATTGTCTACCAAAGGTTTATTGTTTTTTGCTTAGACTAATGTTGTCATTGAGTTTGTGCAAGGGTTTTGTAAAAAGAAATTCTCAGGAGAAAGAGAGAGGGAATCTGCAGAGTTCGTCTTTGAATAGGTAAAAGTGGTGAAACAGAAGGTTCGTGAAACTCCAATCTTTTTATATTTTTGATGTATTTAATACATAAGGGAAGTTATGAGACGAAACTGAAGAGGAAACGGAGCCAGGGGTGGACAAACCCACCCCAGGCGCGGGCCCAGCATGGCCGCGCCTGGAGGGGGTTTGGCTCTCCTGAACTCCGCTTCGTTTCCATGTCAAAACTTTCCTTATGCATTGAATCTTCGTAATATATAACCCCCCGGATCCCCCGAGGTTCATGCATCGTGTTCTCGTTGTGTTTTCGTTTCGCTCTGTTTCTGTCAGGATATCTTCTCAAGTTTAGAGAACCATGGCCTCCGCCAACAACGAAGGCAAGAAGCCCGAGAAAGAAGAACCTCAAGTTTCCAAGGAGGAAGAGATCTAGGAAGGATATGAAGGTGACATGGAGGAGGACAAGCAACCAGAAAACCATGCTACCGTCGCAAGCATTGGTTTGGTGGCACTACCGACCAAGCTTAAGAAGACAACACGGATGTCTACAGGAGCGAAACCTCCACATCTCTTCTACAATCCACAGCCATCTCCTCCACGTAACAAGAGACCCTTCCATACACTTATACATGAATATCAATATCAACATGTTCCCAAAGGAAACTTGCCTTTGGTTTAGGATATGTGTCGTTCTAACAATGCAGAGAAGGATCATGCTAGGGATGAAGAGTGGGGAAAGAACAACAAGAACTGGGATTCTCGGACTGACATGATCATGAACCGTATAGAGCAAAACTCAGAGCTAATCCGTACTCTTACTTTTCACTTCGAGGAGTTGAAGAAACTTATTATGTGTATTTCAAGTATATGCTAGATGTTTATTTTGCATGCTATAATTGTATTAATACGAAAACGTTAATACATGTGTGTTTAATAAACAAACAAAAAGTTCCTAGTTAAGCACAAAGTTGAGTATGCATGAGGAGTGGACCTCATATTCAAGGGACACGAGATTGCCAACTTATATTTTGTCAAGCATATACTCCATCTTTGTCCACTTTAACCTTAATCATCTCAAGATGCTTATGATAGGGGCAATGAGGGCTCAGAGCTAGTAAGTATCATAATATTTTGGAAGCTCTTTCTGACTTGTAATCCCTGCTACCCTCTAAGAAGGGACCTTTCTCCCACTTCCAAGTTGAGTCAGTAAACCTACTTCCTCTCTATCTCCAGCAAGCTTTTGAGTTGTTGTGTTTCAAGCATTCATATGGAGATTTATTCAATCATGTTATTTATCTTCCTTGTTTGCACAAAACTCTTATCTATTGAGTATTACTTTGAAATCCTTCACTTATGAAAAACCTTTTTGAGCAAAGAGTGCTCCTGTTTCGAAGCTTCTACAAAAAGCTTTTATGAAATTGTTTGCCATGTGCTCTCTGACCAAGAACAAGTTTGCCAATTCCAATTATGATTTATCTTTATGTATCTCTATTGTGACTGTCACATCCCAAAATTCTCCTAATTTTGGAATGTGAAATAAATAAATAAGTTTGATTGATTGTTTGACTATGTTGAAAATTCTCAAAGAGAAGAAACTTTTTGAATAGAAAATCCTCTCAACCTTGAATTCAAAATCTTATATTCTTTTGTTATGACCTAAGTAGCCATATAGGCAAAAGGGCATGGATTGATTATGGATTGTAGAATTGGTGTGCAAGATTTTAAAATGAAAATCATGAAGCCTTCATAAGCATTTCATTACATCCATGCAAAGATCTCACAAACTGAATCCAAATCCTGGTATCTAAATCCTATAGTTGATTTGCCCAAATGTTCCTAAAGGAAATTAAATTGACTTTATAAAACCCATTGTTGCTAAGGAATAAATTATTGATAATTATAGCCTAAAGAGATCCAATTAATATTACAAAATTTTAGAAACCAAATTGAGCTCATTTGGAGCTATTATGAAAAAGTTATGGAATAAATACAAACAAATAAAGATATAAATAAAATGGACTATACAAGGATTTATAAACCCACTACTTGCAAACTAGTAAAAAGATAACAAATATGATCTTACAATGATCTATTCGATTTTAGAAAAATTTAGAAACAAGAATCATGTCATTTGGAGTTCGTATGGAAAAGATATGAGGGAAACAAGTAAATAGAAAAAGAAAAAGGAAAAAACAAACCTAACGGGCCGGCCCACCCGGACCGACCAACCAGGCACGTACACACAGGATCGATCGGATCGCTTTAAAAAGCGTGCGAAATCTGTTTTGTCAAACCTATCTTTATTCAAACTGTTATAACTTTTTATCTACATCTCCGAATCGACTTTCGTTTGTTTCTACTTGTTCCCTACTCCAATACTTATCTCCCCACCGTCCTAAACCTGCATATAAACTCGTGGAGCCACAGCTGTACGAGTTTCTCTTCTCGAAATCCCGAATCTACACATGCCCGAATCTTATTTCGCTTTTTAATACATCTAGACTTCATTGTTTGCCTTCGGCCAAAAAACGAAAGTTGTAGAACTCGTAGAAAACTTTCAATCCTGACAAACCTCACATCTTTTCATCCACCACAGCCGGAGAATTTCGCATCGCAATATTTCAGATCTGACGGTGTAAATCCAAGATGTACTCGCGCTCGTTTCTTCAAATCCAAATTCCTTTGGTGAGAAGGTAGGAATAATGATTTCCCACAACTTTCATGTTGTAAGTTTTTTAATTTGACCTATGGATTTGTCTCTCTAACATAGATCTATTTCTTGTCTATTCTGAGCCAAAATCGGGTCAATCTCTTCTTCTAGCCACCGGATCCAATCCAGACGGCCGAGATCCAATCAAACCTGTGCGTGCCATGTCATCATCCCGGTCAGCTTTCTCATAAACGCCACGTCAATGTCAGGTCAACATCTAGTCCCAGTCAGCATGCAAAGTCAACCTGTCCAGTCAGCGTAATGTTCTCTAGAATATTCCGTTCGAATTTAAAATTGCATATTATAGATCTAACTTGTAAAAGTCATTAGAAATTCATACCACGTCCAAAAATTACGTATAATATATCAAATTGAAGATAATTTTACGTAGAATCATCTTATCAGAATAGATCCAACTTTTACTGTACGTGGTTACTACAGTAATTTAATTAGTTTTAATGCTCTTTTATTGTACGTAGAATCATCTTATCAAATGGATCTAGCCATTGCCGATTATTTAACCCGCAGCAATTTAATTAGTTTTAATGGCTTTATAAATCATTAAATTCATAGTAAATTAATTGCTTGTCAAAAAAATATAAATGATATACCGATGAAAAGCTGGTGCCATGTAGATCATCAATATGCAATTAGTTAAGCCTTTGACTGTAAGGTTTTGCCGTGAAGATTTAAATGGTTTAATGGCTTATTTAGAGTAATAAATTCATAAAAAAAATACTATTCAGAAAATTACAAATAATATGTCCCTGAAGTCACAATTCCGTGGAGATTACAGATATAATTTTAGTTTGATTGTTAGAGAAAATAAACTATATGAATCATTTAAAACCCATTAAACACTATTTAAATCATACAAAAAGATCTATAACTCCGATTAGGGTGAATCCAAGTGCTAAGGTTTTGTATTGACAATATCTATACAGAGAAATTGCATGACAAATTATTTGGTACTGTTAAAATAGAAATTCATACAGAAATATTTAAACCCATTGAAATAGTGTTTTAATCATAGGAAAATATCTATAACTCCTTTTTAGGTGATTCAAATTGCCACTATCTCTAAATTGCATTACCTCTATCCAGTAGCATCTAGTTCACAATTTAATACGACATAAACATATTTAGTTCAATTAAAGTGGTATACACCATATTAAATCAATACACCGTTAGTAATAAAAGCTTTAGTGCATTAAATGACTTTCCACATGCATCATGTAATCTAACTCTGTTCAGAACACTAAATGCAACCATTGTGACTCATTAAATCATCATGCATGCATATGTTCATCATTGTTTTCTTGTAATGTTGCACTGTTGTATGTTCGCAATGTTTTGAATGGTGTTTGTTGTGTTTGCCTCAAACGTTAGATTGCGAGGAGTGCAACTACTGTGATTGCAACTAGTATGATTGCAAGTATTGTGGTTATTATGAAAGAGGCCAATATAATTGTAAGGATTATCTAATTGACTACATCTACAACAAAGGCAAGTGGTGCTATCTTGGTCATAAATGTCCTATCGTTTTCCTATGCATCGTAGATGTTTTTGTAGAATTGCATATGTAGGAATTGATTTGTATATGCTATGTTATGTCCCATATTATTCCCTAGTATTCCTTGTTTATGAGCCATCATATTGGTAGATTTCTTAGCTATGCTATTTAGACGAGGAAGGGAATCACATCATGAAAACTTATATGTTTTGAAAGACTTATGTTTTGCTAAATGACAAACCAACATGTTTTAATGAACCACTTGGGCGGAATGGCATTGATTGGGTCATCGAGTGTGGATTATGGTGGGGAATGCCGCCCAGGACACTGAGAAAAGGATTGGTTTCTTTGTTTGGAAGCTTTCGTGTGCAACCATGTGCCAATAATGAAATGGGCGGTTGGTTGAACTCAGTAGGTTGTGGTAACTCAAACCCACGTATCCAGAGATGTATATAGTGTAGGTTGGACCAGTGCGTGTCGGGTTTGGGGAGCTACTTCCCGAACGGTTCCTTCTTGGACTTCTCCCTATCATCATCCAATATGAGAGTGGTGGTACGAGCTGGACTGGCCAAGTCACATGGGTAAAGTGTACTAACCCCTGCAGGGTGTATAAACTAATCAATTAGCCGTGTCCCCGGTTATGGAAAATTTGAGCGACCTGTTACTGATGCTATGATATTTCTCACTCATCCTTATTTCTTAATTACTTAAAACTTGTTGGGTGAACATAATTGGGTGGGAGCACCTCGGAGTGAACCAGAGTGTCCTATTTATCGTAATGGAAAACTACTTTGTTACAAATGTTAGGATAAAACAGTTGCTTTATGCAAATGAGCCTGAAATCCACTTGGCCAAATAAGCATGTAGTTGATAGATATGTTGTTAACCACTTTAGCCTACTTGTCATACATTCAATGTATTGACCATTCGTGGCTGCAACGTTTCATGTTGCAGGTTATATCGTATCTGAGTAATCGTTCATAGGTCGCGAGAATCCACTCAACAATTGTTCGCCTGTGGCACATTTGGAGGATGGAGATCTACCTTGTATTCTTTTTCCGCTGTGTACTTGAATAAATAATGTAAATTCTGGATCATATTCATTGTATTTATGATGCACAGTTATATTTGGTATCATTTTGTACTATGTGTGCCAGTGAACCGATCCAGGGATTGGCACTATACACATGAACTCAGCCTTATCAGGCGAGGGTGTTACAAGATGGTATCAGAGCTATGTGTTGACTGTAGGATCGTGACCTTAGAAATGGATTAGCAATAAAAGACCTCTATTAGGAGAACTATCATATTTTATACTTATTAGAGTTCTTATATTTCTTGTCTATCTTTTCTATAACCTCTTCTTGTTCAAAATATGTTGTTGTCCATTCTTATGATACCTATATGATAGTTAGCTAAGTAAAAGAACAAATAGTATGACATAAATAAACATCTCATCACGTTTGGTTAGGTCTAGACCACCATATTTTATCTCTTTAGGAGATCATCGCTATCGTGCTAGCATATTGTTCTTACCAACTTATGTGGTATGACAATATAGGTTGCTTGATTGTTTGTACTGAACCATATTGTGTGATGCCTTATTTAAGATCTGTTATTTTGAAACTCTAAAGTGGCTGGATTTTTTGGGTGGTTTTAAAATTATTTTAATGGTGTGAATTGATTGAAATTCGTGGAATTACTGCTGCAGTTTTCTGCCTGACCTGTTGTGGCACGCGATTTTTAATATTTTATTGGTAACTCATAAAAATCTAAAAAAATAGGATCTGGAGCGTAATTACCTGTAGTACATGCACAAAAATTGGCTAAAATTCCTGGCGAGTTTAAGTTAGTACGAAAAATTCGTGAAACCTGCTGTACTATTTTGACAGATTTAGTTTAGTGCTTATATGTTGCTATGTTTTACTCTAGTATTGTTCCCAATGCTTTCAAACTATTTTGTGGTTTACTGCTATATTTAGACCCCTGTAATGTTATTATACAAGTGTTTGATTGTGTGTTGATCGCTTATGATTTTTTGCTTGTTTGTGACATTGAATGCTTCATATAGTTATGGGTAGGGTTATTTTCTTAGTCGTTTCTTTCCTATAGAATATATTCTTCCCTATCTTGAACCCTTGGAGATATAATGATGTGTTAAGTGGAAGGTTTGACAACACAATGCATTTAGGAAGGAGAATGCTTTATCTAATGGAAAAAAAGATGTGGGAGTATGAAGTGTTGAAATGATGTTATGTAGTAGATTACGCAACCTGAAAGTTGAAGTATCGATAGTTTAGTTTTAGTAGTAGCTTTGTTGATTGAATACATGGGAGTATACATAGAGCATTAGTTCGTGCCCATGAAAACATTCTTCAAGACAAGTGAGAATGCCCGAGTGATAGAAAAACGTGATTCACCTATCCTCATACAGGGTAATGATTTGGGTGCAGGATGGATTGATCACCATTCCTACTACTCTTATTATTCGCTCTTGTACTGTTGGCTTTACGAATCTTGAGTGCCCTTTTCAACCTTATCAAAGAGTCGACGTTGAGCCTAAACCCTAGAATGGTATATTGTTACACCCTTCTAAAAGCATCCATTGCTAAGCATAGGAATGTACGGTAAGGATGAATCCCAACCGTGAATTATGGGTACCGTGAAGTAAACATCCCCTATTTGCTCACCATGAGAGTTTTGCTAGTTTAAGAAGTGCTTTCTCGGAAACTATCAATCATGATGTTTAGAATGTGCAAGACACATTGTGCCAATAAAAGTCTAAAGGAGAACCAATCTGAGCTAAGTGAATCCTCGAGAAATGACCTAGTCAATTTTATTTTAAGGGTGGTAGCATCCTAATGGATCCCGAACCTTTCTTTCTTTCTAGCCTTCCCAAATCTCGGGACGAGATTTCTTTTAAGGGTGGTAGTCTGTCACATCCCAAAATTCTCCTAATTTTGGAATGTGAAATAAATAAATAAGTTTGATTGATTGTTTGACTATGTTGAAAATTCTCAAAGAGAAGAAAGTTTTTGAATACAAAATCCTCTCAACCTTGAATTCAAAATCTTATATTCTTTTGTTATGACCTAAGTAGACATATAGGCAAAAGGGCATGGATTGATTATGGATTGTAGAATTGGTGTGCAAGATTTTAAAATGAAAATCATGAAGCCTTCATAAGCATTTCATTACATCCATGCAAAGATCTCACAAACTGAATCCAAATCCTGGTATCTAAATCCTATAGTTGATTTGCCCAAATGTTCCTAAAGGAAATTAAATTGACTTTTTAAACCCATTGTTTCTAAGGAATAAATTATTGATAATTATAGCCTAAAGAGATCCAATTAATATTACAAAATTTTAGAAACCAAATTGAGCTCATTTGGAGCTATTATGAAAAAGTTATAGAATAAATACAAACAAATAAAAATATAAATAAAATGGAATATACAAGGATTTATAAACCCACTACTTGCAAACTAGTAAAAAGATAACAAATATGATCTTACAATGATCTATTCGATTTTAGAAAAATTTAGAAACAAGAATCATGTCATTTGGAGTTCGTATGCAAAAGATATGAGGGAAACAAGTAAATAGAAAAAAAAAGGAAAAAAAACTAACGGGCCGGCCCACCCGGACAGACCAACCAGGCACATACACACAGGATCGATCGGATCGCTTTAAAAAGCGTGCGAAATCTGTTTTGTCAAACCTATCTTTTTTCAAACTCTTATAACTTTTTATCTACATCTCTGAATCGACTTCCGTTTATTTCTACTTGTTCCCTACTCCAATACTTATCTCCCCACCGTCCTAAACCTACATATAAACTCGTGGAGCCACAGCTGTACGAGTTTCTCTTCTCGAAATCCCGAATCTACACATGCACGAATCTTATTTTGCTTTTTAATCCATCTAGACTTCGTTGTTTGCCTTCAGCTAAAAAACGAAGTTGTAGAACTCGTAGAAACTTTTCAATCCTAACAAACCTCACCTCTTTTCATCCACCACAGCCGGAGAATTTCGCATTGCAATATTTCAGATCTGACGGTGTAAATCCAAGATGTACTCGCGCTCGTTTCTTCAAATCCAAATTCCTTTGGTGAGAAGGTAGGAATAATGATTTCCCACAACTTTCATGTTATAAGTTTTTAAATTTGACCTACGGATTTGTCTCTCTAACACAGATCTATTTCTTGTCTATTCTGAGCCAAAATCGGGTCAATCTCTTCTTCTAGCCACCGGATCCTATCTAGACGGTCGAGATCCAATCAAACCGGTGCGTGCCAATGTCGTCATCCCGTTCAACTTCCTCATCAATGCCACGTCAACGTCAGGTCAACATCTAGTCCCAGTCAGCATGCAAAGTCAACCTGTCCAGTCAGCGAAATATTCTCTAGAATATTCCGTTCGAATTTAAAATTGCATACTATAGATCTAACTTGTAAAATTTATTAAAAATTCATACCACGTCCAAAAATTGTGTATAATATATCAAATTGAAGATAATTTTACGTAGAATCATCTTATCAGAATAGATCCAACTTTTACTGTACGTGGTTACTGCAGTAATTTAATTAGTTTTAATGCTCTTTTAGGTTAATAAATTCATAAGAAATTATCTGTAACTCTGAAAAATATGAACAATATATCAAATTGAAGCTACTGTAATTTACATTAATAATATCTGGTTAGATATAGCCTTTTCCGATTATTTAACCCGCAGCAATTTAATTAGTTTGAATGGCCTTATAAATCATTAAATTCATAGTAAATTAATTGCTTGTCACAAAAATATAAATGATATACCGATGGAAAGCTGGTTCCATGTAGATCATCAATATGAAATTAGTTTAGCCTTTGACTGTAAGGTTTTGCCGTGAATATTTAAATGGTTTAATGGCTTATTTAGAGTAAAAAATTCATAAGAAAATAAATACTATTCAAAAAATTATAAATATTATGTCCCTGAAATCACAAGTCCATGGAGATTACAGATATAATTTTAGTTTGATTTTTAGAGAAGAGAAACTATATGAATCATTTAAAACCCATTAAACACTATTTAAATCATACAAAAAGATCTATAACTCCGATTAGGGTGAATCCAAGTGCTATGGTTTTGTATTGACAATATGTATACAGAGAAATTGCATGACAAATTATTTGGTACTGTTAAAACAGAAATTCATACAGAAATGTTTAAACCCATTGAAATAGTGTTTTAATCATAGGAAAATATCTATAACTCCTTTTTAGGTGATTCAAATTGGCACTGTCTCTAAATTGCATTACCTCTATCCAGTAGCATCTAGTTCACAATTTAATACGACATAAACATATTTAGTTCAATTAAAGTGGTATACACCATATTAAATCAATACAACTTTAGTAATAAAAGCTTTAGTGCATTAAATGACTTTCCACATGCATCATGTAATCTAACTATGTTCAGAACACTAAATACAACCATTGTGACTCATTAAATCGTCATGCATGCATCTGTTCATCATTGTTTTCTTGTAATGTTGCACTGTTGTATGTTTGCAATGTTTTGAATGGTGTTTGTTGTGTTTGCCTCAAATGTTAGATTGCGAGGAGTGCAACTACTGTGATTGAAACTACTATGATTGCAAGTATTGTGGTTATTACGAAAGAGGCCAATATAATTGTAAGGATTATCTAATCGACTACATCTACAACAAAGGTGTAACACCCTTAGAATCGGACCTATGCAAGTTTTAGCGATTCCCGCCGAACCCGCATAGAAACGATTCAATGGTGCCCACCAGGCACTTTCGTGCGGGTGGAAAACGAAGTAATAACATTACACAACAGTCCTCGATGGGACCCGCAGAACAGATATATATAACAGCGACTCAAAAGAGTCAAGAATACAGATATAATATACAAAGATCCAATCACCTTGAAAATGATAGGGCGTCCGACTACGGACAAGATGCAAATGGGGCTAAGAGCCCTGAAGAATAACCAATGGCGTCCATAACCCTGCCCAGGCCAAGCCGGAAGGGTAACCCTGCTAACGACGTCGATCTCAAAACCTGCTCAAACAAAAGGGGTGCCGACAAAGGCAAAGGAAAAAGAGGAGCGTCAGTACTGAGGCCAGTACACAGCGAGACTAGAATTCGGCGGTCCTCGCCTACATAGGTATGGTGGACTGAAGCGGCAGCGGCAGCATGCAATAAACAACCTATAGAGACTCGACACAACTGGCGGCTATTAGAGAGGGGTGAGAAAGAACTATTCGGAACCAATCCTGATACGACCACCAAACAAACCCATCCTGGCGTTTCCCCCTCGAGACCCATCGAGGAAGTCCACCGAGGAACTCACACAGTTGGCAGTTTTATTTATTCAGTTATCATTGCAGCAATTACTAGTCATATTTGGATAATCATCCTGATAAAATAAGCAGTGGGCACTTTTAGTTAATCCTTCCGTTGTAGTTGCAACAATTAGTAATCAGATATAATTAGCATGAGATAACCCCAAAACCCAGCAGTTGTTGGTACTTTTATTCAGCCATTCCGTTGTAGTTGCCATAATTACTAGTCAGGTACAATGGTCGCAAGCGACACTCCAAACAAGCAATTGTGGGCAGTATTATTTAGCCATTCCATTATAGTGGAGCTGATTACTAGTCATTATAAAGTCAAATTTATAGCAATAAACTTTAGTTATGCTTTTCTATGGTCGAGATACTGTGCTCCAAGTCGTCCATAACCGCGGACACGGCTTTCAGAAAGTTTTACCCGGCCGGGGTGCACCAATAGCAACACACACTCGATCAACCTCGGAAAAACCAAATCAAAACCCAACGAGGCCTTCACGACAAAGCAATCACAGGATTCAGAAATATTTCAGGGGGCCACCCCTTAAAGTAGACCCGCAACGAAGTTAGCTGACTTCGAGACGGCCTCAAGGTTTGTGGGGCCGGCTATAAACGACTGGGAACCCGAAAGTGTGGCTGGGCTTGTCGATACCGCGAAAACGGGTCACAATTCCTAAACAGTACAGTGTGCTCCTCGCACAATCGTAAATACAGAAGTAGCATGGCATAAGTACAGGATAGTAAATAAAACCTCAAACTAGTTTGTGGCCCCAAGAAATAAGACTGAATCAAGCTCTGGCTCAGGGGGGTCCCATATACCTCCCGGATGTGGATAGCGCGATAAAACAAGGAACATGTATCAAGTACTCGGGGTCCTACGGGACACAAGTGGGCGTTCGGAAACCAAATATTATCTATCACCCACCGATGCCTCTGCTTACTTCAATTTTAGTTGTTAAACAGGAATTAAAGTGAATGATAAGTAAAACTATGATCATCTCCAACATTAAACATACGACAATACATCAACAACTGTGGCACTGAACGACACGCAACAGCACTTGAGCAAGCGACTACGACGCGCAAGTCCAACTATCTACCAAACAACAGGTAATAGGATGTGTCCAAGGCAATATAGGGCTGCACGGTATATCACAGGTACGGAAACTAAAGCATCGCAACACAGATAGCAATAGATCAACAGGAGGGAATAAATACTATAAAAGTAAGATAGGTAGAAAGGGGGAGATGCTCGTCTGAAAACATTGTCGAAAGGTTCATCCGAAGATCGGGGCGGAGCTCACATCAACTCAACGGCCTTATCCGCGAAGAAGCAAAACACTAGAAGAAACACCGGATGCAATATTTAATACTACGGCATAAGATCGGCATGATGCATGTATGATGCATGACATGGCGAAGGTGCGATGCAATTAGGTCACATTAAGCGGAACCGGGGTCCCGACATTATTTAGGTGGTTCATGTTGTTTAACTACCCCGCAATTTAAATGTTGTTTAACAAGGCAGAAATATATCAGCGGTTCGCTACACAAGTTTAAATAAGGCCGATATGGGACTAGATTTGCCCGCATATGGACCCCATATTTAATTATAGGGTGAATCGGCCTAAGGCCCCCAACCACATGAATGTATGCATGCAAGACAATTATTATGCGACAAGTTGTTATTATATTATAAAATAGGGTTCCGGGAAGGGGTTCACACATTAGAGTCTCGACGATCTTGGGGTTCCGGGGTTCGGGGTCCGGTCTCGGGGTTCAGGGTTCGACGGGTTCGTTCTCGGACTCCGGAGGTAGGTCTTGTCGCATCCGTGAAGGAGGGCTTGGCGTCCCGAAAGGAGTACTTGGTTCGGTGTCGGGGGCGCATCGGATTCTCCCGGTCGCTGTCGTTCTTGTCGTCGGCAGATCTTGCCGGGTCCCACGGGGTCGATCTTGCCGTTGCGAGGGTCTTGTCGGGTCCGCGCCATCGCGTCGGTCTTGGCGTTCGGAATGCAGCACTTGGTGTCCGGGACGGAGTGCTTGTTGAACCAGTGGCGTTCTTGGCGGTCATCGGGTCCGGACTTCGCCTCCGGGAACGGGTCTTCAGGGTCTGGGCATCTTATCCATGCTGGAGATCTTGTCGGCCGTGACGGTGGTCTTGTCGGTTCCGGGAGGGAGAACTTGGGTCGGCATCGGATCGGTCTGGTGCTCGGCTATCAATACTGGTCGTTCTCGTGGCGCTCATGATGTGCCGCGGCATCCCAACACACTTGCCCGACTTGCTGCAGAACTTGGCGGGCCGCGGCGCACTCGTCAACTCTTGCACGGAGACAGATGGTGGCGCAGCGTGATCCCCACAGGTGGTGCACGGAGGCAAAGGCGGCGAGGGGCTCGACGGCGAGAGGTCAGGGCCGACGAGGCCAGGGGCGGCGCGGTGCTCGGCAGACGGCGTCGGGGTCGGCGGGCTCCAGCGGCAGGGCCGCAGCGGAAGCTCGGGGCGGCACTTGGGAGGAGAAGGCTCCGGGCGGCGGGGCGACGCAGGGAGAGGACCGGCGAGGCGGGGCCGGCTCGAGGGTCGCTGGGACGGCGCGGGAAGAGGCAGACGGGTGGAGGCTCGGGCGGTGGAGGTGGAGCGGCGGTGGTTGTCGGGGAGGACCGGACCCGGCCGGAGCGGAGGCGTCGAGCGCCGACGATGGGGCGCGGCGATGGGCACCTGGTGGCGGCGAGCTTGGCGGGCGGAGCTGCGGAGCTGGGGACGGCGAGGCGAAGCGCGGAGGAGGGAGGCAGCGGCCGGCGGAGGTGGGAGACGACGCGGGGAGGCCCGAGGCGGCGCGCGCAGGCCGGCGGCGAGCGGGGCCGCGCGGAGAGGACGGGGAGGCGCGCGGTCGGCGAGGTGGAGGGAGGCATCGAGGAGGCGATGCGGGGCACGGCGGCGGGAGGTGCGGGAGAAGGCCAGGGCGGAGCGGCGCTGCGCCGGCGAGGTTGCGGGGTTGGGGGAGGCCGGCGGGGTCGGGTGCCTGGGGAAGACGCGCGGTGGGGACGGGCACCGCGTGGGGCTGCGGGGTGGGCAGGGCGTGCGGGGTGTGTGTGTGGGGCCCTGGGGCGTGGGCCCGGGGGGGTGTGGCGTGTGTGAGTTGTGTGGGTGTGGCCAGCGTGTGTGCGTGGTGGTGTGAGTGGGTTGAGTGGGGCCGGTTGGTGGGGGTGGTGATTGGGAGAGAGAAAAGGGAGGGAGAGAGAGTTGGGGTGTGAGGTGGCAGATTGGGGTTGGTTAGGGGGAGGGAGAGGGTGAGGTGTCAGGAGGCCATTGGTGGGGGTGAGGTGGCTGGTTGGGGGGTAGATTAGGTGTAGGTAGCTGTAGGATTTTAGGGGGACCGATTTTAGGCTCTGGGGGTGGTCGTTCGGGTCGGTTCGGCCCGTTCGACTGCCCCCACCAAAAATAATTTAACATTTTATTTAATTTGCAAACATTTTTGTAACTAGTTTTTAGACAAACAAAATACCCGGAAGCAGCCGGGGGTTTAATTTGAAATAGAAGGAGGGCTAGTTTCGGAAAACCATAGTCTTTCGCAACATAGTTTCAGGAAAAATTAATATGCATGATGATGTAATGATGATGCAATGCACAAAAACAACGCGATTTTCTAGTAGTGGAATTGCGGGATGCCACAATTCGACACCACTAACAATGGATCTCGCCCTCGGGATCCGCCTCATGGTACCGGAAAGAAGGTCGGCGATCTGAATCTTCTCGCTTCGTGTAGATCTTCGCGACACCACTAACAAGAGGTCGTTGTTCCTGATCGTCAAGAGAACACTCCGGAGAAACAAAGGACGAAGGTAGAGGTATCAAATGAATAAAGCCACCTCTAACTTCCGTGGACGGAGTAAAATTGCTGGATCCACTGATTCGATGTACAAGAGCGATTGATAAGAGTAGTGGTATGGTAGTTACTCCATCCCGCACTCAAACCATTACTCTGCACACGAATAGGCGGATTATGCAACCAACTCTCGGAATTAGACTGAAGATCTCGACAAGCGAGGTTCAGAAACAAAGAAGTTATGCGGACTCTGCATCGGATCTGGCGTAGATGATGTCATCACATCGGGAAACACCGGAAGATACAGCAGAAATCGTATGAAAGACACAATGATTAGGTTTCGCGATGGTTCCATTGGCATGAACAACACATGCTCAAGGTATACTCCAACTTCACCAATGCTCGTCCTTCTCATATGTTTTTCAACGACACGGATATCCAGCAAGGAACACATATGGACAAAGAGCTCAAGAACAAAAGATTGGAGGAAGGTACAACAGACAAGTTGCAGATTGATGATCGTAGCACCTCCGTTACAAAAGGGAGAAACGAAACCCTGAAGGTACGAAGGAAACCCAACCACGAGAAATCCTGGACTCGAAGAGAGAGAAGAGAGCGGATTCAAAACACGTAGAGGTAAGAGAAGAACAGCAAAGGGGTAAGGAGTAAAATCAGACCTAACCAGAACTATCCAACCGATTTTCAAAAATAGTTTTGACACTTCTACTTCGGCCGTTAGCTAGGTTATCCTACAGGCTGGACTTGTGGGGTATCGCAACTGCTGAGCTCTGATACAACTCTGTAACACCCTCAGAATCGGACCTATGCAAGTTTTAGCGATTCCCGCCGAACCCGCATAGAAACGATTCAAAGGTGCCCACCAGGCACTTTCGTGCGGGTGGAAAACGAAGTAATAACATTACACAACAATCCTCGATGGGACCCACAGAACAGATATATATAATAGCGACTCAAAAGAGTCAAGAATACAGATATAATATACAAAGATCCAATCACCTTGAAAATGATAGGGCATCCGACTATGGACAAGATGCAAATGGGGCTAAGAGCCCTGAAGAATAACCAATGGCGTCCATAACATTGCCCAGGCCAAGCCGGAAGGGTAACCCTACTAACGACGTCGATCTCAAAACCTGCTCAAACAAAAGGGGTGCCGACAAAGGCAAAGGAAAAAGAGGAGCGTCAGTACTGAGGCCAGTACACGGCGAGACTAGAATTCGGCGGTCCTCGCCTACATAGGTATGGTGGACTGAAGCGGCAGCGGCAGCATGCACTAAACAACCTATAGAGACTCGACACAACTGGCGGCTATTAGAGAGGGGTGAGAAAGAACTATTCGGAACCAATCCTGATACGACCACCAAACAAACCCATCCTGGCGTTTCCCCCTCGAGACCCATCGAGGAAGTCCACCGAGGAACTCACACAGTTGGCAGTTTTATTTATTCAGTTATCGTTGCAGCAATTACTAGTCATATTTGGATAATCATCCTGATAAAATAAGCAGTGGGCACTTTTAGTTAATCCTTCCGTTGTAGTTGCAACAATTACTAATCAGATACAATTAGCATGAGATAACCCCAAAACCCAGCAGTTGTTGGTACTTTTATTCAGCCATTCCGTTGTAGTTGCCATAATTACTAGTCAGGTACAATGGTCGCAAGCGACACTCCAAACAAGCAATTGTGGGCAGTATTATTTAGCCATTCCATTATAGTGGAGCTGATTACTAGTCATTATAAAGTCAAATTTATAGCAAAAAACTTTAGTTATGCTTTTCTATGGTCGAGATACTGTGCTCCAAGTCGTCCATAACCGCGGACACGGCTTTCAGAAAGTTTTACCCGGCCGGGGTGCACCAATAGCAACACACACTCGATCAACCTCGGAAAAACCAAATCAAAACCCAACGAGGCCTTCACGACAAAGCAATCACAGGATTCAGAAATATTTCAGGGGGCCACCCCTTAAAGTAGACCCGCAACGAAGTTAGCTGACTTCGAGACGGCCTCAAGGTTTGTGGGGCCGGCTGTAAACGACTGGGAACCCGAAAGTGTGGCTGGGCTTGTCGATACCGCGAAAACGGGTCACAATTCCTAAACAATACAGTGTGCTCCTCGCACAATCGTAAATACAGAAGTAGCATGGCATAAGTACAGGATAGTAAATAAAACCTCAAACTAGTTTGTGGCCCCAAGAAATAAGACTGAATCAAGCTCTGGCTCAGGGGGGTCCCATATACCTCCCGGATGTGGATAGCGCGATAAAACAAGGAACATGTATCAAGTACTCGGGGTCCTACGGGACACAAGTGGGCGTTCGGAAACCAAATATTATCTATCACCCACCGATGCCTCTGCTTACTTCAATTTTAGTTGTTAAACAGGAATTAAAGTGAATGATAAGTAAAACTATGATCATCTCCAACATTAAACATACGACAATACATCAACAACTGTGGCACTGAACGACACGCAACAGCACTTGAGCAAGCGACTACGACGCGCAAGTCCAACTATCTACCAAACAACAGGTAATAGGATGTGTCCAAGGCAATATAGGGCTGCACGGTATATCACAGGTACGGAAACTAAAGCATCGCAACACAGATAGCAATAGATCAACAGGAGGGAATAAATACTATAAAAGTAAGATAGGTAGAAAGGGGGAGATGCTCGCCTGAAAACATTGTCGAAAGGTTCATCCGAAGATCGGGGCGGAGCTCACATCAACTCAACGGCCTTATCCGCGAAGAAGCAAAACACTAGAAGAAACACCGGATGCAATATTTAATACTACGGCATAAGATCGGCATGATGCATGTATGATGCATGACATGGCGAAGGTGCGATGCAATTAGGTCACATTAAGCGGAACCGGGGTCCCGACATTATTTAGGTGGTTCATGGTGTTTAACTACCCCGCAATTTAAATGTTGTTTAACAAGGCAGAAATATATCAGCGGTTCGCTACACAAGTTTAAATAAGGCCGATATGGGACTAGATTTGCCCGCATATGGACCCCATATTTAATTATAGGGTGAATCGGCCTAAGGCCCCCAACCACATGAATGTATGCATGCAAGACAATTATTATGCGACAAGTTGTTATTATATTATAAAATAGGGTTCCGGGAAGGGGTTCACACATTAGAGTCTCGACGATCTTGGGGTTCCGGGGTTCGGGGTCCGGTCTCGGGGTTCAGGGTTCGACGGGTTCGTTCTCGGACTCCGGAGGTAGGTCTTGTCGCATCCGTGAAGGAGGGCTTGGCGTCCCGAAAGGAGTACTTGGTTCGGTGTCGGGGGCGCATCGGATTCTCCCGGTCGATGTCGTTCTTGTCGTCGGCAGATCTTGCCGGGTCCCACGGGGTCGATCTTGCCGTTGCGAGGGTCTTGTCGGGTCCGCGCCATCGCGTCGGTCTTGGCGTTCGGAATGCAGCACTTGGTGTCCGGGACGGAGTGCTTGTTGAACCAGTGGCGTTCTTGGCGGTCATCGGGTCCGGACTTCGCCTCCGGGAACGGGTCTTCAGGGTCTGGGCATCTTATCCATGCTGGAGATCTTGTCGGCCGTGACGGTGGTCTTGTCGGTTCCGGGAGGGAGAACTTGGGTCGGCATCGGATCGGTCTGGTGCTCGGCTATCAATACTGGTCTTTCTCGTGGCGCTCATGATGTGCCGCGGCATCCCAACACACTTGCCCGACTTGCTGCAGAACTTGGCGGGCCGCGGCGCACTCGTCAACTCTTGCACGGAGACAGATGGTGGCGCAGCGTGATCCCCACAGGTGGTGCACGGAGGCAAAGGCGGCGAGGGGCTCGACGGCGAGAGGTCAGGGCCGACGAGGCCAGGGGCGGCGCGGTGCTCGGCAGACGGCGTCGGGGTCGGCGGGCTCCAGCGGCAGGGCCGCAGCGGAAGCTCGGGGCGGCACTTGGGAGGAGAAGGCTCCGGGCGGCGGGGCGACGCAGGGAGAGGACCGGCGAGGCGGGGCCGGCTCGAGGGTCGCTGGGACGGCGCGGGAAGAGGCAGACGGGTGGAGGCTCGGGCGGTGGAGGTGGAGCGGCGGTGGTTGTCGGGGAGGACCGGACCCGGCCGGAGCGGAGGCGTCGAGCGCCGACGATGGGGCGCGGCGATGGGCACCTGGTGGCGGCGAGCTTGGCGGGCGGAGCTGCGGAGCTGGGGACGGCGAGGCGAAGCGCGGAGGAGGGAGGCAGCGGCCGGCGGAGGTGGGAGACGACGCGGGGAGGCCCGAGGCGGCGCGCGCAGGCCGGCGGCGAGCCGGGCCGCGCGGAGAGGACGGGGAGGCGCGCGGTCGGCGAGGTGGAGGGAGGCATCGAGGAGGCGATGCGGGGCACGGCGGCGGGAGGTGCGGGAGAAGGCCAGGGCGGAGCGGCGCTGCGCCGGCGAGGTTGCGGGGTTGGGGGAGGCCGGCGGGGTCGGGTGCCTGGGGAAGACGCGCGGTGGGGACGGGCACCGCGTGGGGCTGCGGGGAGGGCAGGGTGTGCGGGGTGTGTGTGTGGGGCCCTGGGGCGTGGGCCCGGGGGGGTGTGGCGTGTGTGAGTTGTGTGGGTGTGGCCAGCGTGTGTGCGTGGTGGTGTGAGTGGGTTGAGTGGGGCCGGTTGGTGGGGGTGGTGATTGGGAGAGAGAAAAGGGAGGGAGAGAGAGTTGGGGTGTGAGGTGGCAGATTGGGGTTGGTTAGGGGGAGGGAGAGGGTGAGGTGTCAGGAGGCCATTGGTGGGGGTGAGGTGGCTGGTTGGGGGTAGATTAGGTGTAGGTAGCTGTAGGATTTTAGGGGGACCGATTTTAGGTTCTGGGGGTGGTCGTTCGGGTCGGTTCGGCCCGTTCGACTGCCCCCACCAAAAATAATTTAACATTTTATTTAATTTGCAAACATTTTTGTAACTAGTTTTTAGACAAACAAAATACCCGGAAGCAGCCGGGGGTTTAATTTGAAATAGAAGGAGGGCTAGTTTCGGAAAACCATAGTCTTTCGCAACATAGTTTCAGGAAAAATTAATATGCATGATGATGTAATGATGATGCAATGCACAAAAACAACGCGATTTTCTAGTAGTGGAATTGCGGGATGCCACAATTCGACACCACTAACAATGGATCTCGCCCTCGAGATCCGCCTCATGGTACCGGAAAGAAGGTCGGCGATCTGAATCTTCTCGCTTCGTGTAGATCTTCGCGACACCACTAACAAGAGGTCGTTGTTCCTGATCGTCAAGAGAACACTCCGGAGAAACAAAGGACGAAGGTAGAGGTATCAAACGAATAAAGCCACCTCTAACTTCCGTGGACGGAGTAAAATTGCTGGATCCACTGATTCGATGTACAAGAGCGATTGATAAGAGTAGTGGTATGGTAGCTACTCCATCCCGCACTCAAACCATTACTCTGCACACGAATAGGCGGATTATGCAACCAACTCTCGGAATTAGACTGAAGATCTCGACAAGCGAGGTTCGGAAACAAAGAAGTTATGCGGACTCTGCATCGGATCTGGCGTAGATGATGTCATCACATCGGGAAACACCGGAAGATACAGCAGAAATCGTATGAAAGACACAATGATTAGGTTTCGCGATGGTTCCATTGGCATGAACAACACATGCTCAAGGTATACTCCAACTTCACCAATGCTCGTCCTTCTCATATGTTTTTCAACGACACGGATATCCAGCAAGGAACACATATGGACAAAGAGCTCAAGAACAAAAGATTGGAGGAAGGTACAACAGACAAGTTGCAGATTGATGATCGTAGCACCTCCGTTACAAAAGGGAGAAACGAAACCCTGAAGGTACGACGGAAACCCAACCACGAGAAATCCTGGACTCGAAGAGAGAGAAGAGAGCGGATTCAAAACACGTAGAGGTAAGAGAAGAATAGCAAAGGGGTAAGGAGTAAAATCAGACCTAACCAGAACTATCCAACCGATTTTCAAAAATAGTTTTGACACTTCTACTTCGGCCGTTAGCTAGGTTATCCTACAGGCTGGACTTGTGGGGTATCGCAACTGCTGAGCTCTGATACAACTCTGTAACACCCTCAGAATCGGACCTATGCAAGTTTTAGCGATTCCCGCCGAACCCGCATAGAAACGATTCAAAGGTGCCCACCAGGCACTTTCGTGCGGGTGGAAAACGAAGTAATAACATTACACAACAATCCTCGATGGGACCCACAGAACAGATATATATAACAGCGACTCAAAAGAGTCAAGAATACAGATATAATATACAAAGATCCAATCACCTTGAAAATGATAGGGCGTCCGACTATGGACAAGATGCAAATGGGGCTAAGAGCCCTGAAGAATAACCAATGGCGTCCATAACATTGCCCAGGCCAAGCCGGAAGGGTAACCCTACTAACGACGTCGATCTCAAAACCTGCTCAAACAAAAGGGGTGCCGACAAAGGCAAAGGAAAAAGAGGAGCGTCAGTACTGAGGCCAGTACACGGCGAGACTAGAATTCGGCGGTCCTCGCCTACATAGGTATGGTGGACTGAAG
This sequence comes from Avena sativa, assembly GCA_916181665.1. Lineage (NCBI taxonomy): Eukaryota > Viridiplantae > Streptophyta > Magnoliopsida > Poales > Poaceae > Avena > Avena sativa. The sequence continues at coordinate 174,870,276 of OV702280.1, forward strand.
CGGCAGCGGCAGCATGCACTAAACAACCTATAGAGACTCGACACAACTGGCGGCTATTAGAGAGGGGTGAGAAAGAACTATTCGGAACCAATCCTGATACGACCACCAAACAAACCCATCCTGGCGTTTCCCCCTCGAGACCCATCGAGGAAGTCCACCGAGGAACTCACACAGTTGGCAGTTTTATTTATTCAGTTATCGTTGCAGCAATTACTAGTCATATTTGGATAATCATCCTGATAAAATAAGCAGTGGGCACTTTTAGTTAATCCTTCCGTTGTAGTTGCAACAATTACTAATCAGATACAATTAGCATGAGATAACCCCAAAACCCAGCAGTTGTTGGTACTTTTATTCAGCCATTCCGTTGTAGTTGCCATAATTACTAGTCAGGTACAATGGTCGCAAGCGACACTCCAAACAAGCAATTGTGGGCAGTATTATTTAGCCATTCCATTATAGTGGAGCTGATTACTAGTCATTATAAAGTCAAATTTATAGCAAAAAACTTTAGTTATGCTTTTCTATGGTCGAGATACTGTGCTCCAAGTCGTCCATAACCGCGGACACGGCTTTCAGAAAGTTTTACCCGGCCGGGGTGCACCAATAGCAACACACACTCGATCAACCTCGGAAAAACCAAATCAAAACCCAACGAGGCCTTCACGACAAAGCAATCACAGGATTCAGAAATATTTCAGGGGGCCACCCCTTAAAGTAGACCCGCAACGAAGTTAGCTGACTTCGAGACGGCCTCAAGGTTTGTGGGGCCGGCTGTAAACGACTGGGAACCCGAAAGTGTGGCTGGGCTTGTCGATACCGCGAAAACGGGTCACAATTCCTAAACAGTACAGTGTGCTCCTCGCACAATCGTAAATACAGAAGTAGCATGGCATAAGTACAGGATAGTAAATAAAACCTCAAACTAGTTTGTGGCCCCAAGAAATAAGACTGAATCAAGCTCTGGCTCAGGGGGGTCCCATATACCTCCCGGATGTGGATAGCGCGATAAAACAAGGAACATGTATCAAGTACTCGGGGTCCTACGGGACACAAGTGGGCGTTCGGAAACCAAATATTATCTATCACCCACCGATGCCTCTGCTTACTTCAATTTTAGTTGTTAAACAGGAATTAAAGTGAATGATAAGTAAAACTATGATCATCTCCAACATTAAACATACGACAATACATCAACAACTGTGGCACTGAACGACACGCAACAGCACTTGAGCAAGCGACTACGACGCGCAAGTCCAACTATCTACCAAACAACAGGTAATAGGATGTGTCCAAGGCAATATAGGGCTGCACGGTATATCACAGGTACGGAAACTAAAGCATCGCAACACAGATAGCAATAGATCAACAGGAGGGAATAAATACTATAAAAGTAAGATAGGTAGAAAGGGGGAGATGCTCGCCTGAAAACATTGTCGAAAGGTTCATCCGAAGATCGGGGCGGAGCTCACATCAACTCAACGGCCTTATCCGCGAAGAAGCAAAACACTAGAAGAAACACCGGATGCAATATTTAATACTACGGCATAAGATCGGCATGATGCATGTATGATGCATGACATGGCGAAGGTGCGATGCAATTAGGTCACATTAAGCGGAACCGGGGTCCCGACATTATTTAGGTGGTTCATGCTGTTTAACTACCCCGCAATTTAAATGTTGTTTAACAAGGCAGAAATATATCAGCGGTTCGCTACACAAGTTTAAATAAGGCCGATATGGGACTAGATTTGCCCGCATATGGACCCCATATTTAATTATAGGGTGAATCGGCCTAAGGCCCCCAACCACATGAATGTATGCATGCAAGACAATTATTATGCGACAAGTTGTTATTATATTATAAAATAGGGTTCCGGGAAGGGGTTCACACATTAGAGTCTCGACGATCTTGGGGTTCCGGGGTTCGGGGTCCGGTCTCGGGGTTCAGGGTTCGACGGGTTCGTTCTCGGACTCCGGAGGTAGGTCTTGTCGCATCCGTGAAGGAGGGCTTGGCGTCCCGAAAGGAGTACTTGGTTCGGTGTCGGGGGCGCATCGGATTCTCCCGGTCGCTGTCGTTCTTGTCGTCGGCAGATCTTGCCGGGTCCCACGGGGTCGATCTTGCCGTTGCGAGGGTCTTGTCGGGTCCGCGCCATCGCGTCGGTCTTGGCGTTCGGAATGCAGCACTTGGTGTCCGGGACGGAGTGCTTGTTGAACCAGTGGCGTTCTTGGCGGTCATCGGGTCCGGACTTCGCCTCCGGGAACGGGTCTTCAGGGTCTGGGCATCTTATCCATGCTGGAGATCTTGTCGGCCATGACGGTGGTCTTGTCGGTTCCGGGAGGGAGAACTTGGGTCGGCATCGGATCGGTCTGGTGCTCGGCTATCAATACTGGTCTTTCTCGTGGCGCTCATGATGTGCCGCGGCATCCGAACACACTTGCCCGACTTGCTGCAGAACTTGGCGGGCCGCGGCGCACTCGTCAACTCTTGCACGGAGACAGATGGTGGCGCAGCGTGATCCCCACAGGTGGTGCACGGAGGCAAAGGCGGCGAGGGGCTCGACGGCGAGAGGTCAGGGCCGACGAGGCCAGGGGCGGCGCGGTGCTCGGCAGACGGCGTCGGGGTCGGCGGGCTCCAGCGGCAGGGCCGCAGGGGAAGCTCGGGGCGGCACTTGGGAGGAGAAGGCTCCGGGCGGCGGGGCGACGCAGGGAGAGGACCGGCGAGGCGGGGCCGGCTCGAGGGTCGCTGGGACGGCGCGGGAAGAGGCAGACGGGCGGAGGCTCGGGCGGTGGAGGTGGAGCGGCGGTGGTTGTCAGGGAGGACCGGACCCGGCCGGAGCGGAGGCATCGAGCGCCGACGATGGGGCGCGGCGACGGGCACCTGGTGGCGGCGAGCTTGGCGGGCGGAGCTGGGGACGGCGAGGCGAAGCGCGGAGGAGGGAGGCAGCGGCCGGCGGAGGTGGGAGACGACGCGGGGAGGCCCGAGGCGGCGCGCGCAGGCCGGCGGCGAGCGGGGCCGCGCGGAGAGGACGGGGAGGCGCGCGGTCGGCGAGGTGGAGGGAGGCGTCGAGGAGGCGATGCGGGGCACGGCGGCGGGAGGTGCGGGAGAAGGCCAGGGCGGAGCGGCGCTGCGCCGGCGAGGTTGCGGGGTTGGGGGAGGCCGGCGGGGTCGGGTGCCTGGGGAAGACGCGCGGTGGGGACGGGCACCGCGTGGGGCTGCGGGGTGGGCAGGGCGTGCGGGGTGTGTGTGGGGCCCTGGGGCGTGGGCCCGGGGGGGTGTGGCGTGTGTGAGTTGTGTGGGTGTAGCCAGCGTGTGTGCGTGGTGGTGTGAGTGGGTTGAGTGGGGCCGGTTGGTGGGGGTGGTGATTGGGAGAGAGAAAAGGGAGGGAGAGAGAGTTGGGGTGTGAGGTGGCAGATTGGGGTTGGTTAGGGGGAGGGAGAGGGTGAGGTGTCAGGAGGCCATTGGTGGGGGTGAGGTGGCTGGTTGGGGGGTAGATTAGGTGTAGGTAGCTGTAGGATTTTAGGGGGACCGATTTTAGGTTCTGGGGGTGGTCGTTCGGGTCGGTTCGGCCCGTTCGACTGCCCCCACCAAAAATAATTTAACATTTTATTTAATTTGCAAATATTTTTGTAACTAGTTTTTAGACAAACAAAATACCCGGAAGCAGCCGGGGGTTTAATTTGAAATAGAAGGAGGGCTAGTTTCGGAAAACCATAGTCTTTCGCAACATAGTTTCAGGAAAAATTAATATGCATGATGATGTAATGATGATGCAATGCACAAAAACAATGCGATTTTCTAGTAGTGGAATTGCGGGATGCCACAAAAGGCAAGTGGTGCTATCTTGGTCATAAATGTCCTATCGTTTTCCTATGCATCGTAGATGTTTTTGTAGAATTGCATATGTAGGAATTGAATTTGTATATGCTATGTTATGTCCCATATTATTCCCTAGTATTCCTTGTTTATGAGCCATCGTATTGCTAGATTGCTTAGCTATGCTATTTAGACGAGGAAGGGAATCACATCATGAAAAGTTATATGTTTTGAAAGGCTTATGTTTTGCTAAATGACAAACCAACATGTTTTAATGAACCACCTGGGCGGAATGGCATTGATTGGGTCATCGAGTGTGGATTATGGTGGGGAATACCGCCCAGGACACTGAGAAAAGGATTGGTTTCTTTGTTTGGAAGCTTTCGTGTGCAACCATGTGCCAATAATGAAATGGGCGGTTGGTTGAACTCAGTAGGTTGTGATAACTCAAACCCACGTATCCAGAGATGTTGATAGTGTAGGTTGGACCGGTGCGTGTCGGGTTTGGGGAGATACTTCCCGAACGGTTCCTTCTTGGACTTCTCCCTATCATCACCCAATATGAGAGTGGTGGTACGAGCTGGACTGGCCAAGTCACATGGGTAAAGTGTACTAACCTCTGCAGGGTGTATAAACTAATCGATTAGCCATGTCCCCGGTTATGGACAATTTGAGCGACCTGTTACTGATGCTATGATATTTCTCACTCATCCTTATTTCTTAATTACTTAAAACTTGTTGGGTGAACATAATTGGGTAGGAGCACCTGGGAGTGAACCAGAGTGTCCTATTTATCGTAATGGAAAACTACTTTGTTACAAATGTTAGGATAAAACTGTTGCTTTATGCAAATGAGCCTGAACTCCACTTGGCCAAATAAGCATGTAGTTGATAGATATGTTGTTAACCACTTTAGCCTAGTGCCATTCATTCAATGTATTGACCATTCGTGGATGCAACGTTTCATGTTGCAGGTTATATCGTATCTAAGTGATCGTTCATAGGTCACGAGACTCCACTCAACAATTGTTCGCCTGTGGCACATTTGGAGGATGGAGATCTACCTTGTATTCGTTTTCTGCTGTGTACTTGAATAAATAATGTAAATTATGGATCATATTCATTGTATTTATGATGCACAGTTATATTTGGTATCATTTTGTACTGTGTGTGCCAGTGAACCGATCCAGGGATTGGCACTATACACATGAACTCAGCCTTATCAGGCAAGGGTGTTACAGTGACTGTTGTACTTGGTTGCAAGCTAAGTTATATAATGGTGAGTTGCTTTCTTCTATGAGTTGTGCAATGCTAAGTGTGATGCTTCTTGTTCATGTCCTTTTTATCGACACTTCACTCCATAAACCTATGGACATGCTTACTAAGCTCAGTATTTGCTTGGGGACAAGCGAAGTCTAAGCTTGGGGGAGTTGATACGCCCAATTTGCATCACCATTCTATATCATAATTTACCTCTATTTATTGATATTTGTCTTATTATGAGGTATTACTGATGGCTTTTCATCTGTTTATGCATGTTGGATGATTCCTGGAGGATGGACTGCCGTAGTCTGGATTCTGATGGAAAAGAAGGCATTTCGGTGCAATTTCGCGAAGATCAGAAAAATACCAGAAAAATATGGAAACATATTATTTTACCAGAAGACGAAGGAAGCCAGAAGGAGGGACGGAGTTGGGCCTCAGGGGGCCCACACCCCCTAGGCGCAGGCCCACCTTACCCCGCGCCTAGGGCAGGTGTGGCCCACCTACCTGGTCTCCGACTCTGCCTCTTTGCCTATATCTTCCCTTCAGAACCCTAATACCAAGGGAGCGACCACAGATAGATTTCCGCCGCCTCTAGGGCGGAAAACACCAAGAAAGAAAGATCTCTCCGGCAAACAGATTTCTGCCAGGGGAATTCCTTCCCGGAGAGGGGAGACCATCGCCATCAACACCATCATCAAGCTAGGCTTCATCGGGATCATCATCATCATCATAATCCACACCATCATCTCCACTCCATCCCGCTGTAAAAATTGTGTTGGATATTGCTTCAGTTCTTAGGGGAAACTTTCTCGGTGTTAATTACTATTGTAGTTGATGCTTGTGAGTGGAACCATTGGATTATTGTTTATGTTCAGATTGTTATCCATTATCATATCATCTTTGATCTTGATCCATATGATGTCTTGTGAGTAGTTCGTTTAGTTCTTGAGGACATGGGAGAAGTCATGTTGTTAGTAGTGAATCTGTGATGAGTTATTATTCAATGGTTTAGTATTTAACTTGTGGTGATATTCTTCTAGTGGTGTCATGTGAACGTCGACTACATGATACTTCACCATTTATGGGCCTAGGGGAATGCTGAAGGGAATATGCCCTCAGAGGCAATAATAAAGTGTTTATTATGTGTATTCCAAGTATATTATAGATGTTTATTTTGCATGCTATAATTGTATTAATACGGAAACATTAATACATGTGCGTTTGATAAACAAACATAAAGTTCCTAGTTATGCCTCTCTCATAAACTAGCTCGTTGATTAACAAGATGATCACAGTTTCCTGATCATAGACATTGGATGTTGTTAATAACGAGATCACAACATTAGTGTAATGATGTGATGAACATTCATCCAAAGTACAGCATTACGATCAAAGTCATTGAGTTTATATTGCTATAAACAAATTACGAAGTGATCCTAATCCTTAGACCATGAGACCATGTCAACCACTAACACCGTAAGAGTTTCTTAATGACATCAAACGTCACACCGTAACTGGGTGATTATAAAGATGGCTTCAAAACTACTAAAGTGTTATGTTCAGGCTCATGGATCAAGAGTGGAATTTTTTCATCCCAATGACAGATAGATATACTTTGGGCCCTCTCGGTGATATCACATTGGTTTGCTTGCAAGCAAGTGATTAGATCACTAGAATGTTATATCACGGGAAGAAGAAAAGAGTGCATGTCGGTAACGAGATAAAACTAGGTATGGAGATACCGATGATCGAATCTCGGACATATAATATATCGTGAAACAAAGGGATTAAGATACTAGCGTAAAAGGTTCCGACGATCACAGGAAAGTCATCGTTGAATGTGTGGGAGTCAGTATGGATCTCTAGGTCCCGCTTCTGATTATTGATGGGAGAAGGGTATCGATCATGTCCGCATTATTCGCGAACCATAGGGTGACACACTTAAGGGACACTGACATCCAATTTGAGCAAAAGTTTCATGCCGGAAAGAATAACAAGCGCAGGAATTTATTTCACTAGATACCGAAACAGGTTTTCGGGTGAAATTGCAGAAAGTGTTTTTTCATGTGAAATGGAATTCTAGCAAGGGGTTATATGTGAATGTTTTTCATTAAATTAATTGAAAAAATTCTGAATAAATAAAAAGAGTTTTATTTAATGAGAGTTTGCATTAAATTTGGTGGAAATTTAATAGCAGTTTTGAGTGGGATTTTGAGTGGAGGGAATTTAAATGAATTTTGTGAGTGGAGTGTCCACCCACATGAATGAGGGGAGGGCAAGGGGGAAGCCCCCATGCGCCGGGCACCCCCTTGGGGTCCCCCCTCTCCTATAAAAGGCACACCTCAACCCTCTCTCTCACATACACCTCCTCGTGAAGAATCTCTCTCCCCCTCTAGAATTTATTCCCCATGGTCTCGGACTAGCAAGATACATGTTCCCGGTGGCTATTCGGCAAGAAAGGATTGTGCTTCTGCTACATCGCTGGAGCGAGGAGGCGGAGGTTTCTCGGTGTCTTGTACGTGTGTGCGAGCACGGATGCGCTACTGCTTTGCGGCGCTAGGACTTCCTCTCGATCTTGAGATCGGCAAGATATCGTCTACATCAACCACGAGTTCAACTCGTTAAGCTTTGTCGGTCTTCAAGGGTATGTTCTCTACGGATATACATCTGCCCTTTGTTTGTATCTAGTAGATAGATCTTGGTACTTAGTTCCCATCATAGGAAATTTTTTGGTTTCTATGCTACGAACCCCTATAGTGGTATTAGAACCGGATCTATGCGTAGATGCTTTAAACGGGTAGTACACATATGAGTATGTCGGCGATGATGATCATGTTGTTGCTTCTTAGTTGTAATTTTGGATATTGGTGGCATAGTGGGATGAAGCGGCCCGGACAAACTTTACATTTCCTCGCACATGAGACATGTTCCACGCTTGACATGCAACTAGTTTGCATAAGTGGCTAGCGGGTGTCTGTATCTCCTACTATAGTCAATATCTATTTTGCAACGAGTTGTCAACAATTTGGTTATCCTCATTGTGGTTCATGTTCGTAGGTAAGAACGGTTCTATCTTCGAAAGCCCTAAGCCACGTAAAACTTGCAATGGATAAATTAGAGGCGTCTAGTTTAGATTGTTGATGGGATAGTGTTATGATATGGTGTTATTGTAAGTAGAAGTATGAGATGATACTCTTACAACACACATAACGTGTAAGTTCCATATAACTTGGACTTACACATAAAGGTATGATAGTGATCATACCACGATGCACGTGATAGAGATCATATGAGGGAACCATATCATTTCACTAATAAACATGTGATGTTTGATAGCATCTTATATTGCTTGTTTAGCGCTTTATTAGCATAATAAGATGATCCCTCATTTAAATATCAAGATAAGAATGTGTTCTTCCTTTAGTATGCACCTATTATGTTTTCGTCGCTACAAGACATCACATGATGATCGGGTGTTCTTGGATCCACGACCATATTTCGGGTGTAAGACAGTTACACACGCGAATACTAAGGTTCTAACTTGACAAGCCTAGCATATATAGACATGGCCTTGGAACATGGACCGAAAGGTTAAGCATGAGTCATATAGTAGATATGATGCCCATTTGATGCTCGCCTTTGAAGCTACACCGACTCACGTGATGATCGTACTTGGTGTAGTGGATTTGGTTCATGTAAGCACCAAAAATGCATGAGGGGTGTCGTTTTTGAGTGGGAGTTCATTCGTAATGTAGATTAGTTGAACTCAATCTATCATAAACTTAGTCTAAACTTTACAAATTCTGTTGTAGATGGCACCACCTGCTTTTAATTTCAATGTGTTCATGGAGAAAGATAAACTTGCAACAAACGGTAGCAACTTTAACGAATGGGCAATGAATTTGAGGATTCTCCTCTCTGCTGCACAAAAGCAATATGTGCTAGAAGCACCGCTAGGCCCTCCACCTTTTGAGGATGCCCCAGACGAGGAGAAGAATGTCTATCAGACTCGTCAGGAGGACCACAACTTAGTTCATTGCGGCAAATTGTATGGGCTAGAGCCGGAACTTCGAAAGCGTTTTGAAAACGGCAATGCATTTGATACAATGGGTGAGTTGAAAATGATTTTCGACACACATGCTGTTGTAGAGAGCTACAATGCTTCAGAAAAGTTCTTTATCTGCATGATGGAAGAGTACAGCTCCGTTAGTGAGCATGTACTCAAGATGTCGGGTTACGCCGATAAGCTTGTGTCCTTAGGAATATCGATTCCCATTGACTTAGGCATCCATCGTGTTCTGCAGTCTCTGCCACCTAGATATAAGATCTTAGTGATGAACTATAATATACAAGGCATGTAGAAGTATCTCCCTGAGCTTCTGTCAATGCTTAAAACTGCAAAAGTGGAGATCAAAAAGGAACATCAAGTGTTGATGATCAATAAGAACACTGGTTTCAAGAAATACAAGAAGGGAAAACGGAAGGGAAGTAAGGGCGGCAAGCCGGTTGCCGTGCCTGAAAAGAAACCTCGAGTTGGCCCTAAGTCTGATACCGAGTGCTACTATTGTAAGGGGACTAGCCACTAGAAGCGCAACTGCCCCAAGTATTTGGCACATAAGAAGGCCGGCAAGGCAAACAAAGGTATATATGATATACATGTTATTGATGATGTACTTGACTAGTGCTCGCAGTAGCACCTGGGTATTTGATACCGGTTCAGTTGCTAATATTGGTAACTCGAATCAGGGGCTGCGGAACAAGCGACCTCTAGCAAGGGGTGAGGTCAAGATGCGTGTCAGCAATGGATCAAGCGTTGATGTGATCTCCGTCGGAACGCTACCTCTCCACTTGCTGCCGGGATTAGTAATAAACTTGAATAATTGTTATCTGGTGCCAGCACTGAGCATGAACATTGTATCTGGATCGTGTTTGATGCGAAGTGGTTATTCATTTAAATCCGAGAACAATGGTTGTTCTATTTATATGAATGAAATCTTTTATGGTCATGCACCGATGATGAATAGTTTATTTCTATTGGATCTCGATAATAATGTTACACATATTCATAATGTTGATGCTAAAAGGATTAAAATTAATGATGATATATCCTCATATATGTGGCACTGCCGTCTAGGTCATATTGGCGTTAAACGCATGAAGAAGCTCCATTCGGATGGACTTTTGGAATCACTTGATTTTGGATCATTTGATACATGTGAGCCATGCCTTATGGTCAAGATGACTAGAACGCTGTTTTCCGGTTCAATGGAACGGGCGACAGATTTATTGGAAATCATACATTCTGATGTATGTGGTCCAATGAGTGTGTCGGCGCGGGGTGGATATCGTTATTTTGTTACTTTCACAGATGATTTAAGTAGATATGTTTATATCTACTTGATGAAACACAAGTCTAAAACCTTTGAAAAGTTCAAGGAATTACGGAATGAAGTGGAAAATCATCGTAATAGAAAGATCAAATTTCTATGGTCCGATCGTGGAGGTGAGTATCTAAGTTACGAGTTTAGAAATCACATGAAAGAGTGTCGAATTGTTTCACAACTCACACCACAGCGAAATGGTGTGTCGGAACATCGTAATCGTACTTTATTGGATATGATTCGATCTATGATGTCTCTGACGGACTTGCCGTTGTCATTTTGGGGTTATGCACTAAAAACTGCTGCATTCACTTTGAATCGGGCACCATCTAAATCCATTGAAAATACACCGTATGAAATATGGTTTGGAAACAAACCTAAGATGTCATTTCTTAAAGTTCGGGGATGCAATGTTTATGTGAAGAAACTTCAATCGGATAAACTCGAACCCAAAGTGGAAAAATGCGTCTTCATAGGATACCCTAAGGAAACTATTGGGTATTCCTTCTATCACAGATCCGAGGGCAAGGTTTTTGTTGCCAAGAATGGATCCTTTCTAGAGAAAGAGTTTCTCACGAAAGGTGTGATTAGTCGGAAGGTAGAACTCAAAGAGGTTATTGAACCTTCTCTTCAAAGTATGGCGAGTAGCGCAGCGCCGGAAGTCGTTCCGGAGTTGGCTTCACCAGTTGAAGAGGGAACTAATGATAATGATCATGAAACTCCGAAAGAGAGTACTACGAAACCTCGCAGGTCTAGCAGGACGCGTGCAGCTCCCGAGCTGTACGGAAATCCTGTCATGAATTTCATGGTTGATGAAAATGATGACCCTGCGACGTATGAAGAAGCGATGATGAGCCCGGATTCCAACAAATGGTTAGAAGCCATGAAATCCGAGATGGAATCCATGTATGAAAATAAAGTTTGGAACTTGGTGGACTTACCTCACGACCGAAAGGCCGTGGAGAATAAATGGATTTTCAAAAGGAAAACTGATGTTTATGGTAATGCGACCATCTATAAAGCTCGACTTGTCGCAAAGGGGTTTCGAAAAATTCAAGGAGTTGAATACGATGAGACATTCTCTCCCGTAGTGATGCTAAAATCAGTTAGGATTTTGTTAGCAATTGCTGCATATTTCGATTATGAGATATGGTAGATGGATGTCAAAACCGCGTTTCTCAATGGTAATATTGAAGAAGAATTGTATATGATACAACCGAAGGGTTTTGTCGATCCTAAGGATGTTAACAAGGTGTGCAAGCTTCAGCGATCCATCTATGGATTGAAGCAAGCATCACGAAGTTGGAATCTCCGCTTTGATGAGGTGATCAAAGAGTTTGGATTTATCCAAACTTATGGAGAAGCTTGTATTTACAAGAAAGTGAGTGGGAGCAATGTGGCATTTCTGATACTATATGTGGATGACATATTATTGATCAGAAATGATATAGATCTTTTAAAAAGTGTTAAAAGTTATCTAAACAGCAAATTTTCAATGAAGGACCTAGGTGAAGCGTCATACATATTAGGCATAAATATCTATAGAGATATATCTAGGCGCCTAATAGGGCTATCACAATGTACATACCTTGATAATATTTTAAAGAAATTTAAAATGGACGAAAGTAAGAAGGGGTTCTTATCTATGACACAAGGAACGACATTGAGTAAGACTCAAAGTCCGGCTACGGTGGAATAAAGAGAGATAGTGGGTAGCAACACTGGAAAGCGGTCAAGAATATCCTTAAGTACTTGCGAAGAACTAAGGATATGTTTCTTGTATACATAGGTGAAGAAGAGCTTGTCTCTAAGTGTTATGTAGACGGTAGCTTTGACATCGATCCGGATGACTCTAAGTCTCAATCCGGATACGTATTTCTCATGAATGGCAGAGCGGTTAGTTGGAGGAGCTCCAAACAACCTGTGGTGGCGGGATCAACAACGGAGGCCGAATATGTTGCAGCTTCGGAAGCGGCTCAGGAAGTAGTTTGGATGAAGGAGTTCATATCCGAACTAGGTGTGGTTGCAAACGCGTTAGACCCAATGGTGATCTATTGTGACAACAATGGTGCCATTGCCAATGCCAAAGAACTAAGGTCTCATAAGAATTCCAAGCATATTAAGCGCTAGTTTCACTCCATCCGCGAGCATGTCAAGGATGGAGATATAAAGATTTGTAAAGTACATACGGATCTCAATATAGCAGATCCGTTGACTAAAAATCTCCCTAGAGCAAAACATGATCTACACCAGAACTCCATGGGTGTTAGATACATCACTATGTAACTAGATTATTGTCTCTAGTGCAAGTGGGAGACTGAAGGGAATATGCCCTGAGAGGCAATAATAAAGTGTTTATTATGTGTATTCCAAGTATATGATAGATGTTTATTTTGCATGCTATAATTGTATTAATACGGAAACGTTAATACATGTGTGTTTAATAAACAAACAGAAAGTTCCTAGTTATGCCTCTCTCATAAACTAGCTCGTTGATTAACAAGATGATCACAATTTCCTAATCATAGACATTGGATGTTGTTAATAACGAGATCACAACATTAGGGTAATGAAGTGCTAAACATTCACCTGAATTATAGCATTACGATCAAAGTCATTGATTTTATATTGCTATAAACAACTTACGAAGTGATCCTAATCCTTAGACCATGAGATCATGTCAATCACTAACACCGGAAGAGTTTCTTGATGACGTCAAACGTCACACCATAACAGGGTGATTATAAAGATGGCTTCAAAACTACTAAAGTGTTATGTTGAGGCTCATGGATCAAGAGTGGAATTTGTTCATCCCAATGACGGATAGATATACTCTGGCCCTCTCGGTGATATCACATTGGTTAGCTTGCAAGCAAGTGATTTGTTCACTAGAATGTTATATCACGGGAACGAGAAAAGAGTGCATGTCGGTAACGAGATCAAACTAGGTATGGAGATACCGATGATCGAATCTCGGACATGTAATATATCGTGAAACAAAGGGATTAAGATACTAGCATAAAAGGTTCCGATGATCATAGGAAAGTCATCTTCGAATGTGTGGGAGTCAGTATGGATCTCCAGGTCCTGCTTCTGATTATTGATTGGAGAAGCGTCTCGATCATGTCCGCATTATTTGAGAATCGTAGGGTGACACACTTAAGGGACACTGACATCCAATTGGAGCAAAATTTTCATGCCGGAAAGAATAACAAGCGCAGGAATTTATTTCACTAGATACCGAAACAGGTTTTTGGGTGAAATTGCAGAAAGTGTTTTTGCATATGAAATGGAATTCTAGCAAGGGGTTATATGTGAATGTTTTTCATTAAAGTAATTGAAAAAATTCTGAATAAATAAAAAGAGTTTTATTTAATGAGAGTTTGCATTAAATTTGGTGGAAATTTAATAGCAGTTTTGAGTGGGATTTTGAGTGGAGGGAATTTAAAGGAATTTTGTGAGTGGATTGTCCACCCACATGAATGAGGGGAGGGCAAGGGGCAGCCCCCATGCGCCGTCCACCCCCTTGGGGTTCCCCTCCTCTCCTATAAAAGGCACCCCTCTCCCTCTCTCTCACATACACCTCCTCGTGAAGGATATCTCTCCCCCTTTAGAATTTATTACCCATGGTCTCGGACTAGCGAGATACATGTTCCCGGTGGCTATTTAGCAAGAAAGGTTTGTGCTTCCGCTGCATCATTGGAGCGAGGAGGCGGAGGTTGCTCGATGTCTTGTACGTGTGTGCGAGCACGGATGCGCTGCTGCTTTGCGGCGCTAGGACTTCCTCTCGATCTTGAGATCGGCAAGAGATCGTCTACATCAACCATGAGTTCAACTCGTTAAGCTTTGTCGGTCTTCAAGGGTATGTTCTCTACGGATATACATCTGTCCGTTGTTTGTATCTAGTAGATAGATCTTGGTACTTAATTCCCATCATAGGAAATTTTTTGTTTTCTATGTTGCGAACCCCTACAAATTCATTGTGTATTTGGATACTAATCGTGGGGTTGCCGGAGTGACAGAAACTTGAACCACTGTTAGGACACCTTTGCACAGGGGAGCGTAGGATCTCAGAGTTTAAGGTTATCTTTAGATTTATATCTTAATTACTTTCCTGTCATTACGGATGTTTGCAGGGGGTTTAATCACAAGTATGTATTAGTCCTAGGACGGGCGGTATGTTCGCACAGGTTCACCCACACAACACTTACAAACCCCAAAGAAGAGTACTCAGCTATTTGAAGCGAAAGCACTTGACAGAATTCCCATGTGTCCTCGAGAACGTTTGGTCCATATAAGTATTTCCACCGGCTTGTCATTTGCTAAGAAAGGATTGGGATACTTGCTCTGTTTGTTCCTTGTCTTTATTACTTGCTTTGTTTTCTTGCCTTATCAGAAAACCACTAAAAATCTGTAACATCCCAAAAATACCAAACTTAGATCATCAAACACTAATCATCAATATTAGGGTTAACAAAAACTTTTCTAAATAAACTCATGAATGCATGTATATGTGTATGCATGGATTTTGAATTTCTTTAAAAACCACCTTGTTTGTGTGATCCATTGCTTGTAAAATGTTTCTTAGGTGAAATGAACATCATCTAAAACATTTCCCACACTTTTCCTAAAGACAAGTAAATCAAAACAAATATATTAAGTGAATGGTCATTTTGACCAATTTAACTCCCATGCCTACTTTGGCTGTCTCAAACTTTCAAAACCTAACAGAAACTTTTCTGGATCTTTGCACCCCTTGAATGTACTCATAACAAGGTATCAAGGCCCACTTTGTGATCATCCAGAAACTTTCAAATGCATAGTTTAAATGACAATTCAAAATTGAATCTTATTCATATGGGAAGATCCCACTTTTCCAAAACCCACTCAAACAAGCTCAACTTTTAAAACCCAAGCATCTGCAGACTCACCAGCACCAATCTAGCAAACCCACCAAAATTCATTTCAAAATTCAAAACTTGATTTCATGCGGCCATTTCATCAAACAGGTTGCAGACACAAATCAAACAAAACATCAAACACTATAGTGTGCAGTGATTCTTGCCTAACTTGTTCCCTAGTTAGCTCACACACAACTCAGTAGATCATCTAGAAAGATTAGCCCAACACTAGCACCCCTGTGAGCTTGCCATTGCCATTAATGGTGAACAGCCGAGCACCTCAATGCCACCCCATAGTCGATAGCAGGCTAGAGGAAGAACTAGCCGTGCCAACCTTGTCTGGGAGGCAGCCCACCGTCCACCGCCACTCCCTGTCCCAGCCGCGAGCGTTGCCAAGCCCTGGACCACGCGCACAAGCAACGCCCAGACCATGTCGAGCGTGCGCCAGAGCGCCACCCTCGACCAGCGTCCACAGACCGCGTGCCGCCCTCACCGCGTGCACACACGATCACCACCGACCCAGGAGACCACCAGACATCCCCGTTTGCCGCCCCGTGCCATACAGCCACCACAAGCCGTCGAAGACGCCGCCTCTGTCGCGCAGAGCACCGGCCGTTCCAGACCAAACCACACCGCCCCATGCCTCGCGACCATGTCGTTGAGCATCGCCAGGAGACACAGCACCGTCCCCTACTCTTGCCCATGCCATTAGCCGCCTGTAACGTCGCCACCGACGAGCTCACCGTTTGCCCCGACAGTCCCCTCGCTCGACTATAAATAGAGGCCACCCCCGCACGATTCCTTCACACCATCTCACTCCCCTCTCCTCACTGATCGTGCCACACCGTTCTCAGAGCAAGGCGAGCACCACCTCGCCGGAATTTCACTGGAGCCTGCCGCTGCCGGAGAAGAAGGGAGCCAGCGATTGGAGCCGCCCCAGGAGCTGCCGCGACCACCCCTCAGTTCTCCGTTGTCAACTTCGTCGTTCGCCCGCCTCGCCGACCCTCGCCCATACCCCGGTGAGCCCCCAGCACCCCTCACTAGCCGCGCTAGGTTTCGTTCTCGCCGGAGTTGTCTCGCGTCGACGATGACCCTCAGCCGTTGGATTAGAACTAGATCGAACGATCCACATTGCCCCATACCGCTTCGCCCAGCCCCGTGTCACTGACGAGTGGGGACACCCACTTAAGCAGCCCGCGGGAGCACTGCGCTTAGCAGGCCGGCCCGTTAGAATTTCCCGCGCAAGCCCAGTTATTCAAATTAAATCTTTTTCTATTTCAATTCAAACACACTTCAGCACCCAACTTCAAAAATCAACCCAGATCGATTCAGTGCACCAAATTGAATGAAACCAATTTTGTTGGAAAGGTCTGTGAATGCTTAATCCAAGCCCGTTGGATTCAAGTCATTTGGATCTGTAGATCACCCACAGTAAAAATAACAAGGCAGAAGCTTTTCTGCATTCAAACATTTTTCAAATTTAAACCATAAAAGCTTTTGAGTTGATTCCAACCCCCAAAAATCACATTTAACCATACCTTTCAGAATATATAAAAATATATAAAAATAATGTTCAAGTAATAAAATAATGCTTCATAAGCATTTCTAGACAGTTTAATTAATTAAAATAAAAGGGTAAAACCTTATTAAATTGTGACACCACTTTAAATCGCATTCCCATGAACTACAATATGTGGTGATGACATGTGTCAACATGATCCCATGTTTAGTTTGGAGAATATTAAACCTTAAGTAATTTTTCAATGAGTAGAAATTACTTTTCTAAAATTAAAAAGATTTAAACCAAGCCTTAACCTTGTAATGTTAGAGATGATGCTAGATCATCTATAGGACCCTTGTGTGTGATGATTGCAAGTAGTTAAGTATTGTTTGGTGATTGTGTACCTCGTATTTATTCATAGACGCTAGTACCGACCAAGGATACGAGGAGGAAGGAGGATACTACGAAGAGGAAGCCGAGGAGAACTTCAACCACTGCTCTGCACAAGGCAAGCTTATATTGACATTTATGCAAGCTAAAACTTGCAAGACACTCTACTTTAGCAAGCCTAATACTACTAGTGAATGTGCAAGCTAACACTTGCAAGATACTATACCTATGCAAGCTTATACTGATATTGGTGCAAGCTAACCCTTGCAAGATACCCTACCGATGCCACAAACCCATACTTGTGATCCTACCTACTTGTTAAACCAATCCTAGTTTTATGGCAAGATTCTTACTTTATTTCTTTATCAAAGCTTACTTAGAGTCTACCTAAGAGTTTGGTAGATACCAGACAGTTGTGCTAAAGGTTGCATAAAGAGTATAAAATCTGGCCTAAGCTAGAAACCTTGATATCAGCCTAAGATATAAGGTTGGACTTAGTGAAACTCCACTAGTTACCACCCCTCATTAGTACTACCCTCACCTGTAGATGCTAGTGCTAAGCATAAAACTTGATCAACTTTTAGATGGGAATACTTGGTGGAAAAATGGTTATGAAAACCTTGGAATGATGGATCATTCTATTGAAATGTTTTGAACATGTGTTTCCAAACACTTGATGATTCTGGTGATAAAAATGTTGAGGCATGAGCCTTAGCCCTTTATAAAACTGATGGTTGTCTGGATGCGATACCATTCCAATTTTAGCGTACAACCACAATACCCGAATATTGGGTAGGGCTTGACTGGAAACTTATATACCTTAGTATTAGTTCCCTCCCGGCCAAGGTCTGAGCTGAGGCTACCTTGTGAAGATTGTCCACCTGTGCAGTACCCAAGTTGACAGTGGTCATGGTTGGGAGGCCAAACTCACAGGAGAGGTTCTTATACTAGGGCGTGTAATTGAAAGGTTAGGATTGATTATCCGCAAACTGAGTATGGTGAATTTAGGATTTGTTCCTGACGGATGTATCGAATGTTGTGGTGAAAGTGTACAATCTCTGCAGAGTGTCAAACTATTCGAATAGCCGCGTCCGCGGTTATGGACAGTTGGAGTGGCCATACTGTTCCCCCGCCAGAATTTTCAAAATGACTTGTGAAATGAATTGAGACTTTGACTTGACCACAACAGAGTTGTGACCGGAATTACAATTTCCCACTTAGGAGTTATAAAATTGTGACTAGCTTTGGAACTTAGTAAACATAAACCTGGCTTTTTACAAAACAACCCTAGAGCCTAGTGTCCTATTATCCAAAAAACCCCTTTACCTATTAGTATTAGTTTGCGAGTACTTAAAGAGTAATCATGGCTTTGTCCCTGGATATTCCCATGGCCAGACTATGAAGAGGAGTACCTGGAAGATGGACCCCAAGAAGGTTACGACAACTAGGATCATGTCCCATCGTCAGCATTGCCTGTGACCCCGAAGATGGAGCTTCGCCTACGCTACCGTTATTATTACGTATTCCGCTGCTTGATGTTGTATTAAGAACTGGATCATGAGATCCCTATTTGTGTAAGAACGTATGTATCGTTTGTAATGGATGAAGTACTATGGTATCCAATTATGTTATGTCTCGCAAAAATGGTAATCCTGGGATTGCGATGTATGGCATAGCAGGCATCTAGGATTGAAAAATCCGGGTGTTGACAAGTTGGTATCAGAGCCATCCTGACCATAGGAGACCCTAGTTAGATTGGACGTTGAAGCAAAAAACTTAGTTTCAAAACCAAAGAAAAATATTTACGAAAACTTATTCTCATTCTTACCTTTTTAATTCTTTAATAAAACTTCATGTTCCTCAAAAACTCTTGCAAAATAGATAAAATTTTGACACACTTGATCACTCTGCTAATCTACTCATCCTCTATTTTTATAGATGGACGTGAAGTACAGCAAGTTTTACCAACTCGGGAATGGAGGAGACCTTATCTTTGAGAGGGATCTGGATCAGCTTTTAGAACTTCTCGAGCGTCCGCATCCTGAGTTCTTCGGAGCTCAGCTCAATGATCAAGGAGGAGAAGATCTGCAGTGGCTAATTGTTGCAAGTCTCCGAGGAAAGATTGGACCTCCACTGCGGAGGGAATTCAGTTTACCTTGAGGGAAAACAACTGGCTCGATGGACTTGCCAGAGCAATGCAGGAAGCTCTTTCCCGTCTGTGTGGGCAGAGCATCAATCAGATCAAGGGTACTCGCTTCGAGTTTTGCCCAAGGCGTGATGCAAATGGCCAACCACTGGAAGCCCCATACCACCCCGAGCTGAAGACTCAATTGGACCACCTTAGCTTCATGATGTATGATCGTCAGCAGGAATTGGACAACTGCCGCGACTATTGCAACCACAAGTCAGCCATCATCAAGACGAAGGATCAGACCATCGCCATGCTAGCAAAGGATCGCAAGTCTCGCCGTCGTCAGCTTGACAAGAAGGAGCGCATTATTGCCCGTCTTCGCCATCGCATCTCATCTCTGGAAGAGACCATCCACGAGAGAGACATGCAGTTAGAGGAAAGGGAGAATGCCGGAGAGGATCTTCGTGGAGACCCTTACTCCTATCTCAGCGATGACGATGATTTTCTGGAGGATCAGGCCATGGACTTCTTCACCGATGAGGATGATTTCGCCTTCATCGATGATGCTGAAGATGATGAAGCCACAGACTCCGAGGAGTAGTAGCACTGAGCACTAGCGTAGTAAGTAGTAGTCGGTCCCACTGTATCGTAGTTTCCAGAATGGTTCTTAAAACCATCTGTTTTTCCTTGCTGTGGTGTGCGTTGTATCGAGTGAATGAATGAATGAAAAAGCAAGTTGCTAGAAAAACCTGAGTCAAACTCTAAAAACTTTTCAAAGTCCCAGAACCTTAGAAATTTCCCTCTTTTCTCATGATCTACCTCAATCTTCAGATGCCACGTGGAGGAAGTGGTTTAGCCCCGGTCCCAATGTTGCAGATCCTGCAAATGTTGACTTCTGACCGCGAAGCTGAAAGAGCGGAACGTCAAGCCAACCTAGCCACTCTGCAACAGATAGCCCAGCTAGCCCACAACAACCAAGGCCACGGAAATCAGGACAACCACGGATCTAAGCTCAAGAATTTCCAGAATACCAACCCACCCGTTTTCACCAAGTCAGAAGAACCCCTAGACGCCGATGATTGGCTGCAAACCATGGAAAATAACTTGGAAGTCGCCGGAGTGGAAGCCAACGAGGAAGTCTTGTTCGCCACCCATTATCTAGCCGGAGATGCTAGGGCATGGTGGAACAGTGTTCGTGCAATGACCGGAGGCCATATGATGACCTGGGAGGAATTCAAGGTCAAGTTTAGCAGAACCCATGTGCCACCAGGTTTGATCAAGAGAATGAGAGACGAGTTCAGAGAATTGAATCAAGGAAGGATGACTGTAGTAGAATACCGTGACAAATTTTTGTCATTAGCTAGGTATGCCCCGGACGAGATAGACACCGAAGCCAAGAAGAAAGAAAGATTCCTGAATGGTCTGCATGACGAGATGCAGACAGTGTTAGTCAATATCCCCTTTGTTGATATTGAAGCCCTTGTCGACTCGGCTATCCAGATGGAAGGAAAGATCAACCAGGCCAATGAGAACCGCAAGCGTCGCATGATGCATCAACCAGGAACCCATCAGACCCCAAAGTATCGCCCCAACCCATCTCCAGGATTTGCCCCAAGAACCAACAGACCCCCTATGACCCGTCCGACCTATCCCAACCGTGGAAACCCTAGAACCGGAGGAAATCACAACAACCCCAGCAACTCTAGCAATTTCACCCGTGCCCCACCCAAGTTCAACACCAACAATGCTACCGCCAACCCCAACACTGCCCCGAGGATTGGAAGCAATGTTGTGCCTGTCGCAGCCAAGGACAAGTCACAAGTGACCTGTTATGACTGTGGAAATAAAGGCCACTATTCCAACGAGTGCCCCAACAAGAAGAATGCTACAGCCCCCAACGCCAATGTCCCAGCTCAGCAGCAGCGTCGTGTCCAGCCAGGGAGAAGATTTGCCCCAGGGAATTCACTCAACCGCAATGGCCGTCTTTTTCTCATGCATGCTGAAGAAGCTCAGGAAGCGCCAGACGTCGTGCTGGGTATGTTTTCTGTTAATTCAGTACTTGCAAGAGTGTTGTTTGATTCTGGTGCATCGCATTCATTTGTCACCGAAGAATTTGCCTGCACTAGTAAAATTCAACCAACCAAATTGAAGCATGTGATGATTGTACAAATTGCCGGATCAACCACCAAGGCTAGGCAAATTTGCAAGGCCGTCCCTATCCGAATCCATGGCATAGATTTTTATGCTAATCTAATAGTACTCGGAACTAAAGGTTTGGAAGTAGTACTAGGAATGTATTGGATGTCCAAACATAAAGGATTGATTGACTGTGCCAAGAAAGCCATCACCATGACCAGTACCGCCGGAATATCAGTCGAGCATATATCTGAAACCTTACCTCGCCAATTCAAGTGTAACAAGAGTCTAGCCCAACCTACCATTGACCAAGTTCGGATAGTCTGTGAATACCCCGATGTATTTCCAGATGTTTTGCCCGGTATGCCCCCAGATCGGGATATCGAGTTTATCATCGAACTAATCCCCGGAACCGGACCCATAGCCCAGAGACCCTATAGTATGAACCCGTCAGAACTAGAAGAACTGAAGAAGCAACTGGATTCCATGTTGGAAATCGGATTGATTCAACCGAGTGCGTCCCCATGGTGATCACCTGTCTTGTTTGTGGACAAGAAGGATGGAGGTAACCGTTTGTGTACGGATTATCGAAAGTTGAATGATGTCACCATCAAGAACAAGTACCCTTTGCCTAAGATAGAAGATTTGTTTGATCAGTTGACCGGTGCCCAGGTGTTTTCTAAGATTGATCTTAGGACTGGCTATCATCAACTCAAGATTCATGCAGAAGATATTCCAAAGACTGCCTTTACCACCAGATATGGATTGTATGAGTATACAGTCATGTCTTTTGGATTAACCAATGCCCCCGCTTATTTAATGAACCTCATGAATAAGATTTTTATGGACTTCCTGGATAAGTTTGTCGTTGTTTTCATCGATGACATTCTGATTTATTCCAAATCAGAAGAAGAACATGAGCTACACCTAAGGACCATTCTTGGAACCCTTAGAGAGCATCAGTTGTATGCAAAATTTAGCAAATGTGAATTCTGGTTACAGGAAGTAGGATTCCTCGGTCACATTGTATCAGCCGGAGGAATTGCCGTTGACCCTGCCAAAGTGAAAGATGTAGAAGATTGGCAAGCCCCAACCACTCAAACCCAAGTTCGTGCTTTTCTCGGATTGGCGGGATATTACCGCAAATTTGTAGAAGGATTCTCTAGTATCGCCCGACCCATGACCCAATTGCTGAAGAAGGACAAGAAGTTGGAATGGACCGACAAATGTGAAGCGAGTTTTCAAGAACTCAAAAGGAGATTGATTTTAGCCCCAATATTGATCATGTCGGATATCACGAAGCCCTTCGATGTGTATTGTGACGCATCCAAGATTGGTCTCGGATGTGTGCTAAAGCAAGAAGGCAAAGTTATATCTTATCTATCGCGACAATTGAAGCAACATGAACAAAATTACCCAACCCATGACCTCGAACTCGCAGCCGTAGTTCTAGCCCTGAAGACGTGGAGACATTACCTGATGGGAAACCGTTGTGAGATTTATTCGGATCACAAGAGCCTAAAGTATATATTCACTCAGAAGGAGCTGAATATGAGGCAGAGAAGATGGATTTAGCTAATCAAGGATTGCGACCTGGACATTCACTATCACCCTGGTAAAGCCAATGTGGTAGCCGATGCCCTTAGCAGATTGCCGTGCCGCTTGAACTCCATGATTTTAAAGGATCAACCAAGTTTGCACAAAGAGATGGAAGATTTTCGAATGGAATTAGTAAGTGAAGTATTTTTGGCTAGCATAGAACTTCAGCCCACTTTGATCAGTCAGATTAAAGAGGCGCAGAAAGGAAATGCTAGTATCGACGGAATCAAGCGTCGTATCGGTACAAGCAAAGTACCCGGATTCACCGAGGACGAAGGAGTTCTGTGGTACAAAGGAAGCCTTTGTGTACCAGCAGATTCAGAGTTGAAAGAAGTTATCTTGAAGGAGGCTCATGATACTCTTTATTCTATCCATCCCGGAGGAACTAAGATGTATCAAGATTTGAAGGAGCAATTTTGGTGGCATAAGATGAAGAGAGAAATCGGAAGCTATATCGCCAAGTGTGATATATGTCAGCGATTCAAGGCAGGACATTAAAGACCCGCTGGATTGTTGCAACCTTTGCAAATTCCGAAATGGAAATGGGATTCTGTAGGAATGGACTTTATCACTGGACTACCTACTTCTAGTAGGGGAAATTACTCTATTTGGGTCATAGTGGACAGATTGTCGAAAGTCGCCCATTTCTTGCCCGTTAAAACCACCTATCAGAGTTCGAAGCTAGAAGAGTTGTACATCGCTAGAATCGTTAGTTTGCACAGAGTCCCCAAGAACATCGTATCGGATCGAGGAACTCAGTTTACCTCGAGATTCTGGAAAAAAGTCCAAGAAGGTTTAGGAACTCGCCTAGATTTCAGTACCGCGTATCACCCTCGGACCGATGGACAAACGGAGCGAGTAAACCAAATACTCGAAGATATGCTTAGAGCATGTGTGCTAGAATATGGATCCAAGTGGGAAGACTGTCTGCCGTTTGCAGAATTCTCATACAACAACAGTTACCAAGCCACTTTCCAAATGGCCCCATTTGAATTCATGTACGGAAGAAAGTGCCGCACCCCTTTGAACTGGTCGGAAGTAGGAGAGAGTCAGATCTTTGGACCCGACATCCTACGAGAAGCAGACGAGAAGGTTCACAAGATTCGTGAGCACCTCAAGACAGCCCAATCCTGACAGAAGAGTTACGCCGACAAGAGACGTCGAGACCTCGCCTTCAACATCGGAGATTTTGTTTATCTGAAAGTGTCGCCATTGAAGGGAATGCAGCGTTTCCAACTCAAAGGAAGGTTAGCCCCCAGATATATCGGACCTTTCAAAATTTTGAACCGTTGAGGAGAAGTATCTTATCAACTGGAACTACCTGAAGAGATGTCAGCTGTGCACAATGTGTTCCATATCTCGTTACTTCGCAAGTGTCTCGAAGTCCCCGAGAAGATCGAAGTGTTCAAGAATATCGATCACCGGACCATAGAGATCAACGATGACCTACCCTATCCCGAAGTACCCATCCGTATATTGGAAGAAGCCTTTCGAACTACCAGAACCCGAAGCATCAAGTTTCTCAAGATTCAGTGGAGCAACCACACAGAAGAGGAAGCTACCTGGGAACGCGAAGATCACATCAGGACGGAGTTTCCATACCTCTTCAAATCCTAGGTAATCTTTTCGTCCTTTTTCAAATCTCGGGACGAGATTTTGTTTAAGGGGGGAAGGTTTGTAACATCCCAAAAATACCAAACTTAGATCATCAAACACTAATCATCAAGATTAGGGTTAACAAAAACTTTTCTAAATAAACTCATGAATGCATGTATATGTGTATGCATGGATTTTGAATTTCTTTAAAAACCACCTTGTTTGTGTGATCCATTGCTTGTAAAATGTTTCTTAGGTGAAATCAACATCATCTAAAACATTTCCCACACTTTTCCTAAAGACAAGTAAATCAAAACAAATATATTAAGTGAATGGTCATTTTAACCAATTTAACTCCCATGCCTACTTTGGTTGTCTCAAACTTTCAAAACCTAACAGAAACTTTTCTGGATCTTTGCACCCCTTGAATGTACTCATAACAAGGTATCAAGGCCCACTTTGTGATCATCCAGAAACTTTCAAATGCATAGTTTAAATGACAATTCAAAATTGAATCTTCTTCATATGGGAAGATCCCACTTCTCCAAAACCCACTCAAACAAGCTCAACTTTTAAAACCCAAGCATCTGCAGACTCACCAGCACCAATCTAGCAAACCCACCAAAATTCATTTCAAAATTCAAAACTTGATTTCATGCGGCCATTTCATCAAACAGGTTGCAGACACAAATCAAACAAAACATCAAACACTATAGTGTGTAGTGATTCTTGCCTAACTTGTTCCCTAGTTAGCTCACACACAACTCAGTAGATCATCTAGAAAGATTAGCCCAACACTAGCACCCCTGTGAGCTTGCCATTGCCATTAATGGTGAACAGCCGAGCACCTCAATGCCACCCCATAGTCGACAGCAGGCTAGAGGAAGAACTAGCCGTGCCAACCTTGTCTGGGAGGCAGCCCACCGTCCACCGCCACTCCCTGTCCCAGCCGCGAGCGTTGCCAAGCCCTGGACCACGCGCACAAGCCATGCTCAGACCATGCCGGGCGTGCGCCAGAGCGCCACCCTCGACCAGCGTCCACAGACCGCGCGCCGCCCTCACCGCGTGCACACACGATCACCACCGACCCAGGAGACTTCCAGACATCCCCGTTTGCCGCCCCGTGCCATACAGCCACCGCCCGCCGTCGAAGACGCCGCCTCTGCCGCGCAGAGCACCGGCCGTTCCAGACCAAACCACACCGCCCCATGCCTCGCGACCATGTCGTTGAGCATCGCCAGGAGACACAGCACCGTCCCCTACCCATGTCATTAGCCGCCTGTAACGTCGCCACCGACGAGCTCACCGTGCGCCCCGACGGTCCCCTCGCTCGACTATAAATAGAGGCCACCCACGCACGATTCCTTCACACCATCTCACTCCCCTCTCCTCACTGATCGTGCCACACCGTTCTCAGAGCAAGGCGAGCACCACCTCGCCGGAATTTCACTGGAGCCTACCACTGCCGGAGAAGAAGGGAGCCAGCGATTGGAGCCGCCCCAGGAGCTGCCGCGACCACCCCTGAGTTCGTCGTTGTCGACTTCGTCGTTCGCCCGCCTCGCCGAACCTCGCTCGTACCCCGGTGAGCCCCCAGCACCCCTCACTAGCCGCGCTAGGTTTCGTTCTCGTCGGAGTTGTCTCGCGTCGACGATGACCCTCAGCCGTTGGATTAGAACTAGATCGAACGATCCACGTTGCCCCATACCGCTTCGCCCAGCCCTGTGTCACTGACGAGTGGGGACACCCACTTAAGCAGCCCGCGGGAGCACTGCGCTTAGCAGGCCGGCCCGTTAGAATTTCCCGCGCAAGCCCAGTTATTCAAATTAAATCTTTTTCTATTTCAATTCAAACACACTTCAGCACCCAACTTCAAAAATCAACCCAGATCGATTCAGTGCACCAAATTGAATGAAACCAACTTTGTTGGAAAGGCCTGTGAATGCGTAATCCAAGACCGTTGGATTCAAGTCATTTGGATCTGTAGATCACCCACAGTAAAAATAACAAGGCAGAAGCTTTTCTGCATTCAAACATTTTTCAAATTTAAACCATAAAAGCTTTTGAGTTGATTCCAACCCCCAAAAATCACATTTAACCATACCTTTCATAATATATAAAAATATATAGGTTTACTTGCAGAAATAATGTTCAAGTAATAAAAGAATGCTTCATAAGCATTTCTAGCCACTTTAATTAATTAAAATAAAAGGGTAAAACCTTATTAAATTGTGACACCACTTTAAATCACATTCCCATGAACTATAATATGTGGTGATGACATGTGTCAACATGATCCCATGTTTAGTTTGGAGAATATTAAACCTTAAGTAATTTTTCAATGAGTAGAAATTACTTTTCTAAAAATAAAAAGATTTAAACCAAGCCTTAACCTTGTAATGTTAGAGATGATGTTAGATCATCTATAGGACCCTTGTGTGTGATGATTGCAAGTAGTTAAGTATTGTTTGGTGACTGTGTACCTCGTATTTATTCATAGACGCTAGTACCGACCAAGGATACGAGGAGGAAGGAGGATACTACGAAGAGGAAGCCGAGGAGAACTTCAACCACTGCTCTGCACAAGGCAAGCTTATATTGACATTGATGCAAGCTAAAACTTGCAAGACACTCTACTTTAGTAAGCCTAATACTACTAGTGAATGTGCAAGCTAACACTTGCAAGATACTATACCTATGCAAGCTTATACTGATATTGGTGCAAGCTAACCCTTGCAAGATACCCTACCGATGCCACAAACCCATACTTGTGATCCTACCTACTTGTTAAACCAATCCTAGTTTTATGGCAAGCTTCTTACTTTATTTCTTTATCAAAGCTTACTTAGAGTCTACCTAAGAGTTTGGTAGATACCAGACAGTTGTGCTGAAGGTTGCATAAAGAGCATAAAATCTGGCCTAAGCTAGAAACCTTGATATCAGCCTAAGATATAAGGTTGGACTTAGTGAAACTCCACTAGTTACCACCCCTCATTAGTACTACCCTCACCTGTAGATGCTAGTGCTAAGCATAAAACTTAATCAACTTTTAGATGGGAATACTTGGTGGAAAAATGGTTATGAAAACCTTGGAATGATGGATCATTATATTGAAATGTTTTGGACATGTGTTTCCAAACACTTGATGATTCTGGTGATAAAAATGTTGAGGCATGAGCCTTAGCCCTTTATAAAACTGATGGTTGTCTGGATGCGATACCATTCCAATTGTAGTGTACAACCACAATACCCGAATATTGGGTAGGGCTTGACTGGAAACTTATATACCTTAGTATTAGTTCCCTCCCAGCCAAGGTCTGAGCTGAGGCTACCTTGTGAAGATTGTCCACCTGTGCAGTACCCAAGATCACAGTGGTCATGGTTGGGAGGCCAAACTCATAGGAGAGGTGCTTATACTAGGGCGTGTAATTGAAAGGTTAGGATTGATTATCCGCATACTGAGTATGGTGAATTCAGGATTTGTTCCTGACGGATGTATCGAATGTTGTGGTGAAAGTGTACAATCTCTGCAGAGTGTCAAACTATTCGAATAGCCGCGTCCGCGGTTATGGACAGTTGGAGTGGCCATACTGTTCCCCCGTCAGACTTTTCAAAATGACTTGTGAAATGAATTGAGACTTTGACTTGACCACAACAGAGTTGTGACCGGAATTACAAGTTCCCACTTAGGAGTTATAAAATTGTGACTAGCTTTGGAACTTAGTAAAGATAAACCTGGCTTTTTGCAAAACAACCCTAGAGCCTAGTGTCCTATTATCCAAAAACCCCCTTTACCTATTAGTATTAGTTTGCGAGTACTTAAAGAGTACTCATGGCTTTGTCCCTGGCTATTCCCATGGCCAGACTATGAAGAGGAGTACCTGGAAGATGGACCCCAGGAAGGTTACGACAACTAGGATCATGTCCCATCGTCAGCATTGCCTGTGACCCCGAAGATGGAGCTTCGCCTACACTACCGTTATTATTACGTATTCCGCTGCTTGATGTTGTATTAAGAACTGGATCATGAGATCCCTATTTGTGTAAGAACATATGTATCGTTTGTAATTGATGAAGTACTATGGTATCCAATTCTGTTATGTCTCGCAAAAATGGTAATCCTGGGATTGCGATGTATGGCATAACAGGCATCTAGGATTGAAAAATCCGGGTGTTGACAAGTTGGTATCAGAGCCATCCTGACCATAGGAAACCCTAGTTAGATTGGACGTTGAACCAAAAAACTTAGTTTCAAAACCAAAGAACAAAAATATTTACGAAAACTTATTCTCATTCTTACCTTTTTAATTCTTTATAAAACTTCATGTTCCTCAAAAACTCTTGCAAAATAGATAAAATTTTGACACACTTGATCACTCTGCTAATATACTCATCCTCTATTTTTATAGATGGACGTGAAGTACAGCAAGTTTTACCAACTCGGGAATGGAGGAGACCTTATCTTTGAGAGGGATCTGGATCAGCTTTCGGAACTTCTCGAGCGTCCGCATCCCGAGTTCTTCGGAGCTCAGCTCAATGATCAAGGAGGATAAGATCTGCAGTGGCTAATTGTTGCAAGTCTCCGAGGAAAGATTAAACCTCCCACTACGGAGGGAATTCAGTTTACCTTGAGGGAAAACAACTGGCTCGATGGACTTGCCAGAGCAATGCAGGAAGCTCTTTCCCGTCTGTGTGGGCAGAGCATCAATCAGATCAAGGGTACTCGCTTCGAGTTTTGCCCAAGGCGTGATGCAAATGGCCAACCACTGGAAGCCCCATACCACCCCGAGCTGAAGACTCAATTGGACCACCTTAGCTTCATGATGTATGATCGTCAGCAGGAATTGGACAACTGCCGCGACTATTGCAACCATAAGTCAGCCATCATCAAGACGAAGGATCAGACCATCGCCATGCTAGCAAAGGATCGCAAGTCTCGCCATCGTCAGCTCGACAAGAAGGAGCGCATTATTGCCTGTCTTCGCCATCGCATCTCATCTCTGGAAGAGACCATCCACGAGAGAGACATGCAGTTAGAGGAAAGGGAGAATGCCGGAGAGGATCTTCGTGGAGACCCTTACTCCTATCTCAGCGATGACGATGATTTTCTAGAGGATCAGGCCATGGACTTCTTCACCGATGAGGATGATTTCGCCTTCACCGATGAGGAAGGTTACGACAACTAGGATCATCTCCCATCGTCAGCATTGCCTGTGACCCCGAAGATGGAGCTTCGCCTACGCTACCGTTATTATTACGTATTCCGCTGCTTGATGTTGTATTAAGAACTGGATCATGAGATCCCTATTTGTGTAAGAACTTATGCATCGTTTGTAATGGATGAAGTACTATGGTATCCAATTCTGTTATGTCTCGCAAAAATGGTAATCCTGGGATTGCGATGTATGGCTTATAGGCATCTAGGATTGAAAAATCCGGGTGTTGACAAAATCTGTTTGCTAAGTATTCACAAGGATTTCCTACTCCATTCCAATGTTCAGCACCTTCTGATCCTCATTGGGGTCAACACTCCTATTTATTGAAAGTACTACGATATACCCCCTATACTTGTGGGTCATCAATATGCCGACAAGCTTAGACAAAATGATAAGAATTGCTGACTCGTATGCATTAGGAGATCCGACTCAGCCTCTACTCATGTCGGCAGACGGGATGACTGCAACTCAGATCTACGATGCAGTCGGGTCATAGAGACGCCAAGAAAGAGGCGAGTACAGAAGAAAACGACGAGATGAGAGGCCAGATTACATGTACCGGTTCGACTCAAGTCACAGCCGTAAGTCAAGATCATCCAGATGCTGGAAGCATCCAGCATCAAAGGACAAGTGGGCAACAGCAATGGATACCAAATAATGATGGAAAAAATCCATATGAACAGAGAAAGCCATATCAAGAGAGGCAAAGGTAAACTTATGAAATGATGTTGGATCAGCCGTGCAAATTTCATACGCCGGGTCCAAGCAAACCGGCAAATCACACAACTAGACTATGCACTTGGTTCTGGAAAGGTGACAGAGTAGACTCGCTAACTCAGCAACTACCACCACCTCCCCCACCACCGCTCACAGGAGGAAATGCTCAGGTTGTTGGAACTGATCATAGATATGAGAACCGACAGCCGAGATATCATAACCAAGAAATAAGAGAGGTTGTGCATCAAGTGCATGACCCAAGAGGTGATGGCGCTCATGTCAGACATGGGACTAGAAACGAGTACAGATAGCATCACCAGATCTATGTCGTGTTTGTTATAGATCCAACTGACAAGAAAAGTCAATAGAGATGGATGATGGAAGTAAACTCAACAATCATAGCAATACCAAAATACATGCATTGGTCTGAGCAGGAAATAACGTGGAGCATAAAAGATCATGTCGACACTAGGAGGGTATGCCCTTGTATTGGATCCAACTTTCATGGGCCCAGATATCAATGTGAAGTTCTCCAAGGTACTAATAGACGATGGCAGTAGCATCGACATCATGTACAAGGATATCATGCTCAAGCTAGGCATCACCATGAACATGCTGGAGCCGACTAAGACAACCTTCCATGGCACTGTGTGTTGCCTGACAGAGAGGACTTCATTGGGAACCCCAAGAGCAAGGTATGATGAGCACAGCAGCAAGCTTTCCCTCAGTAGAGAATGAGGTTATCGAACCAGAAGGAGGAAGGAAACGTCACACAGGTGTTGCTAGCAACACGGAGACCTGCACAACACAAACTCAAGACTTTGCCCCAACTAATCAGTGAGGTTGTCAAGCTCACCGTTTTGCTGTAACAAAGGATTAAACGTATGGTGTGGAAGGGAATGGTTTGCAGCAAGTAAACAAGTAACAGTGGAAGATGTATCAATGGTAAAGATTGCACCGGGGTCCATAGTTCACTAGAGGTGCTCTCCTTAGATAAACAACATGGCATGAAGGGTAAACAAATTACAGCAGGGCAATTGACAATAACTGAGCAAGGCATAACAATGCAATTACTAGTCAGAAAGATCCTATGAGATTCGATTGGGCAATACAACAAGATACATAGACCGTCATCCAACTGCATCTATGACTAGAAGTCCACCTTCAGGTTATCATCCGAACCCCCTCCAGTATTAAGTTGCAAGCAACAGACAACTGCTTTAAGCAAAGTGTGTAAGGTAAACAGTCCACATGTTCCATGAACAAGAGACCGTTGTTTTCTCCCTAGTAGCAACCGCACATCTACAACCGAAGATATTATTGTCACTTCCCTTGGAAACTAGAGGCATGAACCCACTATCGAGCATAAATACCCCCTCTTGGAGTCACTAGCAACTACTTGGCCAAGATAGCTACTAACAACGGAGATCATGCAAGATCACAAACAACACAGACATGATAGAATCATAAAGACAAAACCATTAATCAAACCAACATAATAATATCAATATCCATCGGATCACCGCAAACACAACATGCATGATTACAAATAGATTAGATCTTGATCATGAACGGAGCTCACAAGATCTATACATGAAAGCACAAGGAGGAGATACAACCATCTAGCTACTACATGGGCCCATAGTCCAAGGTGGAACTACTCACGCATCATACCGGAGGGAAGGCCTCCGGGGTGATCTCCCCTCCGGCAGGGTGCCGGGAAGAACTTCATATCCCCCCGATCTAGGGACGATGGTGGCAGCGGCTATAGACGGTTTCATGGAGATTTGATTGGGTGATTAGGGTTCTGCATCGGGGGCTTCTTATAGGCGAAGGGGGAGGCCGAGGAGGCGGCCAGAGGGGCCACACCCCTCCCAGGCTTAGGCCCACCCCTGGCCGCACCTAGGGGGTCTAGCTACCCTGGCCTGCTTCTCCGTCTCCCCTCTGGACTTCTTGTTCCCCACGGAAAGTTATTGACTTTGACGTTTGTCCCGTCCAATTCCTAGAATATTTCTTTACTAACTTTTCTGTAACCAAAAACAGCAGAAAACATGCAACTGGCACTGTGGCAACTTGTTAATAGGTTAGTACCAGAAAACATGTAAAAAGCACCTCAAAGTGTAGACAAGAAAAGCAAAGTAGATACTAAACAAGCATGGAGCATCAAAAATTATAGATACGTTTCCGACGTATCAAGCATCCCCAAGCTTAACTCCTGGTCGTCCTCGAGTAGGTAAGTGATAAAAAGAATAATTTTTGAGGTGACATGCACCCTCACAATAAAGATCCAACCATTTGCAAGCATTGAAAGCTGGGATCAAAGAACTCTAAACATGTTCATGAAAGATGGAGTTCTAACAATAGGACATAGTAACTATGCATGCAACATGACAAACTACAAACAAAGATCATGAATAACATGGGTTGAAAAATGTTTGTTTGTTTCACATACAGAAAACATAGCATAGTGGCATTCATCTTGTACCACATATAGTAGAAAATAGATGCATAGGACACCTTCAAAGTTCACAAGGGTGACTAGAAACAAATATCACAAGAACAAGTAATATCACAATATGCATCAATCAATAAGATTTGGAACACTTCACACAAAATGAAAACTATGATCTCTTAATGGTGCCTAAAGGTAGAAGGTGGAGACTCAATAGTGGTGGAAGAAAAGCCTTTTTGTAAAGGAAGCAGGGATTTCAAGTTTCAAAAAGAGCTTCCAAAAATTAGTTTTTTCTTGGGATTCATATCAACAATGCAGTTCGTCTCCTAAACATTCGATCTGCATCCGATGATCCAGAGCATGCTGACCATAGATGGGCGGCGCGACTCGACGGTGAGCGGCGGCGCGGCTCTGTCTATGGCGTTCCGGCTAACCTAGGAAGTGAGAGAGGGGGAATAGGCTTACCATACTCGCCGTGACATGATGAAGCTCGAGGTGGTCTCCGTAGACTAAGGGGCGCACGAGATTGCTGACGATTGCTCGTCGGAGAAGCTCCTGTCGATGGCGCGTCTGTTTGTCATCGGTGGCGAGGCTACGGTGCGCGCTAAGACAAACCAGAGGTGCCATTAGATGCACGTGAGAGAGGAGAGCACGTGAGTGTCAACCAGAGAGGAGGGGACGGGCTAGGGTTACCGAGGAGGTCGTCGGAGTTGGGGCAGTGTGCGGTGGTGCTGAGTCGAATATGTTGTCGAGCCTCTGGGGCATGCGCGGGCAAGTGGATGGTGCCGGAAGATACGCATGGAAATGGGGAGAAAGCTAGTAAGTTCCAGGGGCAGTGGGGAGGGTCGATGTTGCCGGAATTTGGACGGAAGTTTGTCGGAGACAGTGGTGGTGTGGGCAGCGATTCAAATAGCCATGTGGCTCCGGTGGGATGGGGTCTAAGGGGAAAGGAAGGGAAGAGGGAGGTGGTTAAATGGGCGAGGTTGCAGGGCCGAATCAACGCGGCAATAAAGAGAATTTAATCCACAGAATCAAAGGCAGAAACGGCGAGAGAGGGGGAGGAATTGGTCGCGGGTGGGGAAGAAGGTGGTGACGAGGGAGCTGATGTGGCGTGGGTCCACGGGTCAGTGAGTGTGGGGGTACGTCCGCGGGTAAGAAAACTGATTCGGGGAGGGGGAGAGAGTGGGCTGCGTTGGGCATGTTGGGCTAAGGTTAGATGGGCTGGGTCTGTTTCATTTTTTTCTTTCAGAATTTTTTTATTTTTCATTTTCTATCTATTTTTCAAATCAAACATTCATTTGAATTCAGATTTATTTTTCAAACCTTTTTCAAACTTTCAGTAGCTTTTATACTGTTTATAAATGTATTTTAAAGTCCATTTTAGAATAATTTATTTTATTCTTTTATGGTCTATTATTTATTTAAAATAGACATTTTGTTTTTATTTAAATAAGATTTTAAATATGGTTCCAATACATGCTATTCTTTTTAATTATTCTTTTATTCTTTTTAAGTTAATTGGATAACTTTTAATCCACTTTGGTAATTTCATTATTTTTCCCATGATTTAATTAATCCTTTATATTAGGGATTTTTGTCTTCATTCAAATTGAATTGAATTTAGTTAATGCCATATAATTTTTATTTGAATATTCTTTATCCCTTTATTTTATTTGGATTTTCCTTATTACATTTGCTCATGGATTTATTCAAGATTTAAATTGTCCTCTAAATAATTTTCTTGGGATTTATTAATTATATTAGGCAATTGGTCTTTCTTTAAATAGAATTGGATATTGTTCAAGCCTTATGATTTTATTTAAATAACCTTTTACTCATTTTTAGTATTCAATAACTTTCATTTGTTTAAGGATGTGGCCAAG
Source organism: Avena sativa (assembly GCA_916181665.1). Lineage (NCBI taxonomy): Eukaryota > Viridiplantae > Streptophyta > Magnoliopsida > Poales > Poaceae > Avena > Avena sativa. The sequence goes on from OV702280.1 coordinate 174,905,259, forward strand.
ATTTAATTTAGATTTTAAATATTCCTTGCTTATTTATTTCTTTCCTTGCCTTATAAAATCCATATCTTTTTATTTATAGATCCAAAATTGGTGATTCCAATTTGTAGAATTTCATTTAATATTTGTTCATATTTTTAAATCCTTTTAGGATTACTTTGCCCAAGATTTGGTATGGATTTTTGTTAGAAGCTTTATTAGCTTTGGTATTTGTTTTCTTTTATCTTATTAAAATCATAAGTTTTTATCCATGGCTCCAAATTAAATGAAACCAATTTCTATGGTTTTATAATATTTTGTTTACTTATCATTTTTGATCATTTATAAATGTTTGTTGCTGAATTTTTTGATGGATAAAATCCATAGTCTTAGAGAGATCTTGGAAATGATTTTCTCCCATTAGGGTTTTAGGGTTTTAGTTTACTTTTCCAAATGTTTAGATATCAAGATAAATTCATTGATGAATGCAATTCACTTGATTGAAATTTTGTTGGATTCCCTTTTCATTCAAATTTGTTCAAGAAGGATTTTGATGTTTCCATTCAGAAGAAAAAAGTTTCTTTTGACCCTAAATTTCAACAATTAATTCTTTTGTGTATTTATTTTTCACATTTCAAATTTTGGAAAATTTTGGGATGTGACACCCAATCACGACCATCTCCTTCGCGTCACTGCAGGACTGTAACATCCCAAATTTCATCAAATGCAAAATCATGTTAATGCATTCATGTCATCATGGCATTATTACTTTGCATAATTTTTTTCAAATCAAAACCCTAAATGAAACCATATTTAAACCCTTCTTATTATTTATATATGGGGCATGGGTTTATTTTATTTTAAAAGACCCAAAAATGATTTGAGTGAATATATGTGTTTGGCACACTTTTTGACACTAGGATCACCACACAAAAGTTTGGTAAAGATTTGATTTGATTTGAATTTGAAATAGCCATACAAATTCTATTTATAAAATCAAAATAGAAAAGGAAAATGGCAGAAGAGAAAAAATAAACAACAGCAACCTTTTTGGCCCAGTTAACCCTAGCAACCCACTAAGCCCACCCGGGGAACCCCCTCTCTCTCTTTTTCTCACCCGCAAGCGCACCCTCCCCCTCACTGACAAGCGTACCCCACAACCACGTCAATCCTTATTCTCCAAATCCTGCCCGCGATCAATTCCTCCGTCATTTATTCCCCGCAGTCACTACCACTAACTCGTGCATTGATTGCCGTTGATTCGCTGAGTAACTCTCCTCCCTGCTCCATCTACTTAACCCCCACCCCCTTGTGGCCATTTCCCCTCACCTAGCCAACACCAAGCGCCGCCAGGCTCTGCGAATTTTGCTCTGCACCGTCACAGCACCGAGGAGCTCCGACGAGATATCACAGTGAGTCTCGAGCGCGCCTTGCCCTCTGGTTCACATGACCTGCTTCGCCATCGCATTGCGCATCTTCTCATGCTTTTGGTTTGTTCTGAATTGCCCCAGGTCGCCGTCCCCGTCAACCTCTACAAGTACCCGAGGCGCCGTCCAACTCCGGCAAGCAATCAAGGTAAATTCCGAGCGCCCCTTTACCTTTGCTTCACGCCATCGTGTTCGTCGTAACCTTGCACAGCTTATAATGCATTTCGTTTGCCTTATTGCAACCTAGGTCATCGTCTTTGTCTCCGGCAGTGAGTACCCGACGCTAGTGCGAGCTCCGATGAGTTTTTATGGTCGCGTCTATGCACCCCTGTCCAAGCCACGACCATGTTGAGCTTCATCGTCTTCACACGAGCTCGGTAACCACCCGCACCACCCTCCTAACACCCTAGCCTCGTCGGTGCGTCGCCTGTGCCATTTCCGCCGCTAGGTTTTGGTCGAGCAAGCCAGGTCCGTTAGATCTGCATCTGGCGGCTAGGATTATATCACTTATCGAACAGGTACGCTAAGATCTGGATCATTAGATCTAACTTAAATCCAACAACACGGAAGGTGATCCAGCGCGAAGAGGTACGCGCCAATCACAACATGTCGCGTGTCCCTGGTTTTATTTTAAAATCTGAATTTAGATCTATTAGTTATTCAAACTTGTAAATTCAATAACTTTTGATTTGTTTGTCCAAAAATTACAAAATTTATATCAATGGATTCAGAAAAATAAACTCTTTGCATCTATGGCCTTGGTTTCGCCATTTGATTCTGTAAAATTAGGATTTTATGTAGAAACATTTGTAGGCTTATTTTGACTATATAAATTGTTTAGAAAATTATTTTAAAGTAATTTTGGTTTATTTAGACTTTACAAAGTATGCTTTGTATTCAGTACTGTTTAGTTTGATTTGAAAAGTGTGATAAATCATTCCATTGCGTTTGCATGCATTCATATATATTTTTGTTGTATATTGAATGTAAATTTTGTGGTATGATTTTATGTGTAGATTTTGTGGATTGTGGAGAGTGTGATTGTGAGGATTGTGCCTATTCCCTCAACTACCATGGAAAGTGATGCTTCATATTTGTCCCACTATTTTATCTATTCATTAGTGATATTTTGAGTAGGATTTGCATGGGGATTTTTCTAAGTATATGTTATGCTATGGTAAATCCTATAAATATTGTCTTAGTAGTTTTTCCCTAAGTTAAGAAACTTGTTATACTAGCATGATTAGCCTAGATAGTAGAATACAAGGGTGGAATATTCATGCTATGATATTATACAAGGGTGAAAGATTGGTTTATATTGAGTGGTTACACAAGGCCCATGTCTATGCTTTACCTTGTGTATCACACTTGTGGATGGCCACCCAGGAACAAAGAGATTTGACATGTTTAGTGTTGAGAAGCTTCTAGTGCAACCACATGGCATATGGGCTCTGCCTTGACCAACTAGGTTGCAAGAACTTAGCCAGATGGACAGTTGGCGGTATGGTTGATAGGATGGAACGCGTCCATGGTTGTCTAAGGAAATGCTTTTGAAAGGTCTCACCTCGATGCATGTCGAGTCTTGTGGGGAAAGTGCACCACCTCTCGAGAGGGTAAAACCTAAGTATTTAGCCGTGTCCCCGGTAACGGACATTTTGAGCATCAAAAGACATTGAAATGATCAAGGATCTCCTCATCCCCATTTCTCTAAGTTAAAACTTGTGGTTGATCAAGGGTAAAGGTTCACCAATGTCTATTGGTGGTTCCTTGGGTGTTTTTGTCAAACCAAAACTTAGTGTTTTCAACTAATAAGACAAACCTTATCTTGAGCAAAGCCATCATGAACTACACTTAGCCAAATTCATATAGTTATTAGATGTTACTATACTACTATGGTATCACTTGCCAATACAATTCCAAATGTATTGACCCTCTGTGGCTGTAACTTATTATGTTGCAGGTTACTCTGATGGTGATTAGGTTTATGAGTCTATACTCAACATGTTTGCATGTGGCACATGAAGATGAATACTTTATTTATTTTGTTAAGTATTGTGAACTCTATGTATTAGCCTTGGGCTAATGAGTTGTAAGGACTATTGTATCTCTGTATATTACGATGTAATAATGATCTTTGTATCTTTGTACTTCATCTTAAACTATGGATGCTAGCAATTCGATCCAGGGACTAGCATTGCAATCACAGGAGCCTTTACCTTAAAAGGTGGGGTCTTACAGATGGTATCAGAGCATTGTGTTGCCCCTAGGACTATGACCCTAAGATGGATTCGACTAAGGAAACCAATAGGAAAAATGCAACTCTTTGCAAATTCCACACTTGTCTCTTTTCTTCTCGTAAACCTCTCCTAATCTTCTTTCTCATCACTATTTGTAGATGGATTCCATCAACGAAGCCATCAAGAAGGGACCACTCATGACCATGACCTTAGAATGTGATACTGAGTTTCCCAAGGCACTCAAAAACCTCATGGTTAGCTTGGGAATACATGGTGAAGCCGCGTACAAAGGATTCCCGCTGATGGATGAAGGAGAAGAATATTGGTGGTTAGAACTCCATTTTTATAAAAACAAGGAGGATAACCACAATGAGTCGGCATTCTGCATGGTCACCAACTCTGAAATGCATACGTCATTCTTTGACTCTGCAAGGAATGCAGCTTGGAATGCTATCAAGGAGCTTGGTGAAAGACTCAAGTGTACAATGCTCAAAACTCAAAATGACCTTAGAGAGGAGAAGAAATATACCCAAGACTTAGAGGCCGCCATAAAAAGTCTAAGGGAGGATATCTTAGACTTAGCATATGAGTGAGAGTTGTGAAGTTCACCAATAGTTGGACCACCACACTTGTCGTTTTCTCGTGTTGATAGTTTTGATCATACCAACCTATGTGGTATGGCAAA